>JADLZK010004196.1:0-86755 GCA_015847255.1 Hyparrhenia diplandra | reverse complement strand
AGCTAATGAATTAGGGTTTCGGGGGAGCCCCATCCCTTCTTTATAGCCCCATAGGATGAATCTCGGCCCTTGGTTCAAAACCGACTTGATTGGATGGACTAGATCTACTCCATAGGTCTGGAGGGAGGGAAAGGTTTCATTTGGACACGTGGCACCCTAGGAGGGTGCCTCGCGGCACTAGGGTGCGCCGCCCCACACCTGTGGGATCGGCCTCAGGCTTCTTCGAGCTTCATTCTTTCGTCATTTGAACCCCCTAGAATTTATACCAATGCCCCTGATTTGGTCCTTTTTAGTCCGTTCTCTATTTCTCCTCTTTTCTTTAGTATTCGGATTATTCCGAGTTCTCTGTAAAACTAAGTGTGCAATCAAACTCATGGAATCCATTAGTAATAATAATCTTTTTATATTATTTATCCATGATTCACTATGTAAAAAAGGCTAATAAAGGCCGGTGAGCCCGAGAGACGTCGCTAATAACGGCGTCTCAGTGTTGTGACATTATGTGACGGCGGCCGGGGGTGAGCGTCGGTATGTAGGCGTCGGATGGTCCCCCCGCAGGACCAATACGCGTCGATAATAGGAGGTCATTACGACACATGTTCATGTAACGCGTCTGTTTTCTTAATCCGGCGCGTTTTCCTTGGCTGAGCACGAGGCCAGCGGCTACGGCGGAGCGCTTTTTGAAACCGAAAGTGTCTGCAGAATTCAACGTATCTCGGACACGCGTTTCATCACAGGCGCATTTTCGAGACCGATCGGCGGGATGCAACCCCCTAATTCGCGACGCTGTTTTTGCGTACGGACACCTTTTTCGGCGCTCCCGCCTCCGTAGATTCACGTTATTATTCTGACGCGTGGATTCCACCAGACTTCGCGTGGTCGATACCCGTCCGTGTGTTGCTTGACACCGATGAACGCTGCGTGCGCGAATACCGACGCTTTGGAACAGTACAAGGGTCTGTAAAGGCCACGTAAATTAAAGTCGGCGTTTATTTTAGACGAGTTGTGTTAGTTGACATGTCCCAACCACTACCGGCTTATTTTCCGACGAGTTGTGTTATCGTGTGTCCGTACATGTCGCAACCACTACCGGCGCTGCGTTTATTTCGTGACGAGTTGTGTTAGGAGGTGTAATGCAGACATGTCGTGAGTCTTACTAGCGGCGGCGTATAGTTTCGAGAGCGAGATGTGTTAGCGAGGTGTGTCTCGTACATGTCGCAACCGCTACCGACGCGGTCATTTCGTCGGTGATGTGTTAGCGGTGTCCGTACATGTCGCCCCGCTACCGAAGCGTCATTCTGTCGTGTGTTGTCGCCACCGCCTTTGGCTGTTTGTCGGTATTGCGACACGTATCGATGCAAATAAACGCCGCCGGGTGCGTGCACAATCAGAATCGTCGCATGTTATAGTCATCGTTGCTGCCGTAGTCCACAGTGTCCGTGGTGTGCGAAAGGGTTGCGCACACATGTCGGTGAGCGACGCCCTCGGCGGTGCACGCGCCCGTATTTGTCTCGAGGTCTTCTGATCGCCCGCCCCGCTAGAGACGATGGATGTTGACACGTGTCCGTACTCCGTGAATTTGGCCCGCATCCGGTTTTGAATGGGCCTCGCTTCGCTCCGCAGAAGCCGCCTTCCTTTGGGCCTTTGGTTTGGACCTCGCATGTTAGGCCCGTTCTCTTTGGTACAACGAAGCCGGGCCGTTTTTTCATTGCGTAGGTTATAACATAACTGCGGACATATTATTATATAAATATAAATGCGTTGCCACACTTCAACACCGTCTCTCTCTCTCGGTGGTGGCGGCACACCGCAGGGGTGGGGGGGCAGCGGAGGAGCACGACGCCTTGGGACGGGTAGCTATATCTTGTTGATGATTGATTTGCTACGCCTCGCCGCCAGATCTTGTATTTGGATCGCCTCCTTGGTGTCCAGGTGTCTTTGAACCTCGGCGGACGCCCGTGCAGGCTCCAAGTTGGAAGTTGTTCCTCTGTTGGATCAGCGGCTGGGAGGATCTTCTGCTTTCGGCGGGTCCTCCGGCGATTTACAACGAGGAAGCACGTCGTCCACGGCATCCGGAGGCGGCATAGTTTCTCGGTTGAATGGAGGCTAGGGTTTTCCTTACCCCATACATGCTTCCCAAGCAATCTCAACCGTTGAATCAACCGAGATCAACGGTGCACAAGCACTTGGGCTTGTCATTGGTTTAAGGCTGCTTTGTTGGGCTCCAAATTCATCCTCCATCTGGAAGGATAGCCCAACAAAATACGTTCCTCATCATACACAAACTCACAAAGGCGAGGCTTTACGCCTTGCTTCATTTCATTGTAATCCAATCCACAAGCATCTGCTAATCCAATCCACAAGCATCTGCACGCAATTCAGCATAGGTAGCCTCCGGTTTTGCGGTGCTTGTCCTCGAGTGTGGGGAAACAAAAAAAACTTCCGAATGACCCTTCCATTCAGTCTTGATTCATTGCCATGATAAAGCTCAATCGGACCGCACGAGAATGCATCGATAACACTAGCCTTCACACAACCAAAGTAATCACTATGGATGTGTACACAAAGAAATCAGTTCCACACCACAAGCGGTCATCTTGAAAGCAAAGTTTCAATAAACCATAAAAAGTGCACTATCAACCGTGCGGCGAGTGCCACATGATAAACAAACAAGTTACGTCATTAGTCTTATGAAGTCAGCATCTCAATTTTTTAAAATATGACAAAGGAAAAAAGATGACAAGGTAGACGTTCACACAATCAAATTTGACACATGAGTAGAAGTTCCATCCATTGTTTTAGACCAAAGGTATTTACGGCTTTATTGAAAGCTTAACGAACACCCATGGCCTTGCCCCAGGGGTTACCGGTTACAAGACAAAAGCACTCTGTAGTCTTTGCACGAGACCGAACTCAACTTCTACCACTCTACTTCATAATACCACTAAACAGAGTTCAAATGATAACTCGACCAACATTTTGCGGCACGACGGCACGCAGCTCAAAAGTTTAACCTCCTATGCAGCTCGAAGGCACGCAACACAGCACAAGTTTTCTTATTTTGCGGCACGAAGGCACGCAAACAGCCAAACCGGTACTCATCACACCTCCTATGCTTCACGGACATTCGGCGAATGCCAAAAAAAGCGATCACGGAGGTGCTTGAGGACAAAAGCTGAATCATCTCTTCGCCCGGCTTCATCTTGGTCTTCAAGAGTGGCTTCGGGTCTTGATCGGCAACATCGTCTTGTAGATAATCCCTTTAGGAGAGGACACCAACTTCTTGTTGATGGCCATGTTGTTGCGTGTGTTCCATATGGTCCACATCACCCCTTGCATCATGCTTGCAGACTTCTTTGCTTTAGCTTTGTCTTCCACCCTGACCTCGGTATCCTTAACTCTATTAGTGTGTCTTGTTATGCGCGGCTTCAACACCTTCACGTATCTCCGGTTGGTCTTCTACATCTTTATTGGTTGAAGTCATATTGTCTACCTCTTTGCTAACCGCTTGGCCGGAAAACCACATTTGCCAATGTCTTTGTCTATAGCTGTAATTCCTCTTGATGTCCACAAACCCTAGGATAGCAAGGTCCGAATCCTTGGTGGGTATCGGGGGTTGTGGACCTGTTCTAATCAGGTACCCATACATTCACAATATCTGCATCTTCTCCCACCTTACTTGGTATTGCTTCACGATTCCCACTATTTTCAATTTCATATCCCAATATCTCTAAAAAGTCATTGTTACTTTCTTTCCATGATTAGATGTTCGGGAGCCCGACCGATTCTTTTGGAGGTGATTGGTTGAAAGCAAAATTGAATTCACGGGATTCGGGCTCATCTTCATCTGTTACCTCATCATCTTCTAGATCAAAGTCATCATCATCGGGTTGGTTGGGAGGTACTTGTGGCGGTTTATCGTGAGTAAAACCGGTGAATTTTCCTCCCTTTGGTATTTATGAACACTTACGAGGCACCTTTGATCTCATAGGGTTCTTGCAAGAGATTTGTATCCACACTGATTTCCATTTTAGTGATGGTTTGTGCACTTTTTTCTCGGAGCCCCCACCAATTTTGTTAGTTCAAGTACAGACAAACTCGTTCTTGCAATATCGGGGGTATACCATAGGCTTTAATCCAAACTGTTTTTCAAGGTTTGAAAAAAGACTCTGGATCTCCATCATACTCCTCTACCACAGCAACAACATCGAGGTAATGAATTTGATCTGTTTCATCTTAACAAGCGATTTAGGACAGCTTTAGAAGGCATATTCACCACAAATTCACTGTTGGATAGCCTTCTAACATCCCAATTCCACTCGAGTCGGCTCTATATCTCAATTCGGTCGAGAACTCTAGTTCCATCCATTGTAAACTCTCGACAATATACAATATACGACACAAAGAGTTTACAAGCAATGTTGGTCATAATGCTCGGTCACACACAACGCATGCTCATAAAGATCAACAATACTCCTATCATGCATATCCCCGATGTGCACAAGGTCAAGGTGGAGACCGCACAAGGGCGAAATGCTACTTTTATGTCCTTGGAAGCACTTGAACATTAGTTTCGGTTTCGCTCATTGTCGTTGCCAATATTCATAATCGCATTTCTCACGCCCTGTCCAAAATACTATTTTCTCGAACTTTGACGTTTTGAATAAAGAAGTTGATAAATTCCACATCTCTCTTCTTGCCCTTGTAATCTAACAGTACTAGTTTCTTAAGGTGGCTTTGAAGACAATCAAGATGATCAAGGGCATAATGGTGCTTCACCCTTTTGACCCGGCCTTCAAAGAGACACTGCAAATGAAACAAACAAAAATGTCCGAGCTGAACACCTGCAAAACGTAGTGACAACGATTGCACAATTTGACTAAATGAACATTTATTCAGACATAATTCGGATTACACATAAACAATTCAATTCATAAATATCATGAAATATCGGCTACAATTGAGCGTGTAAAAAAATCTCATCAAGCAATATAAGCTAGAAACTAAATGTGGAATGTAAGGTACATATAAATTTTTGATCCAAATGTTAGTTACCTTCACATAGAGCTTTTGGAGGCGAAACAATTCGAGAAGACTAACAAAGCATCATTAATGTCGAGAGATGGCATGGACACAACCAAAACTTTAATAGCTCCCATCGATATGGGAATGCCGGAGGTATAGACATCTGCAAAGCAAAACTTTGGTTATACGTATTGACATAATGTATAAATAATAAAGTAAATCAAGTAATGGCATGGTGAACTTACACACTACACACCTTACAAATACCAAACTCAAATGTCGTAGGGCCGACCGAGGGCCCCCAAGAACTGAAGCTTTGGAGCCATTTGGATGCAAACGCGGCCGAGACGGGGCTCAATGTAAGTCGGGGCGAGAGTAATGGTGGTGTTCAATGAATAGCTTTTCTAAAAGAGGAGCATCCTCAATCACCACTTCTTTCGAAATTTGCTCGGACTCGAGAACATTCTTCGTCGGAAAGACCAAATGACCTAAGTGTACAATTAGTTATGCGGATGCAAGAAAGTCCGACATTTCTAGGCGGTACCAAACTCTATAGTATAGGGCATTTGGAGAGGAGCATATGGAGCATTTTGTCCCCGATAGCCATGCCCTGGATGGTAAGTTCCTTCATATTGGCGAAATGTAAACTATCTAAATCAGCACCGGGAAACTTGGCGTACTCATGGTGTAGTCTAGGTCCGTGTCTATCATCCGTGATGGTGAGAGAGCAAAGGGAGGAGGATAACAGAAATTGGGCCGGCGGCTCCGGCAGCAGATATGTGAATGTGTTCCAAAGCTCGAGATGCTCAAGGCTATCAGATTTAGGGGATTGAAGCCAGACCTATAGATCCGGATAGATGTCGTCTATGCTTTGACAACCAAAGCACGGCCAAATGGAAATTACCCGAATGATTGGAGATGATCCGAGATACAATCGATGCGACATCAAATATAGGTCGGCGCTTGCGCTTTTGCGCTTGCACTTGATGAGCTTGATGTCGCCGTCCACGAGGTTAAGCGGAGAGTTCCGCCATAGGGGGCGCCACCGGGTGGATAATACTTGCGCCCTGGCGCCGCTGTCGGCTGGTAGGAGGGAGATGATGGTGGTGAGAATGTCGTGCGGGAGGTTCTTTGATAAGATCGGAGCTAGCGGGCAGGGTTTGAAGCTGGTTTTGATGGATCTGGCCGGATGACTCGCCATTTCCGGCGAACCTAGGTTTCTTCATCTTTGATCTATCTATTTGCGGAAATCGTTGCGCGTTTCTTTCTTGACAGCTCTAGTAGTACAGTACTAGGTTTCTTAGGTAGAAACCGACGGTGGCGGCGATATTTTTGCAACATCAGCGAACCGTGGCCGTCCGATTTGATCGGACCGCTAAGGTCGTCCGATTCTTAAGCGGCCAAGAGCCTCCGGCTAAGAATGCACAGCCCAAGTTGGCCTGTGCACCTGAACTATTCACAACAGGCGTCGGTATTGATCGTCCACTCCCCACGCAGAGCAGAGTGGAGTTGGGATGCAAACACAGACAAGAACAAGATGGTCCCACGGGCAACAAGTTCAATTCAATATAATAATATATACGTATTTTATAGTCTTTGTATCCAAAGACGGGTGCGAAGCATATGTATGTGTGGTCAACAATTTGTACGAACAAGCTACTAGCATCATATATTTTATCAAATTGAGCAAGCGGTCATCGAGTTTGCATCGATCATCACACATACTTTTAATACTAGCTTAGCTAGATAGTACATCATCACCAAAAGTGGTCAAGACAAAGATAAGATCGATCACATTAATTAGTGTGGTGTCGACATTGGACGAATGGCACCCCGCACCTGTCCCGAGCATGGTACCTTCTCGGCCTTTTAATTCTTCATTCACGTGCGTACTCAACAAATGGACTCAACGACGGTCCGGAAGACTTGATCGAGCCTTTGCATCATGAGCCTCTCCTTCTCGGCCTTCCCTTTGTTGAGATCCTCAATAGCCCCGAAACTTCCCCGGAGCTTCCGCATGATGGGTTTCACAACCACCACCTCCAAGCACTACATATATATATGCAAAAAACAATTATATGCGGGGTCCAGATGAGATCGTGTCAACAAAAAAACAAATCACAATCCTCAAATTAAATCACGTTTAGAAACTGCAACAGATGAAGAAATGTGAACTATGCCAAAACTGGTGGCTAGAGAACTACTACGTACCTTTCACGTAACTATATATATGCCAAAATAGCTATTGGTTTCCACAATTTTAAGTTTTAAACAAGTATATATATATATATATATATATATATATATATATATATATATATATATATATATATATATATAAATATACAGGAAGATGGCGGGATGGAAGACCGAGAAGTGCTCGGGGAAAAGAAGATCCGAAATTATGAGGATACCGCAAGTAACATGTTCTCGCAAGAATCGAAAAGGTCTATAATCTATATATATGACGTGAGGCCATGTTAATAGGCTAGATGATTAGAAGCCGGGGAGTTGTTATGCTAAGTTTCGGGTGCTCGGGAGAGGGCTTAGTCTACTTTTAGTGTTTGCCGTTATCGTTTGAACTGCTGTCGTTGTCCGATTGCCCGTGATATATGGGTTCAAGGGAGGTTACGTTGTGTTCAGTTTTAAGCTCAGTAGAGTCTCTTAGGCATGTCTTGTGTTTTTGTAGCTTCTCTTCAAAAACTTCTAATGAATGCTTGTGTTTCCGTAATCAAAAGTAATGGAAATGGGGTCATCCCCGAGTGGAAAAAAAGTTTTAAACGAGGCATTATTACTGCGCCAACGACGAGCTCGCTTCCTTCTCCTTGGGCGTCGCCTCCGCCGCCCGACTTCCTCACCGCTTGCCTCGATGCCGCCGCCGAGGACTTCTCCTTCGCCCTCGCCTCCGCCCGGCTTCGGGCCGCTAGCCGCCTCAACGGCGCCCATTGCCGGAGGCGAAGTACAAGGCCTCGGCAACGGTAGCGGCGTCGTGCCGCCGCATCGGCCTGCATGTCGTGCCCCGGCGGGGTGGCGCCTCAACTCCCGGTGTTGCCGGGCGCAACTCCTCCAACGCCATCGCCGCATGCCGCTTCCGCCTCTCCATCATCGGCGTCGCTAGGGTTTGATGCATCCGAGTGGCCACGGAGCTTCTAGTCTTCCACGAGAGACAAGGGCCGGGCGGCACGGATGCCCGGCTTTGTTGTACCCCCGTGGAGGCGGCCGGGACGCCCTTGTTGAACCTTGGCGGTGTCGTCGCCTCCGTCTTCACCTCCGTCGACATCGCCGGGGGACGAGGAACCGGGACGAACCTCCCCCATCTTTGGGTCCCTCTCCCCTGTGCCACTTCATCTTCGACGGCGGGGGGGGGGGGGGCGGGAGGAACGGAGGGCGGCGGCGCGTGGCGGGCGGGAAGAGGCTAGGAGCGCGGCGGCGGCACGCGTGGCGGGGAAGTGAAGGAGTTGAAGCAGAGTGGAGGGAAGAGGGGAGTGAAGGAGTTGAAGCAAAGACGTATAGGCTACTGCGGGTATTTTACAGCCGCATGTATCCAACACGGGTCTAAAGTATAAAAAAAAAAAATGTCAAGAGTTATTGAACCCCGATCCTCTCGGTCCAAAAAAATTGGGATAGACGGCACGCTGCGTCGCGCGCGTCAAAAAAAAAATTGGCGCGCGCGCGTGCAATTTGGTCAAATTAGATTTTAAAAAGTCAAAGAATTGCGTTTTTTTGTTGGACACCTCAAACAAATCTCAACCCCGTCACGTCCGGTTAGATTCGAGTCCCCATCTCCCATAGAACAATATTTTACATGAACAAATCGTGACAACCTCGACATGTTTGAACAATATTACAAGCATGAATAAATATATATTCTTTTTCTTAGAACCAATAAATATATATATATATATATATATTCTTTTTAGAAGAATAAATACATATTCTAGGAGGCGCCACGGATGGGGTGCGGCGGCAAAATCGACCGCCAACCGCGAAGGGAGGAGGGGAAGGGTTTTTCCGACGGCGTCCGCCACACCTTTTTGTTTTTTTTTTTTTTTTCGAAAAGGGAGGGGAAGAGTTCAGGCTTTGCCCCCCCCCGCGTGCGGGTTCACTCCACTCTTACGTAGTCTGTTCCTCTTCCGCACCCCTCATCTTGTACCACTCCTACTTGTGAGCACGATGGAGGGTGGTTCTACGGCTGGAGCCGAGCCGGGGTGCAGGCGTCCGTCACCGCACCTCGGCTCCTCGTCGCCGCCGCCGCTGGGACCCACCCTCGGGTTGTGGCTCCCCTGCCTCCACGTGCTCCGGCTCCGTCTCCTCCTCTTCCCGCTCCGCTGGAGCTCCTTCTCCAGGACCTCCGTCGCGCATCCATGCCGCTATTAAGCGGTATGCGGAGCTCGTCGCATCCGGCGGGGAGAAGACCGCCTCCCTACTCGCCCGGTGAGTCGCTTGATTGCCCTTGTGCTTAAGCCGGTTTTCCTAATCCTGTTCTTTGCTTGCGTGCAACGCATGCACTGGAGTTTGAGGCGATTCGCGCAGCGGACCTCGGCGGGGTGGAGGGGTTCCCGAAGGGCGGCACTGCGAACTACACAGATCTCCTCGAAGGTTAAGTTTTTCCTATGGCAAATGTTTAACAACAAGCTACAAGTTACACGCCTTTGCTCAAAAGAGGGTGGAAGGGATCTAGAAAGTGTTGTCCGGATGATGGTCTTGAGTTTATTGATCATGTTTTTTCAACCGTCATGTGGCGAGATTTATTTGGCAAATGGTTAAAGAGATTTGGCGATAGAACCTCCCAATTCATTGGATGACTTTACTTGATAGATGGTTGCGTAGCGGGAGGGTCAAGTTACCAACTAGAGTTGTGTTTTTTGTTTTTGCTAGCCTTGCATGGGCGCTTTGGATTAACAGAATAAAATGTCTATTGAAAAGAAATATCCCAACTCACCCACCGATGTTGTATATCTTGCAATATCTTTTATGCAGCGGTGGATGATCCTACTCAAGAATAAAGACAGGGGAGCACGTCGAGCATGTGAAGGAGGAGATTCTAAGTTTGGTGAAGGCTTTCGTTCCAATAAATTTAGTTTCAACCGATGTAATAGAGCTTTAGACCTTGAGGTTATGTAGTGGGCTGGAATAGCTGCTTGTCTTTCTTTTACTTAATCTTGTAACCGGTAACCCCGCAGTATTATCTTGTCTTGTCTTTGGCTTTCTTAAAAGCCGAGTTTAATGAAACTCTTTTCAAAAAAAAAAAAAAAAAAGATCTCTTCAGTCACTTCCACTAGAAACTGCATTTCTATAAATAATAACCTGCCCTTCTTCCGGGGTTCAAAAAACAATCTGAGGTTCTTGGATCGAGTAGATATATCTCCAATTCTTGGATCGGTTGATATATCTCCAAATTAAACCGATAAATAGAGAAGATATCTTTCTTGGATCGGTAGATATATCTCCAATTCTCTAGCTATTTTTCTTAAGTAGCACCATCGGATCATACCGAGGATTGTAAAAAAAAAAAATACCCGCCGTTCTGTCCATCCTTGGTGAGGCCGCACAAACTAGCAATACAGGTTCGATAGAGATTTAATTTTACAACAACGAAGAGTGAAGCTGCTAGAAACCGCTTGGACAACCTCTAGGTCGCTTGGAGGCGGCCATGAGCTAGACGAGAGATGGCGGGGGCCGTGGAACCGGCGGGTTCATGGACCTGTACAACCTCCTCACCTTCACATTAAGGCCCTTTGATGATCCAACAACGGTTGAAGAATCGCTCACCCTTTCGTAGTACTTGATCGAGTTCTTCTCAATTCTTGATGATGTAGTAATGGGGTCATCCTCGGTAGCTGAAACTATAACATGCACAAATGAGATCTCTTTATTCACTTGCATTCTGCCTTTTACCTTCGTCGGTCATCTTATGCCCGGACTTCCATCAAACTAGCCCGAACATTCAGATTACGTTCTTGAGCCCCCAGTTCAGCCTTTCCATTCCCTTTGTCATATTTACAAAGTTCGGTCTCTCGCACTCAAATTCAACTCTTTCCTTCCCTCGGTTTTGATTAACTCAACTACTTTAACAGGCTTGCTATTGCCACAACACCCAGATTCGGCGGAATTACGCTCCTTTGTTGCGGCTTGAGTTAACTCACCTACTTCGATAAGCTTGTTGTTGCTATAAAACCTAGACTTCGATGGCGAGAATCATTGGTTTGAAGCTCAACATCACCAATGATCTCGGCACTCAAATACTCATAGCTCAATAGTTCAGGTTCGTGTTGTGATAATCCGAATCTTGCTCTTCCAAAAGCGTGACAGGCGGCTCAACTCGATCTCAAAATCAACCACTGCGCCGCTTGCGGCCTCTTCTACTACCGACCATCATCATCGAGCCAAACTCATCAACACAAGAATTGAACACTTCCTCACCCTTCTCGGCAGCTCTGGCATCGGCAGACGCCTGCGGCGGCCGGTGACGATGAGACATTCCATCGATATATCGAGCAACTTCCATAGGGGATCGTCGTGGCCAAACCGGGACGGGCGGTGCTTCCCGGCGTGGCTGAGGTCCACCGCCTTGTGCGGCGGCGTGGTGGAGATGACCCATTTGGGCTTGAGGATCCCCCGGCGCCTTCTCCGGCTCATCCCGTGACAAGTGCATCGACAAGCGAGGCGTGCGGACCCGAATTCGTCGCGCATCGCCCCGTCGGCATCGGCCTGGCTGGCTGCGTTGGCGGCGCCTCCTCCGATGGCGGTGGATCGTAGTTGTGGTTGTACCACCGCTGCGTGGAAGGCCGGATGATGAGGGCTCGCGGGCGCTGGCGCGCGTGCGCCGGCGTGAGGATCTCCGTGGCCCGCTCCGACGGCCGCGGAACGACGGGATGACATGAAAGCGGGTGGAGGCGGCGGCGGCGTCATGGCGGTGAGGATCTCCGCGCGACGTGTGTGAGCGTCCGGTGGCGATCGAAGTTTCTCTCCCCGCCGACGTAGATCTTGGACCCGAACGCCTTGGACACCCCTTTGGAGGACGTCCTCCTGCCCTAGCATGTCGCAGACGAGGTACACCGCCGGGCGCGCCGGGTGCTTCCGCATGCGCTTGATCACCGCGCGATGGAGTCCTCCTTACCGGGAATCGCAGAGCGCACCGCGTGAAGGTGCGAAATCGAGGAAGAGGTAGTCGATGCGCGGCGAAGCGGCGGCGTCGTGGCGCCGAGGCGGTCGGGAGTCGAGCGGCGTCGCCGGTGTGCAAGACGGCGCCGAAGGGGCCCTCGAACAGAAACATCACGGCGCCTGGTCCCATGTTAAAAAGGGAATGGATGAGAATGGTCGGTTATCCGAATCGACGAGGGGACATGAGGAAAGAGGAGGGACGACGAGCTGACCCGGCGTGGTTGGCGCCGAGCGGTGGCGGTCAAGTCGCCGCCGGGTCCGGACGCGCAGCTAGCGGCGAGGGTCGCTAACGCTCAGCTCGACGAACACGCCGCGGTCGAGCCGGGGAAGATGCGGAGGGCGATGAGGATGGTGAAGCGGGAGGCGTGGGCCGGGAGACGGCGCAGTGGCGGCGATGCCGGTGAGGTGGTCCCAATGGGCGTGCGTGAGGAAGCGGTGGCGCTTCAAAGGCGACGCCAGGGTCCACGCGTCCACCGCGAACGGCAGCCACGGGGCATCTCGATCGGCATCTTGGTCCTGCTCGTCTCGTCTTGTCCCGGCCAGGCCTTCCGGCGGCGATCCGATCCGCCGATTGGATTGGATTGGCGCCGCGCCGACCGAATTTCAATTTTGAGCGGAGGGCGGACGGAGAGTAGAGAAAGCGAGAGTAGTTTTATTTCGTTTCACTTCCAAAGCAGGGACACTACACCGAATAAGTTATTATAGTGAGCGTGGGTTGGAATTCAAAATGTATTCAAATCAGAAAATTTGCCAAATTTTGTATAGATAAATTCTCCCCTTAAGTTATTTATTTCAAGATTCTTGGAGAGCTAGAGCATTCCAAATTTGAACAAAATTTTGATAATAATAACATGACATAGAAACGGGTTGTTCTCGCGAACGGTGATTTAATAGTATCATGCGAGACGAACAAGATGAAGCAAGAACAAGCAAACATTGTCAAAGAAAGAAAGACCTAAGCTAGGAAGACAAATATGGATGTCCCACGGGTCCATACTCGAATAGGGACGACAACACCGTCGAGACGCTTGCGGCCCTCGGCAGGATTCTAATCTCCAACACAGGTCTTAAGCGCTAGCCATGGCCATGACCAGGGATGATTTCATCTAAAATTTTGTCCATCAACTCGATGGCTGTGACACATATGTTATTAACACTTTCAAGCCATTGTTGTTGGTCTTCTTGGTGGTCTTGATGATTCCTAAACATGGGTTGTTTCGGTGAATTTCTAGGATCATCATGAGTCTCAAAGAAGTAGGGATATGCGAATTCATCAGGATCAAGGATGGGTTTAGAGATAGGTTCGAATAGGTCATCTTGTTTAGGCATAGAAGGGGAGAAGATAAGGTTGTCTTCTAGATAGCTTTGCTCTCCTTCTATGACATGATCGACATGCCATCCTTGGGTTTCTCCCAATGTCTTTTAAAAGAATAAGCATGTTCAACAAGAGTCATCTCCTTAAAAGAATCAATTATAGTCACTTGGAGATCTCTTGTATGGACTTCTCCCATAATCTCTAAGGGTTGGTTCAAAAGGATCTTTCAAAGGTGGAATTTCTTCTTCCTTTGGGGATTTTGGGATGTTGATGGTTCAGGGTGGATAGCTAAATTTTGGGATTGAAAGTGTTGTGAATTAGCTATCGTAATTTCCTCTTCTTCCTTTTTCTCGGGAAAAGTACTAGGGGAGGTGGAGTATCCACTAAATCTGTCCCACGAGAAGTCTTGCTTCTCTAGCGGTGATGGAGGAATGCGCCTCCCGATGCTTTGCATTAAGGTCATCTGCATCTTCCTTATTAAGACCTAAATAAAAATGTTGAAGAAAGACTAGTTCGAATACCAAGGTTTGGGCATGTAGTGGTAAGGACATTGAAACGTTCCCATGATGCAGCAAGAGACTCTTCTTTGTGTTGTTTAAAAGTTAGAATTTCTACTCGAAGGCGGGCCACTCGATAGGTGGGAAAGAATTTTAGATAAAAATCGGTGTACAATGTTCCCCAATCTCCATTCACTTTCTCTACGTTCAGGTGATACCACTGTTTAGCTTTTCCCGTCAAAGAGTACGGAAAGAACTTCCAGCGTAAGGTATTATCGGATATGCCTTTTATACGAAGACAATCCATATTTAGCTCAAACTCTTGTAGGTGTGAATATGGGTTGGCCTCGCCCTCTCCCGAGAAGGCTAGTTTCTGAACCAAGTTTATAAAGTCAAGGGGTAGCTCATAGGACGATGTTAAGATAGGCTCTGAAGGTTGTGGCGTCCTAAAGCTTTCGCTTGTACGTTGATGATATTTATAGATAGGCGTGGAATCCATAATGAAAAAGAAAACAAAAGAATAAAAGAATATGATACAAGGATAAGGTAGATTCAAAGTCAACTCAGCAACCGTTTCCCCGGCAACGGCGCCAGAAAGCTTGTTGGTATTTGTTATGCCCACAGAAATATTGAAGATGAATAATCCGCAAGCGCACGGATACCGTTGTAGCCTTCACCCGGAGGGTTTTAAATATCGTATCCACAAGGAAACGTGTGAGAGACTAAGATCTATTCTTAACCCAGAGTAGCACAAGACCTAAGAAGGTTAAAAGTATAGAGATGATTACTAAGATATCTAATCCTTACTCGTAGTAAACTTGCCTTCTACTGTTCTATCTGGGGACATCACATAGGGAGAAACACCAACAAAAGATGATTCATTTAGAGATAAATCCCACGAGTCCTACAGACGGGATGGGGAATACAAAGGATCAACGACACCCTAACTAGTTGGTCATGCATCCAACTAGCGGGCTATCACAGTCGCGATCTACCACCAATCCGGAATATAGGATGAATCTAACGAGATACCCGAGCCTAAGCACCACGCTTACACTACGAATATTACCTTAACCTAATGCCTTAGATTAAAGTACTCAAAAGAGACCCGCAGATCGGAAGAACAATATAAAACAATGATGCTTACTAAAAGAAGAAGTAGATTACCGTAGTAACTCCAAGTGTAGGTTAACTTCCACCGAGGTACAAGTTGTAGAGGTAGCACCGACAAAGCCGGCACCTCCTCGGGTTCCTTCCCTCTCTTTATCTCTCTTATTCTAAAGACTAGATCTAATGAGATCTAATCCCTCTTGAATACTAGCTCATCTAGTTCTAGTTCTAGTCTAGACCTAAGGGGAGACTTAGAGCCTTAGCCTATTGATAATGAATGATAATGAATTAGGGTTTCACCCAGGGGGCAGGGGGTCTCCTTATATAGCCCTAGGCGATGCACGACAGCCCTTGGATCAAACCGACCTTGAGCAACGGTGTAGATCTCTTCTTAATGGCGGTTGTGAACCGACCTTCAAAACAGAGGCTGATAGGGGGCCCCACGGCGGCGGCGGCCGCCTGCTACTAGGGCGGCTGCCCTGGCTCACTGCCAGGTGGGCCCTAGCTCGTGGCTCATGCCTTCTGGTGTCTTCTAGAATGTTCTTACGTGGGTTTCAAGTTGGATTGCTTCACGGATACGTCTTTATGTCGTAGGGCTTGCAAACTCTTGGGCGTTTTCCTGTTTAATCCCTGAAAATATATAAATCACCAAAACTCGTGGAATTATGTTAGTCAAGCCCCTAAACTATGTTGATATTCATTTTAAGCCCTTATTTTAGTTTTAAAAACCTCTATATTTTATGCTATAAGAGATATCAACAAGTACCTATTACAACTACTGCTACTGTATATTCACTTGGACCGCACCACACCTTGGGCCAACAACACAAGATCTATTATCTTCAAATTGCTCCAGTGGGATAGATAGATGTGTATATGATCTTCTCTTTGATCCTTTTAAAATCTCCCATGTAGTTCTTTGTGGTTGTACCTAGGATCAACCCGAAAAAGGTATTTAAGACAACGCAATTTGTGTACAAGTTAGATACCTGGTGTCACATAAATTTGTAACAGACAAGATACGTGTTCACTTGGAACTCACATTGCCGAGCTCATCTATCATCTTGACTAGTTTCCGTGCTCTACAGCGTGCTTGAGTTCAACTAGCTAGATTTTGCTTCTCGGACCCCAACCTTCCTCAGTATGAAGTCGCCGGGCGCTTGACATTCTCGATGTGGAAGAGGACACGTGGAGGTCCCGGACACCGCTATGAGCAGAGTAGAGAGGCAGCCATAGCCAAAGCCAAAGCCAAACAACAACAACCACCCCGCACAAGTCGAACAAATGCACATCACCCCCCAGATCCGCCCCTAGTTCAACGGGATGCGGGCAACCAAACAAACCTATTTATAATCCCCCCGCATAGGTCTTTGTGATTGTACCTAGAATCAATCGGAAAAAAGTATTTAAGACAGATAGCATGAGGATATGCAAGACAAAACAAAACCCTTTGGATCAGATTTTGGATTCTCAAAATCTTGATTAGCTAGATTTCTAGAATCTAGATTTTAGACAAAATCGAATGTTGTGTTTGGATATCCGGATTCTAGAAAAAGATTTTATGGTTGTAGGCATGTGGATGGGCAAAATTAGGTAAAATCGCTCTTGGGCTGATTCTCGATTTTACAATCCTCGGCTATCGATTCTAGAATCTAGGGCCCGTAGGTCTTTACCCAACAAGATGTGCTTCTCTTCCGACATTTTCTTCGGCGGACACCCCAACACCGAGATCCGAGCGGCCGGGACTTCGCGGACGACGGCGTCGGCAATCTGTCGAACGCCGCGATAAACGCCTCGGCTTCTCCGCCGCACTCCCACGCCGGCCGGGATCCCTCGGGAAGTCAAGACGATGACGCGACCTCGCCAGTAGCTGCCACCGGACCGCCACCGGGGCCACGGAGGCCCCGCGATGGACCCCGGATCTGCAACCACCAAAAAAAAACAAAACTTCTCAGATTTGCTTGTTTCAAAAACCACACGAAGAATCATATCTAGCTCCATGGGTGTGATAAAGAGGTGCACCTCGCCAAGGATGGAGACGCCAGCGCCGAGGGCGCCGGCGCGAGGCGCACCCCCCGTGTCGGACTACTCTCTACTCTTTGTTGGGTGAGAAGAGTTTGGAAGTCAGCCAGAAGAGGCGAGAAGAGGGGTACTACTACTAGGGGTACTATGGGAGATGGGAGAAGGAAGTGACGAGAGACAGCGAGAGACAGACACCATGGCCCCATGGGCACCCGGGTTTGTGACGCAAGTTTGCAAGGCGATCAGAATTTGTGTACTACTACAAAGAGTACTAGTATTTCGAATTTGAAATAGACTTGGCGGCACTCCCAGATTAAAAATAGAAATCGGGTTTTTTTTGTGAAGGGATAGCGAGGAGCCGAGGACATTGGCGCCGTGCTCGCCCAAATTTCAATTTTGAGCGGAGGGCGGGAGGAGAGTGGAGAAAGCGAGAGTAGTTTGTTTCATTTCACTTCCAAAGGGGGGCACTTGTTCCCCGCATCCGAATGAGTTTTGTAGTGAGTGTGGGGCTAGTGGCAAAATAGTTGGAAAAGCACCATTAGAACTCCCCGTAGCACTTTCGTTTGTATTTGGTAAACATTGTCCAATCATGGACTAAATAGGCTCAAAAGATTTGTCTCGTCATTTACAACAAAACTATGTAATTAGTTATTTTTTAACCAACATTTACTGCTCCGAACATATGTTTTTTGGTGTATTTAATGTGATGTGATGGAGAGAGTCTAAAAATTTGGAAGTTGGCTTAGAAATAGTATTTGCCAACTAAACGAGGCTTGGGTTGGACTTCAAAATGTATTCAAATCAGGAAATTTGCCAAATTTTGTATAGTTACATACTCCCTCTATCTTAAGTTATTTGTTTCAAGATTCTTGGAGAGCTAGAGCATTCCAAATTTGAACAAATTTTTTGATAATAATATTGCAGAGAGACGGTGTGTTCTGCTAACATCATTTTGGCTGATTTAGTAGTATATATCCTATGAGACGTAATAAGATGAAACAAGATGAAGCAAGAACAAGCAAAAGGACCCTAAGCTACGAAGACAAATATGGGCGTCCCCTCGAGTCCGCATCGAATAGGGATAACGACCGTTGAGACGCTTTGCGGCTCTCGGCGGATTATAATCTCCAAATAGCGAGACTTAAACGCCCGACCATGTGCATGACCCCTTGAGACTTACACGGAAGATTATAGTCCTACGGCCGCGAGCCCCTCTCGTCGATGTTTCTCATCGATGTTAACAGGGACAATGAGTACCAACTACAACCGATATACTACTATTAACTTGGACCTGGACCGCCCGGCGAAGGAGGCACACCAACTCTAACTCTACCGGTTGTAGGGTTTGATCGTTTTGAGCACCTGGTAACACTTGTGGAGAGTCTTAGCATCCAGTTTTACACCCGAAAAATAGAATAGCCAACAAAAATGTTGCTTCCTAGCGCTTTCACGTATACATTTAACAAGAAAATGACATAGCATCTACAAGAGTTTGCTAAACTAGTTTGCCATCCTTGGATTTTTTTGCAAAAACGAAAAAAAATAACTTGGCTTATCTTATTTCAGCTTATTCTCTCACGTAATACTATTCAATCAGCCAAAATTAGCCGAACGTATTCGATATACTTTAGTAGTAGTACTTGTTGTAGGCTTTTGGCGGCACTCGGCACTCCCAGAATAAAAATAGAAATAGTTTTTTTTTTTTTTTTTATCCTTTTTCTTTTTGTGAAGGGTCGAGCGAGTAGCCGATACGGGGGCCTGGGGCCCCGGGAGATACTTGTATGCCGTGCACTCGAATCCTTTGAGTACAATAGGGCCCACACTGCCATCGTTGTTCCGTCCATCGTTGGTACAGAGGCGCAGTTGTCATCTCGCACCGCACCGATCCTACGTAACTCCTTTTTTTCCATTTTTTCCACCGCACGGGTTTGTAGAAGGCGTTGACTACAATGACCGCCCGTAGGGTCACATATTGAGTCATTTGACAGCCCTGTTCGATGCATTATGGGAGAAGGAAGAGACAAGAGACGATAGAGAGAGAGAAGAGACAGAGAGTTTGGCCAAGCTCCTGCGTCTCCATTTGATCTAGGGTGCCAAATTTGTTTCGACACAAGGCCACAAGGCCAAACATAGAGCCTGCTCGGGCCGGGCCGTCCGGGCCGGGCCGATCTTTGGAGAGAAAGTACTTTGGGTCGGGGTTGATGCTTTGAGAGAAAATACCGCCGACCGGCCGGTTGATAAGCCGCGACTCCTTCCGTCTCAAAATATGCCAAATTTGATCTAGAGCTGCATGTCGTGCCGCCCTCGCCGCGCACCGACGTCCCAGGGAAGGTGCGCCGCCCTAGCCTGGAGGAGCGGCAACCCTCGCCGCCCGCTATATCTGCGAGATTTCACGAGAAACGGGATGGAGAAACGGAACCCTCGTTTCCCGCATCCGGGTTCGCTCCGGTCCGCGAGAGGCGGGCGGACGACGAGCCGACCCGCATCCTCGGGGAATATTCCTCTCATGGGTTGGCTCTCATTCCTTCCTTCCCGCATCCAAACACCCGAAAAAGAGGTTCAACTAACCCGCTCGCTCCGCTCTCCAACCAAACACACGGCTAGTTTGTGGATAAGTCAAACCTTTATAACTTTGACCATATGTATAGAAAAAACTACTACATGTTTACAATATGTAATAAGTATCATTAGATTGATATCGGATCATACTTACGTAATAAATTTTATTTGGAGATCTAAGTATCAATATTATTATTTTCTATATACTTAATAGTCAAACTTCCGTCCTAAAATGTTAGTCGTTCTCGGTTTTCGTGTCACAACTTTGACTCGATTTTTACAAAATAAGTGCAACATTTGTATCTTCAAATAAATTTGTTAAAAAAATAGGTTCAAAGATTTTGGGACGGAGGGAGTATTCATCTCGCACACCATCCGCTTAGAAGGCACCATCTACAACATACTACAGCTACTATACTACTATTCACTTGGGCCGCACCACAAAGATCTAGTATTATCTTCAAATTGCTCCAAAGACCATAGACAGATGTATATGATATTCTCTTTAATCCTTTTATAGGGCATGTTTGGCGGGGGCTTCTTCTTGGCTCCGGCTCCTCCGGAGGGAGCCCTACCAAACGGTGCCGGGAGGAGGAGCCGTTTGGAGCCGTTTTTAGTGGAAAAAGGAGGAGCCGGAGCCGTTTTGGAGGAGCCCCAATTTCGAAGCTTCTCCAAAATGGCTCCAGCCCTCTAGTGAAGCCCCTTCCGAGAAGCCCCGCCAAACACACCCATAATCTCCCCGCCTAGTTCTTTGTGGTTGTACACGATCAACCCGACAAAAGGTATTTAAGACAACACAATTTTTGTACAAGTTAGATAGAATGAGTCACATAAATTTGTAAGACGACACAACAGACTAGTTCCTAGCGTTCGCGCTAGATCCGGTGTTGGGTCCGCCTCCAAGGTCGTTCGCATCCACAAAGATGATGAGGTTGGTAAGACATATGACGAGGCCACCCTAGGTGTGGGCGTGGAGTGTAACCATCGAAGTTTTTCATCCGATTTTTGCCCTAGAAAAATATGACAGGGAGTTGCTTAGTAGAGTAGCCAACAAGATATAACTATGACAGGAGCTGCTAAACCATTGCTTCCTGGCAGCTTCATGTATACAATTAACGAGAAATTATGAAATTTAACCCGTTATTTGTGTGCCGCTAGAAATATGACCCGGAATTCGCATGCCTTATGAAATATGACCCATGTCGCATCGAATTCTTATGAAATCTGGATTTTTTCGTGATTTTTGGATTTTCTCAGAAATTTAGGAATTTCTTTAACTTCCTCTATATATCCCGGTCATCACCCTTCTTTACAAAGACTCTCCCGCACTCATTCCTCCTTTATATCTCTAATACTCTATACCAACTATTATTAGTGCCCTTGTAAAAAAAACTATTATTAGTGCGGCCTACTTATAATTTTATCTAAACATATCCATGTGATATCTAGTTTTGAAGAATTTATTAAAACAAATTTAATGGTGTAATCGAATTTAATTTAGACTTTTGGTTTGTCGGTTATAATATTTTTAGGTATTTTAAATTGTGGGGCCGCGCGGTGGCCATGCTCTTTCTCTCTCGTTTGGCTTCATGTCGCCTCCTCCTGCAGCTCGTCCGACGTGGCCTGTTGCGTGCTTTGGAAACCGCGAGACAAAAATTTTCACAATAATTTAATCCAACACTTCGCGACAAGGAACCGTAAGCGTTCATGTTACCAATGGCCGCCCGGCTCGCCTCGCCGCCGCACGAGTCCCCGTAAAAGTACAAAGTATTGTTGGAAAAGGTTTCGGTCAAAACAAATTTACGGTGTAATCGAATTTAATTTAGATTTTTGGTTTGTCGGGCTTAAAACATTTTTTAGGTATTTTAAATTGTGGGGCCCGCCGATGGCCTCTCGTCTAGTAGGAGTAGTACTAATCCGACGCTTGTGCGAGAAGGAACCAGAAGCGTTCACGTTGCCACGGCCGGCCGTCTGTGCCTCTGCCGGCCGCGCGAGGGGTGTACTTGTACATCGTGGGTCACGTATGGAGTCATTTCACATGCCTGTTCGATCGATCGAGAGAGAGAATGAGGTGAGCGCTCGATGCCAAATTTGTTTCAACACAACTACACAAGGCCACAATTTGCCTCTTTTACGGAACAAATCAAAATTTGAATTCGCTTGTTGAGCCACAATGCACAAACTAGCAATACAAAGTTCAATACGGTTCGAAGTAGGGAGCATCCGCTTAGAAGGCGCCCCTCCTCCCGTCCGCACTTCGAGTACGCATAACAACACCGCCGAGACGCTTGCCCCTCGGCCAGATTATAATCTCCAGCAGCAGTCTTAAGCTCTAGCCATGGGCATGATTAAGGCTCGAGACCTACACGGGAGATTATAGTCCTACGGCCGCGAGCCCCTCTCGTCAATGTTAACAGGATAATGAGTATCTAACCGCTCTTTGCTATTATTCACTTGGACCGCACCACACCTCGTGCTCACAACGCAAAATCTATTATCTTCAAATTACTCCCAAAGCATGGATGAGTGGGAGGGCGTGGCCAAGGCGAGCCGCCATTCCAATCAAAAAGCGGTGGGCTAAGGCATAGGATGCACAAAGATGCACGCATGAACAACGCCGCCTCACTTATGAGGCCGAGGCCACCGATAGCCCGCAAAAAAGGAAAACAAAAGAGAGGTGGAAAAGGATCTCCAAGCGAAGAAGATGTGCTTTTCTTGCGACATTTTCTTCGCCTCCCTCCCCATCCTTTTATAATCACCCGCATAGGTCTTTGTGTTTTGTACCTAGGATGAATCGGGAAAAGGTATAAGACAACAAAATTATTGAGCAATGTTGTACTACAAGCTAGATAGCAAACCTTTTAGAGCCATTCAAAAAACCTTCAAAAAAAAGGATAATGCACTTTACAATCTAGATTTCGGTGCTTACCCAAGAAGATGTGCTTCTCTTGCGACATTTTTTTCGGCCTCCGCCCAAAACACCCGTAGATCGAGCGGCCAAGAGCCCAAGACTTCCAGACGACGGCGGCGGCGGCAATCCCGGCGAGGCGGACCCCGGTCGGACCGCTCTCTACTCTTGTTTGGTTGAGATGAGTTTGGAAAGTCGACGAAGAGGTGAGAAGTAACAAGTACTAGGTGTAGTATGGGAGAAGGAAGAGACGAGAGATCATGAGAGAAAAACGCACATAGCACTATATATGGAGCATACCGTATGAGGGAATCCGAGGTGGCAATCGTAGAGTGTTTGATGCGCACACCATGGTCCCACGGTTAATTTAGCCCCGCAAAAGTTTGTATAACTTGTTTGGAGTAAATTTAGCCCCGACAAAAGTTTGTCTTAGGAATCTCGGCATCATTTTTTTGAATTTGGGAATCCGCCTCAAAACAAAAATTTGTTAGGAATTCAAAACTTGCTCATAGTGCCCACACAACACCGCCTCGCATTCATACATATACTTTATATCCTTTGTGTGGGCCCACTTGTAATTTTATCTAAATATATCCATATGATATCTTGTTTTGAAGAATTAATTGAAACAAAATTAATGGCGAATCGAACTTAATTTAGATTTTTGGTTTGTCGGGTTATAACATTTTTAGGTATTTTAAATTGTGGGGCCCGCCGGGTGGCCTCTCGTCTACACCAGAGTAGTACTAATCCGACGCTTGTGCGAGAAGGAACCGTAAGCGTTCACATTGCCACGGGCCCACGGCCGGCCGGCTCGCCTCTCTGCTGGCCGCGAGTCCCCGTAGTATTTGTTGGAAAAGGTTTTGGTCAAAACATTTTTGGGAATATAAAAACTCGCCGTTCCGTCCACCCTTGGTGCAGCCGCGCAGTGTCATTCGCACCCGCACTACGCACTCCTTTTTTCCAAAGACGGGTCTCGTAGAATCGTAATCATGACATGCCCGAACACCGTAGAGTAGGTGTACTTGTATGGGTCACGTATGGTGTCATTTCACATGCCTGCTCGATCGAGAGAGAGAGAGAATGAGGCGAGTGTTCGATGACAAATTTGTTTCAACACAAGGCCAAAATTTGCCTCTTATCAAGCTTTGAATTTGTTTGTTGAGCCACAATGCACAAACTAGTAATACAGGTTCGATACAGATTCTTGGAGAGCCGAGCATTCCAAATTTGAACAATTTTTTTGATAATATAACAACATTACGGAGAACAAAGTTGTTTTGCTAACGCCCGATTTTGGCGATTTAATAGTATTCCGTGAGACATAACAAGTCTTGAAACAAGATGAAGCAAGAGCAAGCGAACATTGTCAAAAAGAGGAAGCAAGACCTAAGCTACGAAGACATATATGGACGTCTCTCGGGTCCGCACTTCGAGTAGGGACGATGACACCCTCGAGGAGCTTGCGGCCGGATTATAATCTCCAAATAAGAGTCTTAAGCGCTAGCCATGGCCATGACCAGGGCTCGAGACCTACACGGAGATTATAGTCCTACCTGGGCCGTGAGCCCCACTCGTCAAAGTCAACTCAAGAAACAAGCAAGAGTTTTGAGTCTCTCGCCCTGAGCCGTGGTGTCGATTAGAGGAGAACAATATGCTCACTTTTTTTTTTTGTGCACGCCGGTCCTCCTCATCCTTTGATAATCTCCCCGCGTAGATCTCTCGTGGTTGTAGAAGGTAGCATGAGTCACAAAGATATGCAAGACAAACACAAAAACTTTTTAGATCCACTCAGAAAACACTTCAAGAAAGGAAGGATAATGCACTTTAGAATCTTGACTTCGGTGCTTACCCAAGCAGATGTGCTTCTCTTGCGACATTTTCTTTGGCCTCCTTCCCAACCCAACACTAGAGATCAGAGCGGCCGGGACTTCAGAGACCACATGAAGTCGAGATCTGAACGGCCGAGACTCGATCCAGATCTGCAACCATACAAAAAAGAAAAAAAAAACTCATGTATTTGCTGTTTCAAAAACCACATGAAAAACCATATCTAGCTTGCAGCTGCATGGATGTGATAAAGAGGTGCACCTGCCCAGGATGGAAACAAAGGCGAAGGCGAAGGCGAAGGCGAGGCTGACCCCTGTGTAGAGAGCGGTGTATTGTGTGAGTACTACTAGTAGGTGTGTAGTATGGGAGAAGGAAGAGACGAGAGACTGCGAGAGAGAACTGCCCATAGTATATGGAGCATTTGAGGGAATCCGAGGTGGCAACTATAGAGTGTTCGATGCAGACACCATGGTCCCACGGTTAATGTAAAAGGGGACTGTAACTTGTGTGCTAGTGCTAGTATTTCAAAATGTTAAACATTGTTTGGAGTAATAGGACTTTGGGAGAATTAGGAATTTGGCCCCTCAAGAAAGTTTTTCTTAGAATCGCATCATTTTTTTTTAATTTGGGAATCGGCCTCAAATCAAAACGAAAAATTGTTAGGAATCCAAATTTTCGTCACTTTTGGAAATTCATAACTAGAGTTTGGTAACTCCAATTTTGGTGAACCAATTTTTTAGGTACCTTGAGATGTCTAGTTTTTATTAAAAATATGAAATCGGCCATATTTTGTAGAATTATTTATTTTTCATAAAACGTAATATGTTGGTGTTAAAAATAAATAATTCTACAAAACATGGCCAGACATTTTTAATAAAAACTAGCCATCTCAAGGAGCACAAGTTTTTATTAAGTTTTGACCTCGCCGTAGAATGCATTGACAACACTAGCGTTCACACAACCAAAGTAATCACTACGAATGTGTACAAGGTGAATCCCCGCAACGCGTCTCGTGGCGGCGTTTCCTCGTGTGACGGCGCCATCGCACGGCGTTTTTTTCCGCCCTTCGACAGTTTGGCGACTCTGTCAACCCAAACCTGCAGAGATTTGTGTATCCATGCTCCCGGCTTTTCGTGGGGCTCCAATCGTGAGGAGGACCGAGCCCGGATTGAGGGGAGTTTCGCAATCATGCCGCTGCCGTAGTCGATCTCCTTGATCCTCAAACTCTTATCGGTGAATTCCTTGTGGATTAGTTTGTACTCCCTCGGTTCCAAATTGTAGTTCACTTTGGCTTTTCTAGATCCATTTCTTTTAGTATGTATCTAGACATAATGTATAACTAGATGCATAACAAAACCAATGTATCTAGAAAAGCCAAAGTGAACTATAATTTGGAACGGAGGGAGTACCCAGATGAAACTTTGAATAAAGTACTTGGTCTCGCATTTGTGCTTCTTCACCGTATTTGTTCGGTTTCTTTCTTTCTTCAAACGCTGCACTACCTATTCCGCATCCCAACAACGATTCACCGTTGTTTCGTCTTTTTATTGTTGTTTCGTGACCTATTACTTGATACTACCCTCCGTTCCACAATACTTGCAATTCTTTTGACTCATATAAAATCGTGTTTGACTCGCCGTCTTATTCAAATTTTTTATGTAAATTATAAAACAAAGAAAACGTCATTACAATATCTTTAGTGATGTAATAAGTCATAACAAAAAGTGGTAATATTTATTAAAAAAAGTTGAATAAGACGAGAGGTCAAACACGGTTTATATGAGTCAAAGAATTGCAAGTATTATGGAACGGAGGGTATTTTAATTTCAAGACAAGCTACGTACGGAGTACAAGCCATCGCATCTGGCCGTGTTGCCGGCCTCTTGTCCTTCTTCTTTGACAACGAGCGCTGGCCCTCGCTCTTGCCCTCTAGAGTAGCCGGCCCGTGCACTCGAAGTGTCTACAGTAGTAGCGACGGACAGCCCGGAACGGAGGCAACAACCGACGCTTCGCGACAAGGAACCGTAAGCGTTTGGCGGCCGCCGCGCGAGTCCCCGTAAAAAGTAAGGTTTTGGCAATATAAAAATGATCAGTAGTACACATGTACGCGACGGACTATTCCCGTGACACGTGCCGATCATATCCACACCCTTTCCATGCGAATCCTTTGCGTATGCTTCACACCTCGCTATAGTTACGGTGGAGCCACGTCCCCGCCACCGCCGTTCGGGCCCAATCCTTGGTGCAGCCAGCGCAGCCACCTCCACGTGGGATGGCTGGTGCCCTCCCGCGACGGGCATGAGGGCACGCATAAATGGGGATGCTAAACATTGAAGGCATAGTAAAACTTTTTCTACTTTATTACTACAACGGTGTAGTAGGTGCTTCATTAACTGAATAACTAGTCAACAATACTATAATTAGCTTGTCACGGTAGGATTTCCTTCAAGCCCAGGCACAAGCGTCGGACGCTTAATTAGGCAAATGATGCCACGCACAAGCGCCCTATGAGCCAAACGTCAAAAAAAGCATGCAACAACCGCTACAAGCGCTGCGTCTTTTCTTCATACTAAACTATCCCAATGTGTGTAGTATGTGTAATCTACTAAATGTTTTCAAACTGTTACATGTTTCTCCATGACAAGATGATCCCAAATATAAAGGCCCCTCCGTTTCAAATTATAGCTCCTTTGACTTTTTTGACCCTAAGTTTGACCAGGCGTCTTATTCAAAAAAAATTTGTACAAAAAGAGTCAAATTTAAGTCATTCTTAAATACCATTTGTTAATAAATCAAGCCACAACAAAAGAAGTGATATTTTGCACAAAAATTTCATGGATATTTGGGAACTACAGTCTTTTATATTGGTAGTTTGTCGGAGGTCATCCAAAAAATTTAAATTTCCATTTTTTTAAAAATTGACCCTAGTTTTCCATTACAAGATAATGCCAAAAATCAAAAAGTTTTAAACTAGAAAGTTTCATAACCTAGCAAGATCTACAATTAAATCTCAATTTGGTTGTTGTTTCCCCATCTGACATCCATGCTAGTGATTGTTCACGAATCTTAATTATACACCATCGCAAAACATGAATATACTGTACCATTGTCACTCTGTTCATTCATCATTTCAGATGCAATTAATCAAACATCCACGTAGCACATGAATTAGAGTAACACAACACCATCCCGCACAAAATATAACACAAGATTACAACGAATTAAAACATCTCACCAAGGTGTTCATCACTGCATGCTACTCGTGAGGATCAATCGAACATCAACCAATCCATGCATGCACACAACCAAAAGCTAGCAAAAGTCGCTCGATCTAGATGATCTAGCTAGAGCAACAGACACACATATATATTAGACATACATTGCATGAGAGCATCATCGCCCGGCTGCGTGCTTATTTCAACCTTGCAAATGAGGAAGAACATAGTACACTCGCCGCGGATCCTACACTCTCGCTTTGCAAGTACACCCACCGCAAATGCCACACTAATCCCGCTCCCATTCGGCTGGGTGCTGCAAGTGTTGTCTTCTAATCTCCACTTGTGCACGCCCCGGCGAGGCACCGGTTGGGCCGGAGCAGACGATGCCGCCACATTGGATACGGCACCCGGCAAATCATCGCGCGCAACACTTCCAATGCCTCGCCCGGTGCTCACGGCAGTTCACGTTCGCCCGAGTCGAGGCGGTGTTGCCGCCGTGTCGCGCCGATCTCCCCGCAACACCTCTCGGGCACTTTGTCATCATCGGGCGGCGGGCGGCGTTCCGCCCTCAGAGCGTAAGAGCGTGAACATACCGGCGAGCGCATGCCCCGTCGGCGGCTAGTTTCGGCATGTCAAGAGGCGGCGAGACGGTGTCGCGGCCTTCCACGAACACGCGTACATGCCACGCTCGGGCACGCCCGGGTTGCCGACCTTGGCGAGCTTCGGTGATGAGACTTCGCGATACCGCGCGAGTAGTAGTAAAATGCCCACGCTAGCCGACACGCCGGTGCAAAGACCCGTCTAGTGGGATGCTCCGTCCCACCGTGGGTCGCCACACGCCACTTTCACCGCGAACGTGGGCCCGCAGATTGAAGAGCTCATCCATAGGATCATCCGAAAGTGCATGGCGACGCCGCATCGCAAGCTCCACAAGAATGTCCGGCGGAAGGTTCCGCAGCATGGCTTGAGGCCGAGCGCGGGCGGGGGCTTTTTGCTCGAACCTTGAGGCCGAGCGCCGGGCGGGGAGGTGAATAGCAGCCGTGTGGCGCTCGCTTGAGTCGGAGAGCAGCAGGGCAATAATACGGTGGCCGGGTGCGTTCCCGCGTTGGGACGTAGGCTTTTTTAGAGCGGGCCGTGAGGCCCGCGACGACATGACCGTGTTAGTACAAATAATGAATGCCAACGCTTTTTGATAGAGCACGCCTCTAACATTTACACCTTGCGTGGGTGCATCCTTTGCGTATCGTGTGGAGAGAGCTCGCGGCGCGCCGCAGACGCTCGCCATCGGCGCAGCCGCAGTTGTCATCATATTATACCGATCGCGATGCCCGTCTCTATCGGGCGAGGCACCGATGAGGACGAAGGATCGACTCTATTCAGATAGACCAGCTCAGACACGTTACCCGAATACTTCCCTAATTTGGCTTGATACGCAGATACGCCTCAATACGGTATTCGCCGATACCGCACTCCTTCCGCCGCAAAGACGCCCGCCGTTCAAGCGGTGGAACAGCCTCGCGCGGCCCGCCGCGGGACGATCGCGGCCCTTCCGCTAGGCATGCCACTGACTCGCGTGCGCCGGTCTCACAAGAAATGAGGTCTAGCCGGCCGCCTAGCCGACGGCCACTACGCACTCACCTAAACCTCGCCCAAAGGGACATGTCGGAGAGGGGTTGCCGTCGCGGACAACGTAATTAACGGTAAGGCGGCGGCCCGAACCGGCGGACACGGTAGCGTTCCAAATAAGAACGTCAAGGGGACATGCATAGCCGCGAGAATCGCAAACATGAACATAACATGAATTACATCCGGATAACATGATAATCGCAAACACCATCGACATATATAAACATGGTTTTCGCCCATTATTCTACCCCGTGTACGCACTAGTAGTTCTAGAACAGAGGCTCGGGATAAGGTCGGGAGGGGTCCCATGTCGCCACCGCCGCGCCGTGGGACCGGTGAACGCGTCGACGAGACCGCCTTTGTGCTCCTCGGGACAACCATGATCCGGGAACCATGGCTCCACCGAGGTGAGGTCGTGGCCGGATTGCACCCGTGCGGCCGCCGCCAGCCGACAGACGTCCCCATGCCGCACGCCGTGGTGCGCGACCTCCCTTGCGCGCAAAGACGATGTCCTGCAGACGAAGCTCCATGGTTTCGCCCACGGCGTTCAAAGAC
This sequence comes from Hyparrhenia diplandra, assembly GCA_015847255.1. Lineage (NCBI taxonomy): Eukaryota > Viridiplantae > Streptophyta > Magnoliopsida > Poales > Poaceae > Hyparrhenia > Hyparrhenia diplandra. Next base: position 56,926 of record JADLZK010004196.1, on the reverse strand, counting down.
GTCGGCCCGGCATTGCCGGGCGACCGCCAGCAAGTTCTCCACGCCGCTACCGCCGCTTTTGGCGAGAATCAAGGAAAACCATAGACGCCGAAAAGCCGCGGTTTGATCAAGCAAGAAAATAATTTCCTGTCAAAAACCCCACCCGCAACCATGGCGTCGGACTCGAGAGCCGAGCACGCATATCGGCCACCTCGATCCGACCTCGCTCGAAAGCAACATTCTCGCGCACCCATGCACGCGTTGAGCTCTCTAAGCAAACGGCTAGCGTGGCGATCCAATGTAGGCGTCGGAGTCCCCGGAGCCGGAGGAGACAATAGTCGGATTGATGACGAGCCCATTGATGATACCCTCCCCCGAGATGCTCGGTCGCCTCCCCCGGGCGTAATAGGACCGTTACTCCCATGATGAACATAACTCGCAATAAGAACAGATCGATCTTACCTGTGGTGGCGAGACGCCGAGGCCGCGGCGGCCGGTTCACCGATGGCTCCTCCGCCGATCGCTGCCGCGCCGCGCCGCCCTCACCGCCATTGATCTTCCGTGGGAGCCGCCGAGACCTCGGCGACATGAATCGCAGTCTCGCAAGCATGTCGCGGAAGTTTTTTTTCATGGCGCCGCACGGCGGGAGCTTTTTGGTGGAAACTAGCTCGAGCGGGCCGCTTATAGTATGTTTTGTGCCGCGAAGACTTGGTGAGCAGCAATAATGCGGGTGCAAAGCCCGGTGCAGGGGCGTGGGGCGGTGCACTCCGTGGGAGGTGTCGAGCCAAATGGACAGATGAACTATCCCAAAGTCGCTGCGTCAGAAGATAGAACGCGTCCAAGGAAATGGGCGCACGCCTTTTCTTCTTGACGAAACTATCCCAAATGCGCGCTCTAAGCTAAATGTTTTCAAACTATTACATATGTTTCTCCATGACAAGATGATGCCAAATCAAAACGTTTTATACCGCAAAGTTTCATGGATAATTGAGAACTACGTACAATCGCCTTGGGTGGTGGTTTGTCTATCCGAGGTCACTTGAAACATTTAAATTTCAATTTCCATTTTTTGAAATTGAGACCTAGATTTTCCTTTTACAAGGTAATGTCAAACCAAAAAAGTTTTCAACTAGAGAGTTATTACGTTCCGTAACCGCAAGATCTACATTTTAATTTGGTTGTTGACCTATTCGACATGGTGTTAGACATTGTTCACAAATCTTAGAGATGTCTCTCGTAGTTTCATATAAACTCTATGTGGATGTGTAAATCTTGTGAACAATGTTACCATGATGTCGTCCGGTGAAGATGATCGTAAAAGGTGTGCATTGTAAGAAGTTGTACAACTTTTATATGTTCATGACTTCTTCTCGCTGAAATCATTAGATGCTCCAAAAATGTTGTTTGAAGTTGTAATTTTGAAATTTAAATTTCAAATGTTATCGATGAAACATGACAAATAGTAATAGAAGTAATAATAATACAATCGCCGATAGAGCATGATTTTTTAAAAAATAGAAACAAAAACCATCAATTTTGGAGTTACTATGAGGGAGAAAGACTAGTTACAAGTTTTGACCGTAGATTAAAAAGGAAAATTAGAGTTCTCTTTGAGCCCCGTACACTACCTATTTTAAATAGCCCGCTATAGCCTTTCGAGGCGGGTGCCGCTATTTCTCATGTAAGTACAATTTAAGCCACTCCGCTATAGCTATTTTAGAGGTAAACCGCTCCTTAGCCCGCTATTTAAAAACTACCGCGTTCGATCGTGGAAATTCCAAGCGGTTGCGTTGACGCCGCTGCTCGATCGTGGGGAAAGTGGAGCAGCCGGCTAACTCACTATTTAAGCACACACTCGATCATGGCGTTCATCCTTTCCGGTCTCTAAGCCAGCCACATTCTCTTTGCAATCATCACGCCATGGTCGCCTCGTGCTCGATCCAACAAGCGCACTGGGGAGGAGATGGAGGCGGCGGAGGGCAAGGGCAAGGATCCGTGGTGGAAGCGCCGGCGGCCGACCCCGGTCCGACTCCGACAACGACCGACTCCTACGCCCCGCCCCTCTCCTAAGCGGGACCGCATGGAGGTTCCCGGCCTCCCCCGCTAGAGCAGCGGCCGATGAGCTTGCCGATCGGCGCCGCTACCGGAGGTAATCGAGAGGATTTCACCCTCGATCGTCTCTCGGCCCGTGCATTCATGAAGGCAAGGAGCCGGGCGGACGGCCATGGTCTTCTTCCAAGGGTGGATCGACCTCGGATGAAAAGATCAACCACTACGCCCCCAAGGTGGAAGAGTTGGCCGGGATCGCCCTCAAGGCCTTGGCCAAGAAGGACGACGCCAAATGAGGAGGAGGAGGAGGAGGAGGAGGACGACGACGAGGACTAGGCCGGCGGCCTTCCTCTTTTTTAATCATTTTTAATATATGTTCTGTTTTTTTGTTTGTATATATTAACAAAATATATATTATATTAAATTTGATTTGAATCCTAACTTGTTCAATGTAAAATTTGTCAAAAACATACAATTAATTAACTGTCGGTTGTGCTTTGGAAAATACGATTCCGCCGTTGAGTGCCGAGGAGACGGCCATTGGGCGCGGCCGGTCGCCGGTTACGTTTTCCGAGCAACCGTGTTTTGGAAACGCCACATTATACCTCCGCCCCCGCCCCTCCCGTTATCCAACACTAACTTCTCTTTCGTGCCCCTCTCACAGAAAAGCCGGACTCGCCCACGATCGTCGACATGGCCGCCACCCGGAGGAGATGAAGTTCGTTTGTGGAGCGCCTCCGCGCCGCCCTCACCAAGCCGAACGGCCCGACCGATGATGTTGGCCTGCCAAAGGTGAATCTGCCCCTCGAGGAGAGGGCTAACTTCTACGCCCTCCGGATCGAATCTCTCGGCCGATACCCTCGAGGGGGATACCGACCAAACTGGAGGAGCCGGCCAAGCAGGCGGCCAAGAAGGCCAAGAAGGTGGCCTAGGTTCTCTTCTTTTTTTATGTTAATTTATCTGTTGTCTGATTTGTGTGGATGTGTGTAAAAGATACAATGATCTGTGTGGTTAATTTGCTAAGGAATCAGTTGTTGGTTAATCTGCTGCATGGCAATCTCTTTATCTTTCGTTAATTTGGGTTATACTGTTTCCTTGTATCGGTTTAATTAATATGATGTGTGTCAATCTTTTTCTATCATTTGCGTTCTACTGTTCCCTCGTCTTAGAAACCGCGCCAACGGTGAATCACCCCTTCAAGGAGAAGTCCATCATGGCGCGGCACACGGGGAGATGATGTCTCTAGCGGCGAGGATCGAACACCGTGATCCCCGTAACCTAGCATTCCTATCTATGCTATCGGATGAGCGGGTTTGAATGGGCTCCGCCTACCGTGAGCTCGACGCCGATGTTGGCGGGCAGGGCGCGCGGCGGAGCGGGGAGCGACACTCTTCGGCGACTGAGGACAGGCCGAGGTTACATGGACGGGATATGGAGGCATCAGGAGTGCGGCGTAAACGGTTTTCAAAACTCGGTCGAGGCGGGGACGGGTCGCAGAGGGGTTGTTGTCGCCGTGGTGAATGCTAGCTCGAACGCTGCCCGGCCAGGCGCGTGTGAACCGGCGAACACGGCAAATGTTCAAAGGTGACCTCAACGGCACAGAATAGTGCGCCTTCAAGCCGACGAGCCTCGACGTGGCAAGGTAAGAAAGAAGGGAGAGAGTTCAGCCCGAGAGGCGGCTAACTATAGCAATATGCCGGCCGGGTGCTCGCGCGCCATGGTCGCGTGGCCGCCGGGCGAGAATTAATGGTAGACACCGAAAACGTAAGTGAGCATTATAACACACGGATTATATTACAACTAATTAAAACATCTCGGTCTTCGCTCCATCCAGATCTACGTTTCTTGAACATCACCGCTAGGTAAGGATCGAACATATGCACACCATATATGCATCACCTACGACGCGTGCACACTTCCAAAAGCTACCAAAAGTTGTTATATCTAGCTAGGCGTCACCGCAAATCGTGAGCAACTCCCCGCATTGGAAGAACGAAGTACACTCATGCCCACAAGCCATCAACGAAGAACAAAGTAGACTCGTCGCCGATCTCGCACCGCTTGCTGCAAAGATACACTCCCCACGGTTGCCTTCCACGCCCGACTCCGACCATCCGGCAATGTCGCCCTTCGGTGCCCGGCACGATGCATCGAAGATGCCCGTGTTGGCGAGGCACCGGCGGTTGGGCCGTAGTAGGAGACGACGAGAAACCGAAAACCCGCCGGATATGGCGCCACCATCGTCGCCGCTCAACACCGCTATTGCCTGCGTGCATGGAGGCGTGCACGCCATCGGTGCCCCACGCCGCCGCCGTCACCGCGTCGCCTTCGATCCCCCCGCAACACCTTTCGTGCGATTCGCCGCCATCGGCGCCGGTGTTCATCCCAGAGAGCAAGGGCGTGTACGCATGACGCGTGAGTTGATGCCCGCATCGGCGGCGCACCGCATGTCGAGCGGGCGCGGCGGCGCCACGGCCATCGACGAACAGGACGAGATAGGCCTGCTTCGAAGCACGCCTCCGGGTTCGCCGGCGATGGCGAGATTGGTGACGAGGGTACGCCATTCCCCCGCTCGTTGGAAAACCAGCTCCAAAGTGGGATGCTCCGCCCCACCATGGTGTCGCCGCACACCTCTCGCCATCTGCTACAAAAGCGGCGCAGAATGGTGAGGTCGCCCATGGGATCCTCGCCTCCTTGACGACGCGGATGGCAACCAATGCAAGCATCTCCAACGGAAGCCGCCAGATGGTGCGCGGCGAGGACGGCGCTGGCGCCCGGCGGCGGTGGTGGTACGTGGAAGGCGACGCATGAAGCTAAGCTTATAGCGGCGACGGTGACGACGAGATAGATGTAGCCGGGCGCGGAAGTGAGTTCGCGCTCCAATTGCACGCGCAGCAGAGGTGGCGGACGACGTCGTGAGTAGACTCAAGACAGCAGCGCGCTTTATTACTCACACGCTTTTTAGTATCGCTGTCTTCGTAGACTAGTTGCGAACCCACGCAGTCGGCAAACGTGGAGTACTCCCTCCGTCCAACCAAAAAAAAACGCAATTCTTTGACCTTTCAAAATCTAATTTGACCATTCGTTTTATTTGAATAATGTATATAAATATTATCAATTTTGTTATGACTTATTAGATCATTAAAGATATTATAACAATAGCTAGTTTATTTTGGAATTTACAAAAATATGTTGAGCAAGACGAATAGTCAAATTAGATTTTGAAAAGTTCAAAAATTATGTTTTTTTTTTTTTGTTGGACGGAGGGAGTATCACTCACGCCTTTACACAAAGATGGGTCTCAGAATCGGATGGCATATTAACCACAGGTGGATCCACTCCACTCAATTGACTTTTCACAAAAGTGCAAAATCTTGACACCAAGCATTGCACCGACGCGTTGTGATATTCGCAAATACCACAATAATAACATTGCATCGGGCATTATTACATGTTTACAAAGATACATCGAACACATCCAATGATAACACGGACAACAAAACAATAATAAACACGCTCGCCTTCCACATCAAGTCCTCCAAAGATCTGCTCCAAGTTTTTCTTCTTGGTGTCACCACTTGGACCGCCCATCAAGCTTCTTCTTCATCCAAAGACCAGCTCCTCTTTCCAATTCGAAGGGCGAACACCTATGATGCCAAGATCCTTCAAGACCTCGCGTCTCGAGCTCACCGGGAGAAGGGACGGAAGAGAGCGAGAGATGGAATGAATCGCGAGAGGCGTAAGCGAGAGATACTGAGAGGGAGAGCAAACGCAGTAGTAGATACTTACTCCCTCTCGTCCCCTAAAAGACCGTCACCGTGGGATGCGAGCCATAAGTTTGACTCAATTTGTAGAAAATACGTGCAACATTTAAATAATCAAATAAATTTGTTAAAAAACTAGACTTGAAGATCTTTTCGATGATGCTAATTACTTAGCACAAATGTTTTTATATTTTAATATATAATTGCCGGGCATTTATGTCTCTGGTAAGCTTGCGGTGACAATCTTTTAGGGACGGGAGGGAGTATATATACATTATACATATATAGGGGCCAGTGCACTATGACCCCGGCGGGGCGGCCCCACCACGCGCCCTGGCTGCGGCTGAAGTGGCTTATTCTCTTTCACAGAATACTATTCAATCAGCCAAAATCAGCCGAACAAACTTATTATACGTTTTACTTGTGCCCGCCCAATTTTTCGCGCTCTACGATTTTTTCTGGCCGAGCCTTTACAAAACTCAAAAAATTTTACCCGCCTCGTCACGAGGCGGCGATTCATTTCGATCGGGGGTGTTTGGTTCCTAGCCACACTCCTCACGAAAGACTCTAGGGTTTCCAGTGCCTCATTAGCCCGCCGCCACACCCCGACGCATCCGCGCCATTCAAGCCGACGCCGCTTCCGCCCGGCGACCTCCTTCTCCGATGCCTTCTTCCTCCACCGGGCCGGCCGGCCATCCTAGGGTTTCATATCTAGCCCATCAATCTTGTGCGTGCCCCTACCGTTTCTTGAACTACGCTTTGTTAGATTCCACTATTCCCGAACTACCTTTTTTTGTTTTTCCGTGATCTGTACCTCTCGGCCCGTTCGCTTGTGTTTAATATATAGTATTCTCGTGCGTGAGAGAGAATAAGCTGAAAACAAGATGAAGCAAGCACAAGCGAACAGGTCGACTAGTCCTCACATACTTGCCTATTACGCATGAATTGAACTATAATTTTATCCTCATAATATGGATATAATTGAGTTGTACATACTGAACTTGACACCTCACTGCTACCAGGCCTGACTGCTACTATATATAACTACAATGTTGTTGTTATCCACTGCTGCTTATTTTCTTTATAGATGAATATGCGTGCTCAAGTAAACACGACTGCCCTGTAGAGTACTACCTTTTTTTTTGGTGATCTGTGCCCCTGAGAGCCTGTTCGCTTGTTTAATAGTATCCTGTGAGAGAATAAGCTGAAACAAGATGAAGCAAAATTGCAAGAACAAGCGAACAGGCTCTCGTCTACTCCTCATAGACCGCCTATTACGTAATTGAACTGTATAATCAGATCCCGAGATGGATGTATTGAGTTGTACATACCGAACTTGACACCGGCTACTACACTAATGTTGTTACCTTTGTGTTTTTGTTTTAGGAGACCGCAACTACTTCGCTTATTTTCTTTATAGATGAATATACATGCTCAAGAACAATGATTGCTCCTATTAAATGAAATGTTACTAAACTACAGCTTTGTATATACTATTCTATTCCTAAACTACATTTAATTTATTTTGTGTTCGGTGACTCGTGGTTACTTGTAGTCCTAATAGACTGCCTATTGCGAATTGAACCGTATAATATTAGCCTCACATGGATACTTCGGTGATTTCCATCCAACACCGGCATCAACGCGCCATCCGGTGTCGCCCTCGAATTTTTCGGGCCGCCACGAAGTGAGGAAAGGTGATAATTTCGCCGCTTATTTTCTTCATAGATGAATACACAAGCTCGAGAACACTAACGCTCGCTTCTGCCGAGTACTACTACTATCATGTCTTACAAAATTTTTTCCCCGCTAAATGAACTGTTGCTAAACTAAAGTTTGTTTGTATTCCACTATTCCTCGAACTACTTTCTCCGTTTCAATTTGTAAGTCGCTTTGACTTTTTGGTACATCCATTTAGCTAGGTATCAAGATACAATAATATGCCCGGATACATAGCAAAATGGACGAACCAAAAAAAGTCAAAGCGACTTTACAATTTGGAACGGACGGAGTGCAAGATTTTTGTGATCTATGCCTCTCGTGGATTGTGTAGTCCTCACGGCATCGCCTATCACGTAATTGAACTGTATAATATTAGGGTCTTGCTAATTTCCGTGTGACCGAAATTTTCAAATCTGCTCAGCGACGTAGCTACTTCAGTGATTTCCATTTTCCGTGCATCAACGCATCATCCTGTCGCCTCGAATTTTCCATTCGCCGTAGTGAGGAAAGGTGTTAATTCTCGCCGCTTATTTTCTTCATAGATGAATACACAAGCATGAGAACACCGGACGCTTTGTCGAGTACTACTACTATCTTGTGTTACAAAAATTTTCCTACTAAACGAACTGTTGCTAAACGCCTAAACTACAGTTTGTTTATATTCCTCTATTCCTGAACTACTTCCGTTTCAGTTTGTAAGTCGCTTTGACTTTTTCGGTACATCCATTTAGCTATGTATCTAGATACAATAATATGCCTGGATACATAGCAAAATGGACGAACCAAAAAAGTCAAAGCGACTTACAATTTGGAACGGAGGGAGTGCAATTTTTTTGTGATCTGTGCCTCTGTGGATTGTGTAGTCCTCACGCATCGCCTATTACCGAATTGAATCAGATAATATTAGGGCCTTGCTAATTTCCGGTGACTAAAGTTTCAAATCTGTTCAGGCGACGTAGCTACTTCCGATGATTTCCGGGCATCAACGCATCATCCGTTGTCGCGAATTTTCATTCGCCGTAGTGAGGAAAGGTGTTAATTCTACTAATGGGAACTAGGGTGGCCTGATCTTCCGAAAGGTTCGATAACTCTCGATTTGGTGGAAACGAGACACAAATCGATCCGGCTTCCGAACAACTCGATCCGAAACCCCGCAATCGCAGCACCACGTCTCCTCTAGTTATCAACCGGTGTTGCACGGTTGACCTCGCCAAGAAGGCTAAGTCCTTTGCCTGCGAATCGAAGAACACAAGCAAGAACAAGGAAGAATGCAACCAATTTGCGGATGAATGATTAATCTCACGAGTTGGGGTCTCACAAACCCGATGAAATGGCGAAACTGTTCTTGATGTAATAATCTAAGCAAAACCCCAAAACCTAACGAGAGGGGCGGTGGCTGAATATATAGGTCTAAGGGTCGTCACCACCCCCACGGACGCCCCCCCTAATGGGCTCAACATCGATACACGGTCCGTTGGACCAAAAACGGTGATGCAGCACCGAAACAGATTCGACGCTGACTTGTTTCGACGTTTCCCGGCGACTCCGAACGAGTTTGGACCTGAAACCAACGCCATTGGTTTCCTTATGAAATTATCTTTCGAACCATGGGTGGATCGTAGAAAACGAAGCCCGGATGCGTCCCGGGCGTCCGTTTTACTCCTTGCTGGTCCTGGACTCGTAAAAGTGCTCGAAAAATCGACTTCGGTTTGGGTCTCCACCTTGTCTTGGGCGCCCTTCCTGATCCTCCACGCCTCCAAGCCATCCCTTATGCACACTCTGGTCCTCTCCATGATTCCTAAGCACAATACAATCATTACATAGCAATCTATTCTCAAAATCATATAAAGACTTGCTTAGGAAAGAACTCACCAGAAATTTAATTGTCGCGGCGCTGGCGTGCTCTTGTAATTGGACCTTGAATGTCCAACGTAGGTTTATCTTGTGCATCCGAAAGAGTGATGTCCTCATCATCTGCTGCTTATTTTCTTCATAGATGAATACACAAGCTTGAGAACACTGACTGCTCTGTCGAGTACTACTACTATCTTGTCTTACAAAAATTTTCCCATTAAACGAACTGTTGCTAAACTACAGTTTGTTTATATTCCTCTATTCCTGAACTACTTCCTCCGTTTCAGTTTGTAAGTCGCTTTGACTTTTTTGGTACATCCATTTAGCTATGTATCTAGATACAATAATATGCCTGGATACATAGCAAAATGGACGAACCAAAAAAGTCAAAGCGACTTACAATTTGGAACGGAGGGAGTGTAATTTTTTTGTGATCTGTGCCTCTGTGGATTGTGTAGTCCTCACAGACGCCTATTACGTAATTGAATCGTATAATATTAGGGCCTTGCTAATTTCTAGGTGACCGAAAGTTTAAAATCTGTTCGCGACGTAGCTACTTCGATGATTTCCGTGCATCAACGCATCATCCGGGTGTCGCGATTTTTTCATTCGCCGGTAGTGAGGAAAGGTGTTAATTCTGCTGCTTATTTTCTTCATAGATGAATACACAAGCTTGAGAACACCGGATTTGCTCTGTCGAAATACTACTACTATCTTGTCTTACGAAAATTTTTCCCACTAAACGAATCAAGCTAAAAACTACGCTTTGTTTATATTCCTCTATTCTGAACTACTTCCTCCGTTTCGGTTTGTAAGTCGCTTTGACTTTTTTCTACATCCATTTAGCTATGTATCTAGATACAATAATATGCCTGGATACATAGCAAAATGGACGAACCAAAAAAAGTCAAAGCGACTTACAATTTGGAACGGAGGGAGTGCAATTTTTTTGTGATCTGTGCCTCTGTGGATTGTGTAGTCCTCACAGACTGCCTATTATAGAATTGAACAGTATAATATTAGGGCCTTGCTAATTTCCGTGTGACTGAAAGTTTCAAATCTGTTCGGTGCGACGTAGCTACTTCGATGATTTCCGTGCATCAACGCATCATCCGGTGTCGTGATTTTTTCATTCGCCGTAGTGAGGAAAGGTGTTAATTCTACTGCTTATTTTCTTCATAGATGAATACACAAGCTTGAGAATACTTGACCGCTTTCGTCGAAAGTACTACTACTATCTTGTCTTACGAAAATTTTCCGACTAAACGAATCAATAAACTACGCTTTGTTTATACTCCTCTATTCCCTAACTACTTCTTACGTTTTTTGTAAGTCGCTTTGACTTTTTGGTACATCCATTTAGCTATGTATCTAGATACAATAATATGCCTGGATACATAGCAAAATGGACGAACCAAAAAAGTCAAAAGCTTACTTGCAATTTGGAACGGGAGGGAGTGCAATTTTTGTGATCTCAGGTTCTCGTGGATTGTGTAGTCCTCACAGTCGCCTATTACGTAATTGAATCAGATAATATTAGGGCCTTGCTAATTTCAGTGACTGAAATTTTCAAATCTGCTCAGCGACAAGCTTTTTTGTTTTTAGATAATGGATGAGAAAAACATCCGGCCTCTACATCCGAGGATGTACACGCCAATTATTACAAGTAGTGGATAAAAAGGTAGAGCAAAACAAGTCTCTAAAATGGATAAAGAGAACTAAAGCAAATGATAAATGTGCTTCCACCCACTATAGGGAAACTCCAAAGTAATCACTTCTAGTTTTACGCTAATTAGCGAGAGTGTGTTCTTGTCTTGTTCATCACGCCGCAATCGGGCTCGCATCCGCAGACCAATAGGCTCATCTAAAAATAACCTTCGACAACGAGAAAACTATCATTTTGTTAAAGATAATATCGTTTAATAATACCAAATGGCCCAAAGATATAGCCGTGACGCCAACCCAAATCAAGTTTCTAATCCTTTTGTTCGATTAGTAAGCCATGTACCAAACATATGGCTTATGTAGATCTAGGGCTGGTTTAGGCCAAGCATAAAAGATGATCCTCCATACCGTTTTCGAATACGGACAATCTTGGAAAAGGTGTTGGATGGTCTCATTCATATTACAACCAACACATTTCGGCTTGCTTTCCGGTTTTTCCTAGTGAGGATTGCCGATAATTCTACGCATATTTTCTTCATAGATGAATACACAAGCATAAGAACACCGACGCTTTCTGTTGAGTACTACTACTATCTTGTCTTACAAAAATTTTCCCACCTAAACGAACCGTTGCTAAACTACGGTTTGTTTATATTCCTCTATTCCTGAACTACTTCCTTTTTTCAGTTTGTAAGTCGCTTTGACTTTTTGGTACATCCATTTAGCTATGTATCTAGATACAATAATATGCCTGGATACATAGCAAAATGGACGAACCAAAAAAAGTCAAAGCGACTTACAATTTGGAACGGAGGGAGTGCAATTTTTTTGATCTGTGCCTCAGGATTGTGTAGTCCTCACAGGCGCCTATTACGTAATTGAACTGTATAATATTAGGGCCTTACTAATTTCCGTGTGACTGAAATTTTCAAATCTATTCGTGACGTAGCTACTTCCGATTTCCGGGCATCAACGCATCATCCGGTGTCGTCTAAATTTTCCATTCGCCCGGTAGTGAGGAAAGGTGTTAATTCTCGCGCTTATTTTCTTCATAGATGAATACACAAGCTTGAGAACACCGACCGCTCTATCGAGTACTACTACTATCTTGTCTTACAAAAATTTTCCTACTAAACGAACTGTTGCTAAACGCCTAAACTACTGTTTGTTTATATTCCTCTATTCCTGAACTACTTCCTCCGTTTCAGTTTGTAAGTCGCTTTGACTTTTTCGGTACATCCATTTAGCTATGTATCTAGATACAATAATATGCCTCGGATACATAGCAAAATGGACGAACCAAAAAGTCAAAGCGACTTTACAATTTGGAACGGAGGGAGTGCAACTTTTTTGTGATACTGTGCCTCTATGGATTGTGTAGTCCTCACGGGCGCCTATTATAGAATTGAACTCGTATAATATTAGGGCCTTGCTAATTTCGGTGACTGAAAGTTTCAAATCTGTTCAGGGCGACATAGCTACTTCGGTGATTTCCGGGCATCAACGCATCATCCGGTGTCGCGAATTTTTCATTCGCCGGTAGTGAGGAAAGGTGTTAATTCTGCTAATGGGAACTAGGGTGGCCTGATCTTCCGAAAGGTTCTATTAACTCTCAATTTGGTGGAAACGAGACACAAATCGATCCGGCTTCCAACAACTCGATCCAAACCCCGCAATCGCAGCACCACGTCTCCTCCTTCGTTATCAACCGGCGTTGCCGCGGTTGACCTCGCCAAGAAGGCTAAGTCCTTTGCCTATGAATCGAAGAACACAAGCAAAAACAAGGAAGAATGCAACCAATTTGCGGATGAATGATTAATCTCACGAGTTGGGGTCTCACAAACCGATGAAACGCGAAAAACTGTTCTTGGATGAATAATCTAAGCAAAACCCCAAAACCTAAACGAGGCGGGCGGCGGCTGAATATATAGGTCTAAGGGTCGTCACCACCCCTGGATGCGCCCCCTAATGGGCTCAACATCGATACACGGTCCGTTGGACCAAAAACGGTGACGCAGCACCGAAACAGATTCTGGATGCTGACTTGTTTCGACGTTTCCTGACGACTCCGAACGAGTTTGGACCTGAAACCAATGCTATTGGTTTCCTTATGAAATTATCTTTCCAACCATGGGTGGATCGTAGAAAACGAAGCCCGGATGCATCCTGGGCGTCCGTTTTACTCCTTGCTGGTCCTGGACTCCGAAACAGGCTCGAAAACGACTCGGTTTGGGTCTCCACCTTGTCTTGGGCGCCCTTCCTGATCCTCCACGCCTCCAAGCCATCCCTTATGCACACTCTGGTCCTCTCCATGATTCCTAAGCACAATACAATCATTAGGTAGCAATCTATTCTCAAAATCATATAAAGACTTGCTTAGGAAAGAGCTCACCAGAAATTTAATTGTCGTGGCGCATGCTCTTGTAATTGGACCTTGAATGTCCAACAGAGGTTCATCTTGTGCATCCGAAAAGAGTGATGTCCTCATCATCCTCCCCTTCTTGAATTGGAGTCGCCCTCGACTCAAGGTCATCTTCTTCTCCCAAATATGGCTTCAAATCTGAAATGTTGAAAGAAGGACTAACCCGAACTTGGGCGGCAATTCAAGTTTGTAGGCATTATTATTTATTTTCTCAATAACTTTATAAGGACCAGCAGCTCTTGGCATTAATTTTGACTTACGCAGCTCTGAAAACCTATCTTTTCTCAAATGTAACCATACTAAATCACCCGATTCAAACTTAATTTCTTTTCTACCTTTACTACCAAAGCAATTCTATACTTTTCATTCATCTTTTCAATATTTTGTTTAGTGGTTTCATGCAACTTATGAATAAATTCAGCACGTGCACTAGCATCACTATGAGTTCTTTCATTGGTAGGTAAAGGCAAAAGATCAATTGGAGCACGAGGGTTAAAACCATACACTACCCGAAAGGACTTACCTTGGTGGTAGAATGTGTTGCCCGATTGTAAGCAAACTCCACATGAGGTAAACATTCTTCCCACATCTTCAAATTTTTCTTCAAAATAGCTCTCAACATAGTGCCCAAAGTACGATTCACTACCTCTGTTTGTCCATCGGTTTGTGGGTGACAAGTTGTTGAAAACAACAGTTTTGTACCCAACTTGTTCCATAGAGTACGCCAAAAGTGACTCAAGAATTTAGCATCGCGACCAAAACAATAGTAGAAGGCATACCATGCAAACGAACAATCTCTTGGAAAAAGAGGTCACCAATACAAATGGCATCATCACTTTTATGACATGGTATAAAATGTGCCATCTTAGAAAATCGATCCACAACAACAAAAATGCTATCCCTCCCCTCTTAGTCCTAGGCAATCCCAAAACAAAGTCCATTGAAATATCTGCCCAAGGAATCGAAGGAACCGGAAGAGGTATATATAAACCATGTGGATTTAGGCGAGACTTAGCTTTTGACATGTGGTGCAGCGTGACACAAACCTTTCAACGTCTCGCTTCATTTGTGGCCAAAAGAAATGTGTGGCCAACATATCTCTTGTCTTCTTAGCACCAAAATGGCCCATCGGTCCTCCACCGCGCGCTTCCTCGCAACAACAATAGACGAACCGAACCAACTGGAATGCATAGACGGTTAGCTCTAAACACAAATCCATCATTTATCACAAACTTGTTCCATGTCGTCCCTCTTTACAATTCAAAGAAGACATCTTTAAAGTCGGGATCTAGAACATATTGCTCTTTTATCGATTCTAGTCCAAAAATTCTACAATCAAGTTGGGACAACATAGTATATCGTCTAGACAAAGCATCAAAGAATTATATTATCCTTCCCTTTCTTGTGCTTAATAACATAAGGAAAGTATTCAATAAATTCAACCCACTTAGCATGTCTACGATTCGATTATTTTGAGAACGAAGATATTTAAGCGATTCATGATCTCGAATGTATAACAAATTCCTTAGGCCACAAATAATGATGCCACGTCTCTAAAGAACGCACAAGTGCATACAATTCTTTATCATACGTAGAGTAATTAAGAACAGGGCCATGCAATTTTTCACTAAAGTATGCAACGGGCTTACCATCTTGCATCAACACACCTCCAATGCCAACTCCACTAGCATCACATTCTAGCTCAAAAGTCTTACCAAAGTTTGGAAGTTGCAAAGCAATGGCGTGTGTAAGTTTGTCCTTCAAAGTATCAAAGGACTTCTCTTGGGATATACCCCAATGGAACACCACACCTTACTTCGTCAACTCATGCAAGGGAGCGAGCAATGGTGCTGAAATCCTTGACGGCGGCGATAAAAACCCCGCAAGACCAAGAAAACTTCGCACCTGTGTGATAGTGTGGGGAACCGGCCAACTCTTGATGGCTTCAACTTTGGACTTGTCCACCTCAATCCCACGTGGAGTAACAACATAGCCAAGAAAAGAGACTCGATCCGTGCAAAAGATGCACTTATCAAGGTTACCAAATAAACGTGCATCGCGTAAAGCATTAAAAACAGCACGTAAGTGGTCCATATGTTCATCCAAAGACTTGCTAAATATCAATATATCATCAAAGTAGACCACCACAAATCGCCCAATAAAAGGCCTTAAAACTTCATTCATCAATCTCATGAAGGTACTAGGTGCATTAGTTAAACCAAAAAGGCACTACTAACCACTCATATAATCCAAATTTAGTTTTGAAAGCTGTTTTCCATTCATCTCCAAGTTTCATTCTAATTTGGTGGCATCCACTACGCAAATCAACCTTTGTGAAAATTACAGAGCCACACAATTCATCTAGCATGTCATCAAGCCTAGGAATAGGATGACGATATCGAATAGTAATATTATTAATGGCTCTACAATCAACACACATACGCCATGAACCATCTTTCTTAGGAACCAAAATAACAGGCATGGCGCAAGGACTAAGGCTTTCTCGTACATACCCGCGGTCCAAAAGGTCTTGGACTTGTCGCTGAATTTCCTTAGTCTCCTCAGGATTGGCTCGATAAGCAGTGCGGTTTGGCAATGTTGCTCCCGGGATCAAATCAATTTGATGCTCGATTCCTCTTATAGGTGGCAGCCCCGGGGGTATCTCAGCTGGGAAAACTTCCTTATACTCCTGTAAAGGTTAGTAACAACAGGAGGTATCGAGCCAACAATGTCATCAAGTGAATATAGGACTCGTTTGCAAACCAAAGTATAACAAATATCATCATCGAAAATTTCAGCAAGGTCACTTTTTCTTGCAAGCATAATCTGCACCCTTCAATTTAATTCCCTCAACCTTAGAATTAGGTGCCAAGTCTTCGCTTTTAGGTGGGTAAACCGAATTAGCAACTTGCTGATTTTCAGATTTAGTATCATGCAAACTAGCAGCTCGTTCTTTATCGGCTTGTACAATTTCAGCGAGGGTCACAGGTACCATAGTAATTTTCTTTCCTTTATGCATAAAGGTGTATGTATTACTTCTACCATGGTGTATAGCATCATTATCAAATTCCCAAGGGCGACCCAATAAAAGTGAACAAGCCTCCATAGGTACCACATCACAATGCATAATCGAATAGGAACCAATGGAAAAGTAAACTCGCAAGTTCGTGTTACCTTAGCTTTTCCTGCATCATTAAACCAATCGAAGGTTATATGGATGGGGGTGTTGACGGGTGGTCAAGCTAAGCTTCTTGACCAAATCTGAACTCACCAAATTATTGCAACTACCTCCATCAATGATGACACGTGCTCGGCGATTGTTGATGACGAAAGAAAATCGGAACAAATTATGGCGTTGCGGCCATTTGGTTGTTGTACTTTTGTGCTAAGCGCTCGTTGCACAATGACGCTCATGTAGGTCATCGTGTTCTCACTTCCCACGATCTCATCGCTTGCTTGCACATCTTGTTCATCTTCATCATCGCTCTCGACATCGGAGGCGCTGATGTAGCCATCGTCCGTAGCAATGTATGCCCGCTGACTTGGGCAATCCTTACGAATATGTCCAAACCCTTGCGGCGTCGGCCTTGAATGCCGGAGGTGCGGCCGGTGGAAGCAACGAGAGGTGGAACTCTTTTGCCGGGTTCTGCAAAACAAATTTTTACCGGAGCCCGAGGGTTGTGTAGTAGTCGGAGCGGATCCTTGCCGCTTGTTCGCTGGTAGAGGCGCCTGTAAGTGGAAGTCTTGGACACACCGAACGAAGGTCCCGAACGTGGCGTGTGCGTGTTCTTTGGTCTTGTACTTTCGGAGGAGTCCTCGCCCCACCAACTCCTTCTCTGCAAGCATAGCAAACTGAAACAACCGGGTTGACATTGTTAATTTCTTTATAATCAATAATAACCTGAATTTCTCGTCTCAATCCCGAATAAAATCGACAAATAGAATCCTCGGGTCCCTCCACAATACCACAATGCATTAAACCCTTTTGAAGCTCACCATAGTAATCCTCACACGCATTTATCACCCATTTCTAAACCCATCAAATTTTTTTTTTTAAGTAAATCTCTATGGTAAGAAGAGGGAACAAATCTATCACGCATAGCAACCTTAAGTTCTTCCCATGAATGAGGTGTTTTACCATCTGCGCAGCTAAAAGCGAGTCCACCAAATAATAGCAAAATCTTTAAACTCACCGGTGGCTTGTCTAATTCTATGTTCTTCGTGTACTTGGTGGGAACTAAATTTTTGTTCTACGGTCATCTCCCAATCAAGATATGCCTCGGCATCATAATGTCCATCAAAAGAAGGTATAGTAAATTTAACCTTAGCATAAGGATCATCGGGAGCTTCGATTATGGTTACCTCGATTATGGTTACCTCGATGGTGATGGCGGTGAGTCGCCCACCCATACCTTTGGTGTTCTTGTCAAGACGACGCTTGAGTTTGTTTTGAAATGTCGCCTGAACATCAAGATTACCGTCGGCATCATATACCTCAAGATCGTCTTCATTGCTAGCATCTGCATCGTTGTCAGAAGCAGGACGAGCTTCTTCCAAAATATCAATCTTGTCGGTTAGATCGGATATGCGTTTATCCAACCCGTCAATAGCGCTAGCGCTAGGAAGGTTGAGTTCAAGCATCGCCTGAGTGACAGCCTTGATGACTGTCTCCTCCATGTCCTTTTTGGATTGGTCAGCAAGAGCTTTGAGCTGCTCTTGGCTAACGCAATCACCGAAATCTGTGGGCTTGCTTGGCACGACATTGTAGACACAAAAACAGAACAAACGGTGAAGGTTATCCCTAATAATTGTACTACGCGGTAAGTGGTGCCTCTCAAGATGACAGAAAAAAGAAAGACACCTTACCAAGGTCTTACCGGTGTTCTTACCAAAGAAGGCAAAAGATACGGAAGATGTGGAACCGCGATTGCAGGGATGCGAACCTTTGCTGTCAAGAAGAATATGTGGAGCTATGGGAAGGCACACAATGACACAAGGATTAGCAAATAACGAGTGCAGATTAGCGGTTGTTCAATCTGGATCCAAAGTATAAGTCACAAGTGCTGGCTAAGATGTGCCTAGTCGTAGAGCAACAAGATGAAACCAATGAACGATGGATAAAAAGTACAACGAGAAGCACACAGCAAAACACTATTTCGTCTTTTTCTCGGATTTTTGGCACCCCCAGGTATCACAATTTTTTTATTTTTTTGATATTTTTCCTGGAACAAGGATCACCAAAGAAGGAAAATCACAAGAAGGATCACCTAGAACAGAGGTGATATGCGGCCTATAGAAATTCAACAAGATCTCTGAAAAGCGTGCGAAACTCTTGACAATTTTTTTTCTTTATTTTCCCGATTTTTTTGGCACTTTTGCCGGACCCCAATAGGCATTTTTTTTGGCACTTTTTGCCAAAATCGAATCAAGAATCTGCACAATTTTTTTTTGATTTTTTGGACAAGCGAGTCAAAAGTTGTGGCCGTTTTACCGAAGGTACCTCAAGATATGGTGTTCGGAAACTCCGAAAAGCACGAATCGGCGGCGGCAGTTAGGGCAAAGCGTCCCTAAACTCCAACACCGAACACACGATGAATCTCCCCTGTCAAGAAGAGTAATAGGTATGCACCAGATGATGCAAGGAGGGCCGCGGTGCAGGCAAAATTTGAGCGGCCGGCAACCTAACTAGGGTTTGCGCGGCAGCGAGAGATCACACAAGGCGGCTAGCGATGGCAAGTCGAGTAATGCGGTGGAATCGACATATTGTATGGGAGCGGTGGATAGGATAGCGGCGGAAACACAAAAACACAGCGACGGGCGGTTGAACTACGACACGAACACAATCCTAATCCAGCAAATAGACTCAACCACGGACACAAACTCAACAAAGCAATCTGAAAACGAAATTGCAAGGCACAATGGGTGATAGGAGAGCGGAATTGATTTTTTTTTGGTTTTTTGGTGGACTCTAGGTAATGAACAAATATGAATCTAAGGGTGGATGTGAACCTGATGGTATACCTGAAGCTTTGATACCACTTAATGGGAACTAGGGTGGCCTGATCTTCTGAAAGGTTCTGATAACTCTCGATTTGGTGGAAACGAGACACAAATCGATCCGGCTTCCGAACAACTCGATCCAAAACCCCGCAATCGCAGCACCACGCGTCTCTTCGGTTATCAACCGGCGTTGCACGGTTGACCTCGCCAAGAAGGCTAAGTCCTTTGCCTGCGAATCGAAGAACACAAGCAAGAACAAGGAAGAATGCAACCAATTTGCAGATGAATGATTAATCTCACGAGTTGGGGTCTCACAAACCGATGAAACGGCGAAACTGTTCTTGACAGAATAATCTAAGCAAAACCCCAAAACCTAACGAGAGGGGCGGCTGCTGAATATATAGGTCTAAGGGTCGTCACCACCCCTGGACGCGCCCCCTAATGGGCTCAACATCGATACACGGTCCGTTGGACCAAAAACGGTGATGCAGCACCGAAACAGATTCTGGACGCTGACTTGTTTCGACGTTTCCTGACGACTTCGAACGAGTTTGGACCTGAAACCAACGCCATTGGTTTCCTTATGAAATTATCTTTCCAACCATGGGTGGATCGTAGAAAACGAAGCCGGATGCGTCCCTGGGCGTCCATTTTACTCCTTGCTGGTCCTGGACTCGAAACAGGCTCGAAAACGACTTCGGTTTGGGTCTCCACCTTGTCTTGGGCGCCCTTCCTGATCCTCCACGCCTCCAAGCCATCCCTTATGCACACTCTGGTCCTCTCCATGATTCCTAAGCACAATACAATCATTATGTAGCAATCTATTCTCAAAATCATATAAAGACTTGCTTAGGAAAGAGCTCACTTGTAAATTCAATTGTCGTGCGCGTGCTCTTGTAATTGGACCTTGAATGTCCAATAGAGGTTCATCTTGTGCATCCGAAAGAGTGATGTCCTCATCATCTGCTGCTTATTTTCTTCATAGATGAATACACAAGCATGAGAACACTGACTGCTCTGTCGAGTACTACTACTATCTTGTCTTACAAAAATTTTCCCAATAAACGAACTGTTGCTAAACTACAGTTTGTTCATATTCCTCTATTCCTGAACTACTTCCTCCATTTCAGTTTGTAAGTCACTTTGACTTTTTATTACATCCATTTAGCTATGTATCTAGATACAATAATATGCCTGGATACATAGCAAAATGGACGAACCAAAAAAGTTAAAGCGACTTACAATTTGGAAACTGAGGGAGTGCAATTTTTTGTGATCTGTGCCTCTGCGGATTGTGTAGTCCTCATAGACTTCCTATTACAGAATTGAACTGTATAATATTAGGGCCTTGCTAATTTTCAGGTGACTGAAATTTTCAAATCTGTTCAGGCAACGTAGCTCCTTCAGTGATTTCCAGGCATCAACTCATTATCCGGTGTCGTCTGAATTTTTCATTCGCCAGGTAGTGAGGAAAGGTGTTAATTCTGCTGCTTATTTTCTTTATAGATGAATACACAAGCATGAGAACAATGACCGCTTTCTGTCGAGTACTACTACTATCTTGTCTTACAAAAATTTTCCCCACCTAACCTAAACGAACTGTTGCTAAATTACGGTTTGTTTATATTCCTCTATTCTAAACTACTTCCTCCGTTTCAGTTTGTAAGTCGCTTTGACTTTTTCGGTACATCCATTTAGCTATGTATCTAGATACAATAATATGCCTGGATACATAGCAAAATGGACGAACCAAAAAAGTCAAAGCGACTTACAATTTGGAACGGAGGGAGTGCAATTTTTTTGTGATCTCGTGCCTCTCGTGATTGTGTAGTCCTCACGCAGGCCTATTACAGAATTGAACTGTATAATATTAGGGCCTTGCTAATTTCTAGGTGACTGAAAGTTTCAAATCTGTTCAGGCGACGTAGCTACTTCAGTGATTTCCAGGCATCAACGCATCATCCGGTGTCGCGAATTTTTCATTCGCTAGGTAGTGAGGAAAGGTGTTAATTCTGCTGCTTATTTTCTTCATAGATGAATACACAAGCTTGAGAACACTGACTGCTCTGTCGAGTACTACTACTATCTTGTCTTACAAAAATTTTCCCACTAAACGAACTGTTGCTAAACTACAGTTTGTTTATATTCCTCTATTCCTGAACTACTTCCTCCGTTTCAGTTTGTAAGTCGCTTTGACTTTTTCGGTACATCCATTTAGCTATGTATCTAGATACAATAATATGCCTGGATACATAGCAAAATGGACGAACCAAAAAAGTCAAAGCGACTTACAATTTGGAACGGAGGGAGTGCAATTTTTTGTGATCTGTGCCTCTGTGGATTGTGTAGTCCTCACAGACTGCCTATTACAGAATTGAACTGTATAATATTAGGGCCTTGCTAATTTCCGGTGACTGAAATTTTCAAATCTGCTCAGGCGACGAAAGCTTTTTTGTTTTTAGGTAATGGATGAGAAAAACATCCAAACCTCTACATCCGAGGATTTACACGACTAATTATTACAAGTAGTGGATAAAAAGGTAGAGCAAAACAAGTCTCTAAAATGCATATAAAGAGAACTAAAGCAAATGATAAATGTGCTTCCACCCTCTATAGGGAAACTCCAAAGTAATCACTTCTAGTTTTCTGCTAATTAGCGAGAGTGTGTTCTTGTCTTGTTCATCACGCTGCAATCGGGCTCGCATCACGCAGCCAATAGGCTCATCCGAAAATAACCTTCGACAACGAAAAACTATCATTTTGTTAAAGATAATATCCTTTCGACAAATACCAAATGGCCCAAAGATATAATTGACGCCAACCCAACCCAAATCAAGTTTCTAATCCTTTTATTACGATTAGTAAGCCATGTACCAAACATATGGCTTATATAGATCTAGGGCGGTTTAGGCGGTAGCATAAAAAGATGATCCTCCATACCGTTTTCGAATACGTACAATTTAGGAAAAGGTGTTGGATGGTCTCATTCATATTACGACCAACATATTTCGGCTTCCTTTCCAGTTTTCGACATTTTGTTTGTTCTCTGCCTCAATGGTTTGTTTTGTCCTCATAAAAAAGCCATATGTTTGAATTGAACCAGTATAATTTTATCCTCACATGGATATTTTCGGTTGTAGATACTTGAACTTGACACCCGAGTGTTACTATAATGTTGTTATCTGTGGTTTTGTCATAGGAAACTGCAACTACTACTGCTTATTTTATTTATAGAGATGAATATACGTGCTCAAGATAGAACAATGATCGTACCTTTTTCTCGCCCCTAGAACCTGCCGGTGAAGCTTTGTCGTGTGTGTGTCTTTGGCCGACTGACGACGCTCAAAAATGGTAAGTCTGCAGCTATGTGATATACAAACCCTACTTATTGTTAGCTTTTTGCTTAATGCTAGTCAAGTTGACTTCTCTGTGTAACCTAAATGTGTCCGATATAGGTGTCTCGATGGCACATTTACAACATCATCCGCAATGAAACAACTTATTCTCTAGAGGATGGCCGGAGAGCTACATATAAAGAGACGAGCAAGAGATAGATGATGGTACCACCACGGGGGCAAGAGAGAGATGATGGTACCACGGGGGGCATTCGGGATTTTTTTACCGGAGAGGGGCAGCCATCCGGCTTTCCTAAGTGCGAAAGCGGAGGGTCGGGA
This sequence comes from Hyparrhenia diplandra, assembly GCA_015847255.1. Taxonomy (NCBI): domain Eukaryota; kingdom Viridiplantae; phylum Streptophyta; class Magnoliopsida; order Poales; family Poaceae; genus Hyparrhenia; species Hyparrhenia diplandra. The sequence goes on along the minus strand of JADLZK010004196.1, from coordinate 33,797 downwards.
CACACACAAGGTGGCCGAAGGCAAGATAGTTGTCACGGTGCTCAAGCCGAATGGGTTTCCCACGAGAAGGTGGCCATGCTAAGAATGAAGAGACTTGCAGGTCCGATTGCTAGAGAAAGGGTCCCCTTGCTCACAGATTCGATCTCTTCCTTAAGCGCCGCAACAAAGGAATTCTTATTTGAGGACCGTGGTCCGTAATTCATTGGAGTTTGTAGGCAACTTAAGGCCCATAGCATGTAAGAAGTCGTGGGCGGTCGGTAGGCGTAAGTTTTAGGACCTTCAAAAGCAATCTAGTGCGGAATTACGTCATGAAGGGGTTGGATGCCACGGTGAAGCACCCATAGATCACCAAGGACGATTGGGCAGCTTTTGTTGAAGCGAAGAGTAGCAAAGAGGCACCGCAACAAGTGAGAGATACAAGTGGCTTAGGGAGAAGAACAAGCATGACCACTGCCGGGGACGGGGAGGTTACGAGGCAAAGTTCGGCGTGTGGGGAGAAGGAGGACACTTACTTACCCACAATAGCATCAAGAATCCTTGGCATGAATTTCCAAAGAACCGCGCCGGCATTTTTTGCGTGCACGGTGCGCCTCGGGCCGTGTCGTAATAAGGCTGCAATTGTTTGGTCGGTGAAGAGTCTTGGTCTTTATCCGAGAAGGTTTTAGAGAAGACCGCCCGTGCTTCTTCCGAGGGCACCGGTGTAAGGGGAAAGAGATATGCTCACACGAGGTCCCGGGCACCCCGAGAGCGCATGGGGCGTGCGCGGGTATGTCTAGTATGGTCTGGTTGAAAGTTTTGGCCGCTTGCGCCGACATGTACGTAAAGAGGAAGTCCCTGTGCGCGTTGGCCGAAGCATATAGAGAAGAGTTTGGACCTCAACTAGATGAGCTCACGGCTAAGGTGGCGGCGTTGGAATCGGGGAGGACATGGTTCACTGCCTGCCAACGCCCCTAGCCGTGTAGGTGGTGTGAAGAGCAGCTACGTGCGAGAAGCCGATTCGGCGGATGCTGCAGTTGAGATACTTTCCACGTCAGCACCATGTACCCTTGCAGTGAAGACTCAAGGTTATCTGGTTGAGGTAGCAAGGGGAATGGTATACCCGAATCAACTACATCTTAAAGGTCAACCAATACTGGAAGGACATTCTATTGTTTCTATTGATCATGTAACTCCTGGTTTTGAGGCTACACTCATCGGATCCGCCGACAGGCGAGATTAAGGCTCTTGGACGCTATGTGTAAGACGATCCAGTGGAGCGAGCCCGCCTTCTTGTAGCATTCCTAAAGCTCTCTTCTTTACCGCCCCAAAACCTCCCAGGCCTACTTACGCCCTCGATGAAAGTCAATCTAAAGGACCGTATGACACGCAGCTTAAATGGGAATGACAAAGAATGATCGAGTCCCTCTCGGGCTGCAATGGATGGGAATGCGGTGACTCACTCGCATGCCAATGACGGTCGAGTGCCTTGCGAAAGTGCATCGGCTAACGATGTGGAAACTGGCTCGCAAGGCAAGGATGACCAGATTGCCTCGCAGGCTGCAGGGGCTGAGAATGTGGGGAGTGGCTCGCATGACAAGAATGTCCAGAGTGCCTCTCGAGTGCAACCGCCGAGAATCAAGCGTGGCTCAACAAAGGACGGCAAGGTCCAAACAAGCATGTTTCGTGGCAAGAAGCATGGAGGTCCAAACAAGAATGTACAAAGTAGTGCTTCACTTGGAGTTCTGCACTGCACGTGTTTCCATTCGTGAATAACCACCGTGTTTCATATGTTTGCGCGGCTGCCGCAACCGATGAAAAGACATGTGGGTACATGGCCCACCACTTCCTCGGCCGCGATGAAACAAGTTCATCCGACCGCCACGAGGTAACTCGGTGCAGCTCCATCATGTGCCTACCTTTGTTTGGCAATAAAGACCATGTGTACAAATCGAACACTTATGCCTACCTTTCTTTGTATTAGGATTTCGATTTGTCCAGAAATTCGATTAATTTCGAGGATATTAGAGAGGAGATCGCCAAGTTTGTTATGGAAGAGATCATCGATAAGGCGAGTATTCGTTTTCGTGAACCGTGAGTTCCTTCGTTTCCCTTTGCCGCATGACGATCGGTGGATACATGCATTTGAACCGTGTTTATTTGTGTTGTGAACAATGCGTGTGGCGTGCCCCTGAACAACTGGGTATGCCTGCGGTGAAGAACATTCTGAGATACACATGAATTTTCGTGAGATACACATGAATTTTAAGAAATACACATGAATTTTCCATGCCGCAGCGCCTCGCCATTTGTTTGTGATCGGACCTGTAATGCGTCTCTAGTCTCGGCATAGTACGCACCCATCTTAACCCCGTCTGCGTAATAACCGAATAAGTATAGACCACCGCGCTAACGAGCGCCTGTGGGTTTTGGAATAGTTTCGCCACGTGAATCCGTCTGTAATATCTAAATTATTAACGACGGTGTTTTCCGATGCGTCTGTGAACCACCGTCGTAGTCTCGGGCGTCGGTTTACGAGCACCCAGGGTAAATGCGCCGAAATAGAAACCCTCGATGCGGACACGCGAAAGGGACACGCATCCGTAATTTCCCGTAGCTACGGTCGAGCATCCGCTACAAGCGTCCGAAAATGCGGAACGCTTATAGTCGAAAAAAACGCGTCCCAGAACTGCAGCGAAAGCTACTAGGCGTGGCGGACAAAATGAACGTCCGTAAAGGGTTACGGAACTACCGACAGGCAATCTACGCACGCTGCGTCAGAAATGAAGCGAAAACCACGCATTGAACCGCGGGTTTGGCGTATGTTCAGAACCGCCCGTGACATACGGTCGGTTATCGTCCCGCACGGTCCAGATTTTACTAATGCTTTACGGCGGTTCAGGCGGGCGTGCGTGCCCGATGTACCGATTACAGCGCGTGGTACGCCGCGCCGCTGGCCCGACATGCGCGTCATTGTTCTGCACGCAGCTTTTGTAAAATGGGTCCGTGGCAAATGAAGCTTGTACGTATCGTATCTTTGGTAACGGGCGTCACTACTTTTGGGCCTTGATGCCGATTGCCGATGCCGCTGGTCCGCGGACGTTTCTAGAGGTACGATCGCATCTTAGGAAATCATGTTCCGTAGATACCGTAGACCACGGTCGAGCAAATCCCCGGGACACGACGTTCCACGGCGCCGCGTGTGTAACAAGGGCTCACTACGCACGGGGAAGTTTGAGACGCACGAAACCCGTCAGATAAAGCCTCAAGGCGACGCCGCTACGGACAAACCGTAAAGTCGGACATTTAGAGATCCTAATGGGCGGGCGCGTCTTGCTGCAAGGGATCGTAGAAGCCCTCAACGCCAGCGATCAGAGAGGCCTTTTTTTACATAGTGATTTAATAGGAAAACAAACACTTAATTTTTGACAATAACTACCGTCAACAGTGCACTCAGCACATGACCGGTGATGCAACAAAATTCAAATCTATTGACTCTCATGAAGAAAATTGTAAGCCTATTACATTTGGTGATAATAGCAAAGACAAGGTGAAGGGTCTTGACAAGATTGCAATAACCAATGACTTGAGCATTTCAAATTTGGCATTAGTTGATATATTGAACCTCAATTTGCTATCGGTGGCACAAATTTGTGATCTTGGTTACAAATGCATCTTTGGTGTTGATGATGTTGAGGTGATTGATGCAAAGGATTCAAGTTTGGTATTTAAGGGCTTTAGATATGAGAATCTCTATATTGTGGATTTTGACACTAGTGGAGCAAAATTGAGTACATACTTGATCTCAAAATCTAGTATGGGTTGGCTATGGCATAGAAGGCTTGGTCATGTTGGGATGAAACAATTGAACAAGCTAGTGAAACATGATCTTGTTAGAGGCTTGAGAGATGTTGAGTTTGAGAAGGACAAACTATGTAGTGCATGTCAAGCCGGCAAGCAAGTGGGCAACACAAATCCTAAGAAAAGCTTTATGAGCACTTGCAAGCCATTTGAGTTGATTCACATGGATCTATTTGGACCAACCACATACACTAGTATTGGAGGCAACAAGTTTGTATTTGTGATTGTGGATGATTTCACTAGATACACTTGGGTGTTCTTTCTCAATGACAAGGGTGATACATATTCCATCTTCAAGTTATTCTCAGGAGAGTGCATAATGAGTTTGATATCATAGTCAAGAAAGTGAGAGGTGATAATGGAAGTGAGTTCAAGAACACAAGAGTTGATGAGCTATGTGATGATTATGGCATTATGCACCAACTCTCGGCCAAGTACACACCTCAGTCCAATGTCCTAGTTGAAAGAAAGAATAGGACTCTCATTGAGATGGCAAGGTCTATGCTTAGTGAAAATGATGTGAGTCAATCATTTTGGGCCGAAGCAATCAACACCGCATGCCACTACATCAATAGGTTGTATTGTCAATCCATGATGGAGAAGACCCAATATGAGCTAATGAATGGAACAAAGCCAAATATTGCATACTTTAGACTTGGTAAATTTGTCAAGAGATGTGATGAAGGGTTTCTAGTTGGTTACTCCACTACAAGCAAGGCATATAGAGTTTGGAAGTGGTCAACTAGAAGAAGTCCATGATGTTGAATTTGATGAAACCAATGGGTCCCAAGATGAAGAAGAAAACCTTGATGATGTATGTGACCTCAATTGGTGAATGCTATGAGGGGCATGGACATTGGTGATATTAGGCCAATTCAAGTTGTTGACATCAATGATGACAAAGATCAAGTGCTTTCAACTCCAAATGTGCAAGCTAGTGCCTCTCAAGTGCAAGATCAACAAGAGGCTAGCTCATCATCTCATGAGAACATGTCAAATGACCAACCAAGCACAAGCAATCAAGTTTCAATACTCCAACCATATCATATTGCAAGGGATCATCCCATTGATCAAATTGTTGGTGATATTGCTAGTGGTGTACAAACTAGATCAAGGCTAGCATCCTTTTGTGAGCACTTTGCTTTTGTGTCATAAGAGGAGCCGAAAGACATTGAGAAGGCAATGAAAGATGAAGAATGGGTTATTGCTATGCAAGTGGAGCTAATCAATTTTGATAGAAATGAAGTTTGAGAATTGGTAGAAAGACCAAAGAACTACAATATGTCATTGGAACCAAATGAGTTTTCAAGAACAAGCAAGATCAAGATGGCATTGTTGTGAGGAACAAAGCAAGACTAGTTGCACAAGGTTACACTCAAGTAGAGGGTCTTGACTTTGGTGAGACTTATGCTCCGGTTGTAAGATTAGAGGCAATTAGAATACTATTAGCCTATGCATGTGCCCATGACATCAAGCTCTATCAAATGGATGTGAAAAGTGCTTTTCTCAATGGCTTTATCAATGAGCTTGTCTATGTTGAACAACCTCCCGGTTTTGAAGATTATCATCACCCCGACCATGTGTCCAAGTTGAAGAAGGCGTTATATGGCTTAAAGCAAGCACCTAGAGCATGATATGAGAGATTGAGGGACTTCCTACTCTCAAATGGTTTCAAGATTGGCAAAGATTTGTTCATCATGCAAATATATGTTGATGACATCATATTTGGATCAACAAATCAAGAATATTGTGAGGAATTTGGCAATACGATGGCAAAGGAGTTTGAAATGTCCATGCTTGGTGAACTCACATACTTCCTTGGTCTACAAATCAAGCAAATAAAGAATGGTACATTCATTAGTCAAGGCAAGTATATAAGGGACATGATCAAGAAGTTTGGCATGCAAGATGCAAAGGGCATCAATACACCTATGGGTACTAATGGCACCTTGGATAGTGATGTGAAGGGCAATATGGTTGATCAAAGGTTGTATAGGTCATTGATTGGAAGCTTACTCTATGTGACCGCTTCTAGGCCCGATGTGATGTTTAGTGTGGGAATGTGTGCAAGGTTTCAATCCTCACCTAGAGAGAGTCATCTCACGGCATCCAAGAGAATATTGAGGTATTTGAAGCAAACACAAGATGTTGGACTATGGTATCCCAAGGGGTCAAACTTTGAGCTTATTGGATATTCGGACTACGACTATGGGGGTTGCAAGGTTGATAGAAGAAGTGCAAGTGGCACTTGTCAATTTCTTGGAAGGTCTCTAGTATCATGGTCATCAAAGAAGCAAACAAGTGTTACACTCTCAACCGCCGAAGCAGAATACATTAGTGCCGGTAGTTGTTGTACACAATTGCTTTGGATGAGATCAACCTTGAAGGATTATGGTTTTGATTTCCAACATGTGCCATTGTATTGTGACAATGAGAGTGCTTGCAAGATGACACAAAACCTGGTCCAACACACAAGAACCAAGCACATTGACATAAGACATCACTTTATAAGGGATCATCAATAAAAGGGTGATATTGCTATCCATCCAATTGGCACCGATGATCAACTAGCCGACATCTTTACCAAGCCACTAGATGAGAAGAGGTTTTGCAAGCTAAGAAATGAGTTGAATATTCTTGATTTCTCCAACATGAGTTGAATGCACCCCACATATATGACATGCCTCTCTTTCGAGCAAAGCCAAGGTATAATTGTTTGACATGTCATTCATAATATCTAAGGACTTGTTAGCTCATATAGACATACAACATGGTTCCTTAGGAAGCACTCATGAAAAATCAATGAATTTCAATGTATGTATGCCATCACTATTGCTCTTATGTCTTGATTGATCTAGAGATGACATATGACATGTTTATGGGCTTGCAAACTCAAGTGTTGAATTTGGATATTTTATCACACATATATCTGAACATAGGCAAGATAACCCTTTCATAAGGTGTGAAGAAGCTTGTCTTTGGTTCAAACCGAAATATATATTTGGCAAGCTATCCAAATTTGACCAAATTTGACAACTATTCTTTCCTCTATCAAACAACTTGATCATACCTTTTGTGGAAATTGTTGACAAAGGGGAGAGATTAGTGCATAAAGGATTTGAAAGGGATAAAATTTTTTGAAGCACACAAGTAGGGGGAGCAAGCTCATAGACAAATTGTTGCATTTGTTTGTGCACTAACATATGACTTGCTCATGCATATGCATTTAAATTCCATATATACATGCTTGTGTGGTGTATGCTAGTAGTATTTTGAATGATGAATGTTCAAATAGCATGCATAGGAGATAGCTAGACAATTTAAATTCCACACTTAATTCAAGTACCTTGCTTTTAATGTTGATCTCACGGGGTACTTTGAGTTTTGATGAAATGTCTAGTTATTTATGGTGCTAAATATGGTGTAAATGGCTACTCCGATTGATATCACGCTTCAAAGGTCAATTTCTTACATCTTAGCATCATTTTGGTAACATTACTCACCCTCAATTTCAATATTCATACATATGTGCAAAGCTTATATCAAATCTCTAGGCACATATGTAGGGGGAGCTAATGCTACCAAAATCGAACCTATGATGATTGTCCAATCCTATAATCATGAACAAATTGCTTGGACAAACATGATATGTTCAAAAAAAATTTATCATAAAATCTTTATGAGGGTTGTCATCAATTAGCGAAAAGGGGGAGATTAAAGATCTCTAGATTGGTTTTGAGTAATTAATGACAACCTAGGACTAATCTCTATGCTTAAGTGTGTATCTAGCTTGAGATGGTTCTATACAAGTTGTGAAGCATGGTGATCATGGTGGATGCATGTGATGATCCAAAAAGATGATCAAGTGCTTAGACTTGGAAAAAGGAAAATAAAATGGGCTCAAGGCAAAGGTATATCCATAGGGCCATTTTATTTTGCACTCAAGACATCTAGCTGATGTAAGTGATTTAGGTTTGATAACCATACTATAAAGAGGAGAAAATCACAATCGCTTTACTCACCTAGTGTCACTAATTTAAATTGCTAATTGCATATGTAAATGGGCTAGTGACTTGGTGACTTGATGAGAAACTCCTTGGAAAAAGGTTTGAGAAATGTCATCTAATTATGCTCGAAAGATTTGACATAATTTGGACATGATGGCATAACATTTGGATTGAGATTTAATGGAAATCTTGAAGGGATTTTTCTTGAGAAGAAAAAGAACGAGAAGTGATAAATATATATACATGGACGTCCAAGCTTGCTTGCTTGAAATATATACATGTATATGTATATATATATGGATGGACATATGCTCACGTACATAATTTGCTTGCTAACATGTGCGTGCTCTATCGACGTAGCAGCAGCTGATGGTGACCGGCTTTTGGATTATAAATAAAAAAAAAGAAAAGTCGCCGGACTGCTGGACGGCTACTTTTCTACTTGATGCTGGGCCGCTCGACCTGCATGGCGTGCTGGGCCGGCGCTGGCTCCACCGCGTGGACAGGGACCCTCGAAGCTCAGCAGCTGGTCCGATCGAAGGAGGGACGAAGGAGGGCACGAAGGAGGGCACAACTGGTTGTTTTTTTTATCGAAGAAAATCGCTCAGCCGCCGCCCGAGCAAACAGAGGAGAGCGGCCGCCGCTGCAAGTATAATGGGTCCAGTCAGCAGGCTAAATAGCTATCCATGTCATAAAAATCCTAGCTCGAAGAGAGAGAAAGGGAGAGAGAGAGAGAGCGGGTGACTAGTTACTCGCGGTGCACAGCAGTAGAACCGAGGGAACGTCTCACTGCAAAAAGAGGTCCACGTGCATTCGATTGGCTACAGTGAGCGGTGTTACTATATGAGCTATTTTTAGCTGCAGGCGTTGAGTGATGTGGCATGCTCATGCGCCGGCTGCCGGCGATTCCTATTATCCTTGCTCTTAGGCCGGTCTCTATGGCTAGTGTCGTTGCACGGTTTTCAAAAATAACATGTCAGCAAAACTCAAATGAAACCATCCATGAAACAATTCTAACAATGGTGGGGTTTCAAAGTTGACGTTTCCAAGGCTAAACAAAGCATTTAATTAATACAAGTTGCTCGGATCGTATGCATCGGGGTGCGTGTGCACCAGGTAAGGCTAAACCAGGCTAAACAAAGAGTAAGCATCAGGTAGCCATATCTCATCAGGAATTAGGTGCACACGCACCCAACAACAGCAAACCAACATTTGTAAAAAAAACCCTCAGATAGATAAAGCAATTCAGATCACTGAAAAAAAACAAACCCACATTTGAACTAGATGATTTCTCTGCGTCAGGTGCACATGCAGAATGTCATCAGGTGCCCTACGCATCATGTCTCGAGTGCATACAAGCTTCAGATTCAATTTTCACATAGAGCAAGAATCAGTTTTAACATAAAGCAGTTCAGATCACTGAAATACATAGATATGTCTGCAGCATACAATTCAGTTCACTGAAATATATTGATATATTTCATTGGAATAGATAGACTAAGATATAGATACATAAAAAAAGCTCATATAGCTTCACTTCTTCATTCAGTCCAGCAGCATAGTAATCACTAAAACATTCAACCAAACACTGGCCTACAAAAAAAGATTGTTCACGCCTAGTATTCAACCAAACACTTGCCTACAAGAAGGAAAAAATGATCAGTGATTACCAGTCTTGTTTCCTCATCATGAGTCCAAAATCTTTTTGTTCCTCCCGTTTTTGCCTCATTGGTGTGCTCTTTGTCAATGTCAATATGCACCACATTGTTTGATGAAGAGCCTTGTTGCACAGGTGGTGGAGACATTGGATTGATAGAGAAAGCTTGACCAACCAAATGAAAATTTTCTTGTGGTTGATTCATCATATTTAGAAAACCACCTGGTGGATAGATCCTGAAATTTTAGAAAATCAGTGGCTGCTAACAAATATATTCTAGATAAGGTTTGCATATGCCCACTCTGGGGCAAACTAGGCTACTGACAAATATATTCTAGAGAAGGAAAATTGACAAACTGAATATTGACATGGCAGCACATACATGCTAAAAAAAGACTTCCACGATGGAAATTCACTAGCAGCACAAAGTGAAATAAAATGGTTACCATGAATTTGGGCATTGTTGGTTTGCAGATGCCAAATTTGGGGGAATGGCGCCCCATCCTGCTCCTTGCGGCGGCCATTGTGGCATGGTAGTCGGCGCAATAGGGGAAGAGGTTTGCATAGCAGGGCCAAGATTGGACGAAGCAGGGAAGGGGGTCATCGCGGCTAGAGGTGTAGTCGACGCAGTCAGTGGCGGAAGTGGCGGCGGAGCCTGTGGTGGCGCAGGCAAGGCGGACTTCTTCAAGCCGAGCCGATGTGGGCGGCAAGCCTCCTCTACCGGAAGCTTCGCCCGATTTCCTTTGCCGGCCGTGACTCCCCTGGCGGCTCGCTTTGACGGCGACAAATCCATGGAGGCTCGCTCGTGCTAACCCTAGGGATCGGGCAGATTGGGGACGGCGGACTGCGTCGGGGTGGCGGTGCAGGTGGATGGGGAAGAGAGTACGGGAGGGTGGGGAGGGGAGCACGGGAGGGTGGGGAAGGGAGCGCGGGAGGATGGGGAAATTCCTCTGCGGCGGGAAGATAGGGACGGTGGTGGCCGGCCCTCAAGGCACGGGATCGGGGATGATGAAACCATGCGCCTCAACGCCCGCCACACGGGAGTTTCATCGTTTTGGAAACAATGCGAGCTCATTTCACCTAGATGAAACTTTCATCTTCTCTCTCCTACCCATTTCATGCAAAAAATTATTTTTACTGATGTGTGACCACATTAAATGTGCATGACACTCCTTTGAAACCCTCATAGAGACTGGCCTTAGTTTCCTATAGTTGGCAAATCGACCGTTGGGAGCTGCTGCCGTCGGTCCTGACCAGAGAAGTATAAAGCAAAGCTGCTGCTCCACTTGCTCTCTCTCTCTCTTGCAAATTTTTGAAATCCCACAGCGAGCTTGTTCTTCCTCTCTTTCAAACCCTAGAACAAGAGAAAAAGATCTCCTCTCCTCATCTCTCTCGATCTACTGATTTAGGCTGAAATCAAGTGAGAGAGCTTATGCTTGAGATCGATTTGAGGGCTCCAAGTGGATTGCTTCCCTCTCCTCTCCATTTCCACGCTGGATTGTTACTATTGAGAGAGGATTGGGTAACCCTAGTGTGCATTGCATTTGTGATTCATTTCGTGGCTCTAGGGGGTGATTGCAATTGTGGTAATCTCTTTACTCTTGGTGATTGCCGTCACCTAGACGGTTGGAGTAGGATTGATTAGTGAGGGGATTTGGTGATTGTGTCTGCCCCAAATCAAGGTGATATTGTGAGGGGTTCTTGAGCTTCCCCAGTGGAGCATCGAATCGCTACTTTAGTGAATTGCTTGTGTCATTGAGTTACCTCTCTTGTGAGTGGTGTCTTGGAGAGCCCGCGGGGCCAACTAGCGAGTGCACCGTCTAGTCCAAGAACCATCCAAGTGTTGGTCAACCGTTGGTAATTATTAAGTGCTAAAAGAATATGAAGGATTCCGCAAGCGCACAGAATACCATTGTAGCTTTTCTCTATGAGAGTATTCTAGAGTATTGTATCCACAGGGAAGATTTGGCTAAAGAATCTAATAACTCACAATCATGTATCTACTAACTTAGCAAACCACTAAACTAAAGTGAGAGGGTAAATGATAAATGATAAGAGTTATGAACAATATCAAACACAAGAGAATTCCTATGATAAATGTGTAGTAGCACGTTGAGAGGACAGCGGGAGAGATCTAGGTTCCTATGTACTTCTCTATTACTTAATTAGGTTCTATGATAACAATCACACCAAAGCACTTTGGGACATCAGAACACTAGCCACAGAAAGGGATGAGAAGGGGGCTAGGAAGCTCTGACAAGGTCCTACAAACACCAACCCGAACGTGGTGGAATACGTCGGCCATCAAGGCTGTCACCACCTGGGGCTACCACATACTATCCGTGGGATTGGGTGCAATCTCAGGTAACCTATAGGATAGACACACCAAGTCTACACTAGCGGTTACTACTCTAGTCACATGCGATTAACTAAAGCACTCGATGCGAGCAGAGATCCCATGCAATGACATAACAACTATGCTAACCAAATATATGAAAGACATAAAAGTAATAGAGAAGATAAATATATAAATCATAAGTCTTACAAAGAAAGATACAAGACATAACAAACCCTGAAGACTTCTCCAGAATCGGAGCGCAGCTCCGCTCTCCCTAACTCTCTAGTTGCTAATCTACTACATTGGAGAGTCTAGCCCTAATTATCTAGTGGAGAGGTTGAGACCTAACACTGGGACACCTCGATGATCAAGAGATAATGAATGGAATGAATTAGGGTTTCACCCAGGGGTCAGAGGGTCTTGTTATATAGCCCTGGAGGATGCGCCACAGCCCTTGGATCAAACCTACCTTCATAAACGGCATAGATCTACTCTCCATGGCGGTTGCAAACCGACCTACAAAGCAGGCCTCGAGTGGGCCCCGCAGCAGGGCGACCGCACCCATGGGCCAGGGAGACCACGCCCCTAGTTGGGCCTTTGGGCCCCAACCTTCGCGGGTGCGTAGATCTCGTCGATAGCTTTCCATAGAGGGGTGGATCACTGGAAACGCAGTCCGGATGAGAAAGTTATGGCCGTTTTAGTGAACTCTGATCTGTAGTTGATATCTTTTGATTCTGGACTCTAAATATAGCAAACAATATATCCATTTCGATCATCTCGACGAGCTCTTTGCAATGGTGCCATCTTGGAATATGTTTACAACATGTTTATGCTTCATATGCTTTGCAAACTTTAGGCTTTTCCTGTTTAATCCCTGAAAATATATAAATCACCAAAACTCGTGGAATTATGTCAGTAAAGCCCCTAGTCTATATGATTATTCATTTTATGCCCTTATTTCAGTTTTAAAAGCCTATTAATATTATGCTATAACAGGTGTCAACATCGACACAACGGGGACTAGCTTGCCGGCAAGCAAGTGAACCTCGGGGATAAATCAATTGTGTCATCTCTTGTCTCCCGGTTTTCGGATTAATTGATATACATATTGTGGGAATCATTTATTGGGTGATTGGCTTCATCCTCTACTCTCCACCATTGGTATAAAAGTATAATTCCCTCTCTTTCATATTTGCAATATATATCTTGTGGTAGAGTAGCAAGTAGAATTCCTTAGAGTAATTTACATATCTTGTTAGCTCTCTTTCTAGTTGAAGTAGAGACATAGCAATTATGTTCCATAGAGATATTAATTACTAGAATTGCAATAGGTGGCTTGCCTAACATTTAGAGCTAGAGCAAACCGCATTTCGCCATTTGTTTTACTAATATCTTTGCTCTAGTGTTGTCACGCCCCACTTTTAATGGGTCGTTAATCACACGTGTTTGTGCTAGGATCATGCCACAAACACGTCTATTAGTTCCAGATGATGGTGTACAGAAATAATAGTGATCCGAGCTTTATAAATATAGGATAGAAAGGGCTTACAGTGGCGACGAAGGGGTCACCAGTCAGGGTACAATATCATAGTTGGCCAACCGAGAAGCGGTAGATTAACTATGACACTGCCCCATACTCCACAGGCAGGCTTGTGCATGGATGAATTGTGGGCTTCATCATCCTTCTCCTAAGCAAACACCTCGCGAACTCCTACGATACGCCGGTCCTCTACCTTGTCGTCGATCTTACCTTCACATGTGCCGATATCTGTAAAAATAGAGGGGTGAGTACAAATGTACTCAGCAAGTCCCAACCAGGGTGGATGTAATTGTTAAGGGTTTGGGACCTAGCAGAGTCTCTAAAACTGCTCTCGCTAGTTCCCGGGTTATCGCTTATCATCACCGGCTTTGTCATGGTCACTTGTTGATGGTCATTAACTACATATTTTATACCGTCAACACCTGCATAAAACATTCACTTTTGGCTATCAAACTTAGTGGTAGGTTTTAAATCCAACGAGTTCCACAAGTTTTGGTATTTCTAAGTGCAATGCAGGAATTCTCTATTTATCATAAAGAAAAAGTATCTTATATGAAAAACAGAGCACACCATCACGGAGAGCTCTTTGCGCCGATCAAAATGGATATATTATTTGATATATTTGGACTCCGGATGGAAAAGATATTGTATAAACAAAAGTGCACATGAAATGAGGGTCGCCACGCCAACGTAAAACAGCGCCATGCATGATGAATCGACGGGACACGCGGCGAACCGTGGCACGCGGAAGCAGCCGCAGCCGGGGCACACTCGCCGACACATGGGGCCCACGCCGCAGCGCCGCTTCCCCACGGGGCACGGCCGACCGTGCCCGCTGAGGCCGCGGGCACGCGGCCACGCGCTGGCCCGCCCCGCCGGCCGGCCTCCCACGCCGCAGACGGGCAGCCAAGCCGCTCGAGTTCAAAACAAGCCAATCCACGCCGACACGTGGCACGTGGCGGGAGGGGGCACAACGCCGCGCCGCTGCCGACGGCCGCGGTTCGCCGGTTCGTCCGGCTCGCCGACACGTGGCGGACGCGGAGGCCATCCCCAAAGCGGTTGCACGGCTCGCGCGGTTCAGGCGCGTGGGAGCCGCGGTTCGGCCGGTTTTCCACCGGTTCGGCCGGCCGGCGCCTGAATTCTCGGTCTAGAAAGCTGCCAGCTCGTGTATCTTACCGGTTCTGCTCCGGTTCAAGGCCCTAATGGCCGGTTCTTCTCCGGTTCTTGGCCCAGGTCGGTAGAGCTTTTATTTTACCGTCATATGGAGGTCGGTTGGGCTAGGGGGACGCACCTGGACAGCATCTTCAAGGAATATGCCTAGCATATGCTCTCTCTCCCTCCTATAAATAGATGGCTCTCCTCCTCCATTCAACAACCATTCTACACACAACACAAAGGAGAGCCACAATGTAATAGAAAGGGAGAAGCTCCACTCTTGTTCTTCTTCCTCTTCTTAGTTCTAATGGAGAGTGAGAGAGGGAAAGCTAGAAGGATACTTTGCTCCTTCTAGTTGGAATTGTCGAGTGCCCTCGGTGGTCCGCTGGTTCCTAGGAGGCCGGAGTGCTTGGACTTGTCTGGCACTGCTTCGCTTGTACCTCTACAATTTACTTACACTTTGGTAAGAAAGTTCGTGTTCATCTTTCGGCTTATTGTTCTTCAAGTATATTATCTTAGTCAAGTTATAAACTTGCATGGATCGGTAGATTGTCTCGTAAGAGCGTTAGTTCTTGGTGAAGGAACTCTTTGACCGGGGAACCTTGATCGACATCAAGAGCTATGACCAATAGTGCAAACGTGGTGTTTGGACTAGCGTTCACCTACCTTTTGTGAAGCACCCCACGGTCGTGAGGGTAGGCGGCGGGGTCATGACAGCCTTTGTCCGTCCCTTTGTAATCCCTCCACGTTCGGGTGTGACGAGCTAATGGCCGGACTCGCCCCCATTGGGCGAGGGCCGGTGTCCGGCAAGGAGATAATGCCCTAGAAATCCCCGCGCCGAAAATCTAAGCCCATAAAGATACCTCACTACCCACGCTTATCCTTAGGGCGGCTCACGAGATTAGTGCGCAAACGTTCCCTCGTGGAAAATACGATACCCTCGAATACTTCCGGGTGAAAGCTACAACGACAGCCCGTGACGCTTGCGGATTCTTACGCATACGCTAACGAATGTCAACAAGCTTTCTCGGGCGCCGTTGCGGGAACGGTTGTCGTAATTCTCTCTCGAGCCTAGAGCACCCGTGTGTTGTATCCAAAAATAAAAATAATTATTCATTTTTCTTTTTCCAAAATGAAGCCTACTCCAAATTCAAAATCTATCTGCTTCTCCAAAGGGGAGTTCACAGTGGCCAAAATCTTTTTCAAAATCAAACTTTTCATTTGGCCATGAACTCCACCCTAATTAAAAAAAAAACTTTGGTTCGGGTACACTCCTTCTTTGGTGACTATTTTGAAAACCTATATAAACCACCTGCGAGATTTCGAGGAATTATGTGCATGCCTAAGCATTCCTGGTATGACATGAGAATTTCACATGTGGAATTTGTTCCGCTCTCCCTCTTAGGGAAAGCAAAACAATAGTATCCTATTGTCGTAGGAAGTTTAAATGGGGACTGAGAAGAACTCAAAGATAATTTCTGTCTAGCATTCTTCCCCATCAATGCCTACAAAGGACAACTCTCGATCTCAAGTAGGAAGAGAAGGAGTCCATAGGTGCAGCCTAGGCCAGGATCATAATGTTTATACATGTTGGCCTAGACTTGTCATTACCCGATAGTGTGCTTTTGCATATCTTTTGTTCGGGTCTTGACATAGATGCTGCCCTATGCCTTGACATGACCGTTGGAGGGTCGTTTCCACGTAAACCTACAATGGAACATAGGAAAATCCTTGAACACATCCTAGAGAAGCTTGCTTCTCCCGTTGTAGAACCTATTCCCCTCCATATTAAGGGCATGTCAAGCGTTGAGGAGCCCTCATCAGTCGAGCCATTCCTCGTACCGCCATTGGAACCGACTGTTGAGCCCTCTCCCGAACCACAAATACCGAAGGAAGGAATGCTTCATCCTTCAGTTTTGTGATTGAATTCAAGGATGATGACGGAACCTCGTAAACCGAGGTGCGACTTCCAGATCTTCCCCATCCTTGATCTCAATCCTCTCATAGGCTACCCTCTGGAAAGAAAAAAAAAACTTTTTCACGAAAAACCTATAGAGGGGAGCCATGATGAGAAGTTGGGAAAGATTGCTTCCGCCTCTCACACCTAGACATCCCAAAGGCGAAGCATCTTCCCAACCAAACCCGTTCGAGGAGGCGAAGTTCATAACTCTGTTCGCTTCACCCAAGTTGCTTCCGCATCTTAGTGAAACGAAACACCTGTCGCTCTCACCCGAACACAAGTTATGTCCCCCTCTAGCCAACACAAAACGTTGTTCTCGACAATAGTCAAGATTCAACGTTCATCCTTCATGTCACATCTTTTGAGGGTAAACCCTCATGTGCCATGGACATGCATGAAGCGACAACTCTTTAGACCAAGCAGAAATATGTTGTTGAGCATAACAAGTTGTCAATTGAGACTTCTTACATGCTCACCTTTGGGTCTTCTTGAGTTTGTCTTGCTTCTAGCCGAGTGCTTCCACGAAGATCACAACCATCTCTTGGCTCTCTTTGTAAACCTTTTTAAGAGAATGGTTGCAAGTCTCGTAGTAGCATGATGACGCTAATCTTGTAGCTTGAGCGTAATGCCAAATTCTTAGTGGTGAAACTGGGAACTTCACCACCATCAGCTACAAGATGTTTTCCCGCAGTCAAGCTTATGACCATAACTTAAGCACTGCCGGGATACCCCTGACTATCAAAAAAACTCTCTCTCTTTTCAAAAGAATAAATAAATAAATTTTATCTCTCTTTTCAAAGCAATAAAAAAAAAAAGCAATAATAATAAATGTTTTTTCTCTCTTTTATTTCCTCAAAAAAAGTTTTCCCCGCTTTTATTTTCTTAATAATAATAATAATATCACTTTCTCTTATTAATAAAAGCAAGAACATGTTATCAAGTTAGTATGCACCTTCTGGGTATTCTTGTCGCTAACCATTTCGGTGGAGATCGATTAAGAAGAACAAAGAGGCATGCGACACTCGAGAACATGGGGGCCACATAAAAAAAAAAACTATGATGCCCATGGGTGATGGAAGATGCTCAAGAGGAGACTCCGACCAGCACACTTGACTTTTACACAAAAGTCCAAGTGTGGGGAACATGGTGAAAATCTCAAGTTTCATCCCCCAAGGAATCATAAAAAAAAAAGTGATGGTGAATAAAAGGTGATGTCACCCCTGCCTTGCTAAAAAGAAAAAAAAAAAGAGAGAGAGACAAAAAAAAGAAGAAGAAGGGGTTAAAAAAGAGAAGAAAGAAAGGAAAAAAAAAAAAAAAAAAAAATGTGTGTTGTCAAAATAAAAGAGAGAGAAAATAATGTTAAGAGAGAGAGAGAAAAGAGAGATGAAAAAAAGAAAGAGAGAATAAAAAAAATATATAAAAATATATTGTTAAAAAAAATATTTATAGAAGAATAAAAAAAGAAGAGGAGAGGAGTAGGTTGGCCCCACATGGTCAAGATAAATACCAATGTGCCACCTAACTCATTACTTCAACAAGCAAGAAGAGCTCTCCTCTTATCCTTTGCTCCCACCATCAAGGCTCATGGCACACGCACACGTTGTGTGTGTGTGTGGCCTAGCCTTGAGATGCACCCGAGACCGAGCCATCAAGCAAACCGCAGCAAATAACTTCGATACTTCATCCATAAAAGTCGCCGGTATTTATACTCAGGTATGCAAAGGTAACGTTCACCGTCTCCTCACTCATTTTTTTGTCTCCATGAAAATAAAACTTTATGCTTTCCATGCCATGGCATATGCTTGAGTTTGGGTGCACCTACATGTGTACACGTGTAATGCATCCATAGGTCTTTTTAAATTGAGCGTGGTGCTTAGGTTAAAATGATCTTCTTTAATCAAAACTTTGACATGGTGTCAAAGCTAGGTTAATGAACTTAGAGCTTTGTTGTCATGATCTATGGGAGTATCTTATGTTGGAGATGATCAAGGCTATGTTTTTCAATGCTTCTTTATGTTAGCCTTGCTTGAGTGATGCTGAGGTGAATGAAAAAAAAAAAAAAAATAATAATAAATAAACAAATTAAAAAAACAAACATAATAAAGGCTCCACGATATTCTTGCCGATAGAGCCATGTGTTTGTTGTTGTTTTGTTTTCTTTGTTTAAAATAAAACAGGTACAAGAATAAGTGTGGGGGAGATCTCTCAAGCATACAAGCACACCCATACGAGATCTCCCCAACACAAATGCACGAACACCGAGAAAATTCATGATGGAGAAAGGACGAGACAAACGACTACCATTAGACTCCTTCCTCTTCAAACAGTGGTTTGTGCAAACTCCCTCTCACATCCTCCAAAAGTTTTGAAGTTTAAAATTGAACAAATCAAAAGACAAAACTTCTTGAAGAAGCTCCATCTCCATGCTATCCTTTGATAAAATGTGCATACTCTTTATTCCTTGCTAATATTCCTATAGCTTGTGAACCACTTATCATAGGGACCCCATGTTATCTAAGTAATTGGAATATGTGATATAACTAGATGACATGAACCTTGCTCTTTTTATATGAACTTGGGATTTGTTTTCAAAAATTCAAAATTCAAATAGCATGCTCCTCAATGATATGCATTTCCCACCGTAGTCATATGACATGATGATGATCATTCATGAAAAAAAATATATATAAACCATAGTCATATGCTACTTGTTTTCATGGTGAGCCTATGTCAAATTGTTTGTGACCTATATTGAGATTCTTTTCATATGCCCAAGATCAAGAATCACGTACACCCACAAATAAAATGCCGACTCTTACACTGAGAGTTGCGCACAACATGCATCCTTCCATCCACCAAAAAAAAAATATATACTCCATTCATTTGTATCATGACCTCTCACCAAAATCCAAGTTACCAAAATAGAAGTATGGGCTATGTTTGAAAGAAAAAGATGAAAGAAGATATGGACATGTGTCCTCCAAAAAAAAAAAAAGAAAGACGAGGAAGTCAAGACTCATTCCAAAAAAAAAAAGAAAGAAAAAAAAAAAAAGAATAAGGTAGCCCATACCTCCTTCAAATAAATTCCACCAAAAAGAGAGAGTCATGATACCTGAGTACACAAAAATGTTCCACACACTTTGCACATCTTGATCTAGGCCTATGACTAGTCTCTCCATGTGGTCCGGTTTTTGACTAAGGCAACATGACATGATACAAGTATGTCGTTCTTTTTACCTACCCAAAACACCACAAAAAAAGCCTTATATAGTTGGTAGGGAAAAAGAAAGGCAAATCTAAGCCTTTGGTGAGGAACAAACCACATACAAATTGAGTGATCTCGAGTGAATCATTTAAGGAGCAAGGCTATATTTATATTTTCAAAATCAAATGAAAACCTAAGTTCCCGCACTTATTTGAAGCAAGGGGATTTGAATCGTGTTGTTCCATAATTCAATTACCCAAGATTAACATGGTAGACACATCAAAAAGTTCACAAGTGCAGGTGAAGCTTGAATAACTTGTATGCAGGTTGCATATCAAGGAGATGACCCATCTTAGTCCTCACTTTTACTCGAGGACGAGCAAAGGACTAAGTGTGGGGGGAGTTTGTTGACGGCCGTTAACTACATATTTTATACCGTCAACACCGCATAAAACATTCACTTTTGGCTATCAAACTTAGTGGTAGGTTTTAAATCTAACGAGTTCCACAAGTTTTGGTATTTCTAAGTGCAATGCAGGAATTCCCTATTTATCATAAAGAAAAAGTATCTTATATGACAAAAACAGAAAGCACACCATCACGGAGAGCTCTTCGCTACGATCAAAATGGATATATTATTTGATATATTTGGACTCCACATGAAATGAGGGTCGCCACGCCAACGTAAACAAAGGCTATGCATGATGAATCGACGCGGACACGCGGCGACCAGTGCACGGAAGCCGCGCGTGAGGGCACACCGCCGACACATGGGCCCACGCCAAGAGCGCCGCTCCCACACGGGCACGGCCGACCAGCCCGGGCCGAGAGGCCGTGGCACGTACCACGCTGGCCCGCCGGCCGGCCGCCTCCCCACGCCGCAGACGACGGCGGCCGCGCCGGAGTTCAAACAAGCCAATCCACGCCGCGACACGCAGGCGCGGGGGCACAACGCTGCGTTCGCTGACGGCCGGGGTTCCCCGCCGTTCGTCCGGCCCCGTCGACACGCGGGCGGACGCGAGGCCATCCCCCAAGGCGGTTGCACGGCTCAAGGCGGGTTCAGCGTGTGGGAGCCGCGGCTCGACCCTCAAATGGCGCCGACCCTCGCCCGTAAAAGCCGCTGTACTGTATCTTACCGGTTCTCGTCCTGCTCAAGGCCCTAATGGTCGGGTTCTTCTCCTGTTCTTGGCCCAGTCGGTAGAGCATTTATTTTACCGTCATATGGAGGTCGGTTGGGCCAGGGGGACGCACCTGACAGCATCTTCAAGGAATATGCCTAGCATATGCTCTCTCTCCCTCCTATAAATAGATGGCTCTCCTCCTCCATTCAACAACCATTCTACACACAACACAAAGGAGAGCCACAATGTAATAGAAAGGGAGAAGCTCCACTCTTGTTCTTCTTCCTCTTCTTAGTTCTAATGGAGAGTGAGAGAGGGGGAAAGCTAGAAGGATACTTTGCTCCTTCTAGTTGGAATTGCCTGAGTGCCCCTCGGTGGTCCGCGGTTCCTAGGAGGCTCGGAGTGCCGCACTGCGTGGTACCGCTTAAACTTGTACCTCTACAATTTACTTACACTTTGGTAAGAAAGTTCGTGTTCATCTTTCAAATTATTGTTCTTCAAGTATATTATCTTAGCCGTTATAAACTTGCGGGATCGGTAGATTGTCTCGTAAGAGCGTTAGTTCTTGGTGAAGGAACTCTTTGACCGGGGAACCTTGATCGACATCAAGAGTCGCGGACCAATAGTGCAAACGTGGTGTTTGGACTAGCGCTCACTTACCTTTTGGCGAAGCACCCCACGGTCGTGAGGGTAGGCGGCGGGTCGTGACAGCCTTTGTCCGTCCCTTTGTAATCCCTCCACGCTCGGGTGTGACGTAGAGCTAATGGCCGAACTCGCCCTGTATTGGGCGAGGGCCGGTGCCCGGCAAAGGAGATAACAGCCCTAGAAATCCCCGCCCGAAAAACCTAAGCCCATAAAGATACCTCACTACCCACGCTATCCTTAGGGCGGCTCGCTCGTAGATTAGTGCGCAAACGCTCCCTCGTGGAAAATTCGATACCCCGAATACTTCCGGTGAAAGCTACAACGACAGCCCGCACGCTATGGATTCTTCTCGCATACGTTAATGAATGTCAACAAATCACCATAGGTTAGTCTTCATCAATGTGTAATCTAATCATAGATGTTCAGGCCTAGCATCTGCCCATTCCAAGGACGTGGCTATTCGAATAGATTTAGTTAACTCTGCAGAGGTTGTACACTTTCCCCACACGATGGGCCACCTCCTTCCATGTATGGTGGTCAAAAATGGCCCAACGAGATCCCCTACGCGCTTGGGCCGTCACCCTAGGTATATTGGTATAATCCACACCACGACTTCTCAGGGGTTGGAAAGGATGACGCATCATCCTAGACAATATGGTGATACCAAATCACCCATGGCTTTACAGGTAATATGTAACACCCCAGGTGTTAGTAACCAGTTAAGCAATAGATTGGACAAAAATAAGTTTATTTTATGCTTGGTTATGTTGTCGGTCGACGAGACGCGAAAAGAAGCAAAATCCGAGAGTTACCCCCTTGTCGGAAACCCTAAACCCTAACCCTTCTTTACCCCCTTTTCTATATTTCAAAAATCTATGCAAAATTTGACAAAACTTCCAAAAGCTACTTTGTAGATCTTTTATTGATGAACAAAAGATATGTATAAAGTTTTTCAAGTTTTTGAGTAATTTTAAAAGTAATTTTGAATTAAATTTATCCCTTTTTGACCCCATTTCAAAAAGTCATATTTAGAGGCAGAATTTGAAAATCTTCCAATTGTGAAAATTGTAGATCTTGAAATTTTAAGCCAAGTTGTTGTTTGGAGTTTTTCGAGTTTAGTTCAAATTTTGGGAGTAATTTTGAAATTAGGGTTTCAAATCAATCACATTACAAATTTCGGCCCTATGGCCGCTTCCAAGCTTCATACTTTTGCCCACCGCCGCCCTCTCGCGAGCCCGGGCCACTGAGACGCCGCGGCTCCCAAATACCTACCTCTATCCCCTTCCTTCTATATATACCCGAGGACGGCCGCCGTGTTCATCTTTTTTCTTCTTCCTTCAGACGCCGCCGCTCGCCGCCGCCGCCGTTGCCGCAGCCTTTGCCGCTTCTTGCCGTCATTTTCTTCCCCTTTGCCACCACAGAGCTCACTTGACCCGCTCCACCTTCGCCGTGATCAATCGACGCCGACCGACCAAGGTAATTGTCGCCGGGCCTCTTCTTCTTCGCCATGGCCGCCATGGTCGCAGCCACGCCCCGCCGCGTGGCCGCCAGCCCGCCTATCTTTCTTCTTCCTAATCGCTGCATGAGGTTCGCCGCGGCGCTCCAAGCAGCCTATAGAGCGCCGCACGCTTCGCTGGCTGGCTCCGACAGCAAGGCATTGCCGCCGTCGCACGCACGGTTACGCACGCATGCCGCACCTTTTTCTTCCACCACCGTGTGTAGATGTTGAAACATATTCCGAGACCTATCCCGATGGATGCGCCTCGATGAGACGACGAGTCCGCTGATGCCGGCCCCGCCGCCGGAACCTCACCACCATCGAGGAATCCGCGGCCAACATCTCCCGCGCTCCTGCTCGGGTCCAAGGAAGAACGAAGAAGAAGATAGAAAGAGGACCTAGATGTAAATAGAATATTTTCCAGATTCCCAATGTAAGTTTCTTAACTCATATAAATAGTATTTTGTACTTATCTCGTAATTTAATAAAAGTCCGAGGGCCTTTTGCAAAACCGCCAAGTCAAGTCCCGGGCAAAGCCGCTATTGGGCCGGCCGTTATCGCTCCTCTAGGCCACGCACGTTGTTGGGCCAATTTAGGCCCGAAAGCCTGTTTTGTTTTAAAATATGTTTATTTAATTTCTTTTATGTAAATAGTGTCCGATTTTTGTTATTTTCATTTAAATTCGTATACTTGTTCATAAATTCTGAAAATTTTTGTGTAGCCTTCCTATGAGTATCTCTACCCATGAAAATTTTGAAACTTTGATTTTGAGTAATTCTTACATGATTTTAAAATACAAATTTTAATTGAAAATGCATCTTCCATGATTTTTAGAAAATAAAATATATGTTTAAAAATCATGAAAATTGTTTTGGTACTGTTTTATGGCATGATCTATCTGTACAAAAAAAGTTTGAGATCATTTTGACAAAATTTATTTATTTATTATTTTATGCTTTATTTAATTAATGGTTAAATATGATGTTTAGTGTATAATAATTTAGGTTTTGTGTGACTTTTGGGTTGTTTTGTGAATCTTGGATCATACCACAATCAAATGGTCCTTGAGAACTCCTTAGGCAATGGTGATGATATCTTGTAGAGTAGTTAACAAGTTGGTTTTGTTGGGTTGCAACTTTATCGTGAAGGAAAATGTTGTACTCAAGTGGTTTATCATTTCATGCATTCATCAAGCATCATGTTTACCCTTCCGTCATGCTAAAGCATGCATCATCATCTACGTAGAGTATACGAGAGAGTCGGATCGTGTTGATGAAGCTTTGGGGAGGGTATTGATATGGTTTGCGATGATCAAGCTTCGAGAAGATCCGTCCGTCGACAAGGATAATGTCAAGTATGACTCGGGTGATCTCAAGTAATGAATCTGACTTTTTCTCGCAAAAAAACAAAGCCCCTGGATGCATTTAAACCCTTCCTTGATGTTTTAAAAGCTTTATATCACTTATGTTTATGATATGTTGCATTAAGTAATTAGGAGTTGAGTGATAACCTAATTGCCGCACTATCATCCTTGATTATTGTAATACCACCCTTGTTAACCTGCTTTATTTCAAAAATGCTTAGTGATGCTTAGCCTTGCTTTATTAGTTAAGCTATTTTATCAAAATGTTTTATTTGAGAAGATGGTACTTTTTTGGGAAAAGAAAGAGATGTAGTGATGAATTTGAGATCTGACGGACGTAGGTTGAAAGCCTGGGCGGGATACCTAGTTGTGCTTGTCCCGTTGGTCGCTTAAGGACCGTCCGTTGTTTGGCCCGAGTGAAATCGGACGTTTTAAACGCATATTGCGCCCGAGACCTTTTTGGTCAATGGCACGCCCGATCGGGTATCACCCCAGTCGGGCCGACCCTAACTAGCCACATATTCCTAAAGTCGGATCTCGTGGAGCCAAATCGAATGGCAACCACGCACCGGGAGTGGAGAGATGGCGGAGTAGCGTGTACCCACCCTACCGGGTCAAACCGTCATTAGGACGGGGTAGGGAGGTGGAGTACTTTGTGCTCTCGGTGGCGCAGCCTCGCTCCCGCTTTTGGACAAATCTGAAAGAAGGTTGATATATGCAAGCTTAAGTGCTACATATGTCGTGTGGTTAGGGATCCCCACCGGGTATAATCGGTTCATGAATCGCCGTTGTTTCTGGAGAAGGAGACCCGATTCCCTCGACCTTCATCGTAGTAAATGATGGAATATGTTTTTGAGGAAAGAAAGTTGGCATAAGAAAAATATATGTTTGCTCTAGAATAGGATAACCTAGAGTGTATGAGCTACTAATCAATTAAAAATATTGAAAGTAAGGATTCACTTATAGTAAGCTTTTCTCGCAAAAGAGTTCTTGATTCTTGCTAAGCCTTACCTTTGACTCCTAAGACCAGCATTCCCGAGTCTTCTCCTCTTTCTTTTAGTCGTAAGTCTTGTTGAGTACTTCCGCATTCGCGCTTGTTAACCCTTGCTGCGTGTACGACTCGTCTTCGTTTAACCAAGGTTATGCCTGCTGTAAAGGCACGACATGATCCGGGTTTATCTTCTAGTTCTACCTAGCTTCCGCAAATAAGTTAAGTTTACTCAAATGTAACTTATTCACAATTTATAAAATTAATGCTATTATTCTTTTCAAGACTCGATCTATATTTTTGTAACAAATATTGTAATGTTGTAGCTACTCCTTTGTTGATCCCGGTATGAGTTATCAACAGGCTTCTTAAGTTATCGGGGTGTGTATCCGACAAATTGCCGAGGTCTTTGGGACAATGACAAAAAGTGTGTGGGCCCTAAATTAGGAGGTTCTCACATGCAGTGGTATCGAGCTCATACTTAGGACCAGCTTACAATATTACTTTTGAAAACTTTAAAATGATTTTGTAATCTAAAAGTTTTTGAAAGTAACAACTTAAAAATGATCTTCTTTCTTTCCTTATGCTTGCCGGAAGCTTTCGTGGAAGATTTTTCCGACAAGTCAAGTAAAAGATTTCAAGAAGTTTTCATGTCAACTTTTGAAGAACAACTAGAGAGTTAACTTCACCGACAATGTTCTCGCTAAGTGTTTTTCAACATTTCGTTGGTGCGTAGAAGATAGTATATAAAGTAAAGCTCTATAATCTACTAACATCTAACATGATGAAGATGGAGTATGTTTAACATTGTGAAGACGTATAGGACGAGCATGCATCATATCATCCATATAATGTTGATTCTTCATCCTTTTAATCGACAACTATTCTTCTTTATAGTTGTTTGTCCTAAATTTCGTCCTATACCAAGTTTTTGGTTAATGGACTTCCATTTGATAATTTTTGCTTCATAAGTTCTAATTTTTGGGGGCTTGCACCTTGCCATGTCAACTCTATTTAAAAGCCTCGCACTATTCCTTGATTTCTCAATTCATGCATGTGTCGAGTTTTGATTCTTTCAAATTTCGCACATGTCAATCCTTCCTATTGATAGTCGATATGTGTTGGTTGAGAGTTACAATAGTTGTGTTGTTGACGGTAACCAACGACAAATTAAATACCGCCAACACAACACCAAAACAACCTAGAAATAGGGATTTCAACTAACATATTCCAAAGTTTTGGTGTTTATTTGGACTTACAGTGTACAAACTCAAGGATGATCACTTTGGACCAAAAAGACAAAGAAAAAGAAATAAAATCAACAAATAGAAAAAGTCCTAAAGGAGCAAATGGCAAGCCCAAACAAGAATCGGACAAAACGCCAAAATCGCCCGGCCAAGACCACCTTTACAACTTTTCGTAACAAGGAAGCCCAGCCGCCGGCCCCGAGCCAGATCTACCCCCCGGCAGGGTGCGCGCGCACCACCACCCAGCGCGGCCGCACCCGGCCGAGGCTGCTCGGGCCCAACTTCGGGAGGCGGTTTGTTACCTTCCAAAACCGATGAAACCGACGTTGGATGGTCGGTTTGGCGCATATGGAAGGTTTTCCTAGGACGGTTTGGGTGTTTTTTTAGCACTTAGGCCCCTCCCCTTGTGTATAAATAGCTCCCTCCTTCACCTCTCTACACAACAATTCAAAGGAGAAACCAAATCCACTTGTGCAAGAGAGTAGAATTAGATCTTCTTCTTCTACTTCTTCTATTCTATCTTCTAATTCTAGAGAGTGAGAGAGGGAAAGTCTAGAAAGAAGCTTTGTTCTTTCTACCCGGAGTTGCCGGTTCGCCTCCCTGTTCCGCGGTTCCTAGGAGGACTGAGTGCCGACTTGCCTGCATCTCGCCCTCTTGTACCTCTCGCAAGCTACTTACACTTTGGTAAGGAGTCTTGTGATTATCTTGCAGCCTACTTAATTTCCTTCGTATATTTCTTAGCTGTTGTAGACTTGCGGGATTGGTAGATTGTCTCGTTAAGAGCGTTAGTTCTGGTGAAGGAACTTTTTCACCGGGAACCTTGGCCAACATCAAGAATCGCGGACCAATAGTGCAAACGTGGTGTTTGGACTAGCATTCACCTACCTTTAAGCGGTGCATCCCACGGTTGAGGGGTAGGCGGCTTGGTCGTGACAAGCCTTGTCCGTCCCTTGAAATCCCCCCACGCTCGGGCCGTGTCGTAGAGCTAATTGCCTGACTCTACCCATTTGGGAGTGGGCCGGTGCCCGGTGAGTAGACAAATGTACTTTAGGAATCACCGCCTGAAAAACTTAGCCTATAGATACCTCGCTACTCTCGTAAAAACAAACCCTTGCCTTAGGTTGACATAGACCCGAAAAAGCCAAGTCCGCGCGACCGCCCTTGTGTAAAAAATACGATACCCCGCTACCACCGGTGAAGTGCTACAACGGTATTTCCGTGCGCTTTGGCGATTTCTCTATGTGCGTAAGAAACACCAACATGTGTCCTATAGTGGAACCATGATCCGTGACCGTGAAAAAGCCGCCGAAACCTCGGGTCTCCTATGGATCGCGACCATAAGGAATTACCGCCGCACTCGCTATGTCGGGTCTATGGTCATGATTCACTATAGTCCACAATTAATGTACTTTCTCCTTCCTTGTAAAAAAAAAGATTCATATCCATAATTCTTTGAAATTTTTGAAAACCATCTTGATTGTAACCATCTCTTGATTCCGACCGCAATCAAGATATCAATTTGTTTTGTTCCAAAAAACTTCTTGCAAGTTCATATGCTTGCCATATTTTCTTGCCCGTTATTTGCCCCACGGGATTTGTCACCTTGAAATTCTCAAAATTAGATTTTTTTTTTAGGGGGAAAGATCTTTATATTTCAGCTTATTCATGATCATCATGTTGTATTATACGTAGATATCATTGCATTGCATATGTTAACTTTAGCATTTATATAGTGCACATGAGGTGTTTCATATGTTTTATGAAATAAGGTTTTTGTTATTGATTGAGAGTTTGGTAAAATTTTATGAATTTATTAGATGTTTAATAAGTTAGTTTTCAATGAATGAATTCTATCAATGTTGGGTGTTGTTTGTACTCTACTGCTAGTCTGTGTGTAACGTTTACTGAACCCTAGTCTAGCTAGGAAGTTATATGTAAGTTTTGCCACGGCTTGTGTTGCGCCGTGTGGAATCAAGCCAAGTTTTCGTTGGGTCTCTTAGAGGACTCTTGCCATACATGTCTCTTTTGATCTTCGATAACTCCTTGGTTTCTGCCCTAGAATCTTGGTTGATTATTTCCAAACTCTTCTATCCAAACTCTTCTAGTATTATATCCTTGGCTTTGATCTGGAATCATCTCCATAGTGATTCTACGCCTTGGAACTCCTTTGTTTGCTATCATTCGTTTGAAAATCCTTGATCACCACTAATTTTTATTATATGGATTCTCTCCGTGGTTGTGGTTTTGGTCGTGGTGTTATGATTAATGATTTCTAATCATGATCCATTTCAAAACTACACTAAGCATTCCCTTGCCGTGATTTTCCTTGGTTAATTATCTATATTCTATCCAAGGACTCGTGATATCTGGATCGCTTGCTTTGTGAGTTTCTTCCCGAAAGTTACAAGAAAGGTGACCCTTGAAGAGCAAGTCACCGACATCAACATTAATGTACTACAAGAAGTGGTAGATAAGGGACTCGCTTAACGATCGCCGAGTGTAACGCTGACCACCGGCCAAGCAACTTATGTCGCCACTATTGGATCAAGAGGACATGAAAGATTGGAAAGTTGTCCTGCTTTCTCGATAAGTTCTATGTCAGCTGCCTTTGGCATTTGATTAGATTTACCAAGCTATAATCATGTCCAATATTTCGTGATATTGCAAAGAGCATATGGATTATTCGGGCCGACTTCAAATTTTTGCCGCCGCCCCCGCCAGTTGGGATCACCGTGGCATTCTATTGGCGCCACGTGTCTTTTGAACGCCGTGAGCATCCCGCCCCTCTCGCTCGCTGTTGCGCGCCTCCCCGCACCCGCACTCATTTCGCCGGGTCATGTCTTCTTCTCGCACCACGCCTCTTTCTTCTTTTTTTTTTGTGCGCCATGTCCGCCCGCCGCCCTCGCCATTGCACCATACCGACCCCCTCCATGGCTTCGGCCATCGCTGTCTCCACGTCGCGGGAATCCGTCACCCTAAACTTGAGCACGTAGCGCACCATAGCCGGTGACCGCTCCACCCGTGACTGCTTTTGTCCCTCTCTTCTCTCTCTCGCCTCCTCTTCCTCGCGCCGCAAAGATTCTATCCGATCCTCTCGCGCTATAGAACGCAACCCGTACCTTTGCTTCACCATTTCCATCTCTCCAAAGCCCATCGCAAACCTTCTAAGAATCGCAGAGTTGATTTCCTTCTCCAAGGTGAAGCCGTCTAGCTCAAAAAGAAATTGAGTCGAGACAAAGACGTGGGAGCTAACACTTCAAGCTCAAGCTCGCTTCTTGAGGATTCAGTTGCCGGGCCAAAGGTTGCCGCGCTTCATTGAGAAAGAAGTCCAGCTTTTGTTTTAGAAGGGCGAAGTCTACATCCGCTAGCTTATGGCCCTAGGATTTATTCTCGGCCTTCTTGACATGTTGTGCCTCCTCGATCCCGCCTCGCTTCGGATCTCGCCGGGTCCTTTTGGCGCTTTGGTCGCTTATCTTCTTGGTGTTCCTTCTTTGTCCTCGTCCTCACAAAGTATCCGAGTGATGCTTTGTTATGTAACAGATGTGTCCCTAACCCCGAGAGTAATCTTTGTACCCTTTTGTATCACCAATGGTTTTGTAATCTTCTATCGTGTGGGCAAGTTCTATCATCTTTGGTGTAGTTTTAAAGCTATGGAAATCTCTCGCCGCTTTGAAGTCTCGCTCGAATCTCTGACGAGATTCTCGTTAAGGGGGAAAGGTCAGAACACCCCAGTGTTAGTTACCGCTAAGCAATAGATTGACAAAAATAAGTTTATTTTATGCTTGGTTACGTTGTCGGGCCGACGAGACGCGAAAAGAAGCAAAATCCGAGAGTTACCCCCTTGTCTAAAACCCTAAACCCTAACCCTTCTTTACCCCTTTTCTATATTTCAAAATCTATGCAAAATTTGATAAAACTTCCAAAAGCTACTTTGTAGATCTTTTTTCTTGATGAACAAAAGATATGTACAAAGTTTTTCAAGTTTTTGAGTAATTTTAAAAGTAATTTTGAATTCAAATTTATTCCTTTTTTACCCCATTTCAAAAGTCATATTTAGAGGCAGAATTTGAAAATCTTCCAATTGTGAAAATTGTAGATCTTGAAATTTTAAGCCAAGTTGCTGTTTGGAGTTTTTCGAGTTTAGTTCAAATTTTGGGAGTAATTTTGAAATTAGGTTTCAAATCAATCCGCTACAAGATTTCCCTATGGCCGGGCCGCCACCGCCGGCTTCCAAGCTCGCGCCCCTGCCCACCGGCCGTCCTCTCGCGAGCCCGGGCCACTGAGACGCCGCGAAGCTCCCGCCTACCTCTCCATCCCCTTTCCTTCTATAAATACCCGAGGACGGCCGCCGTGTTTGTCTTTTTCTCTTCCTCTCAGACGCCGGCCGCCTCCGCCGCTGCCGCCGCAGCCTTGCCGCGCGGTCGTCATTTTCTTCCCCCCACCACCACAGCTCACCGACCCTCGCTCCACCTTCGCCTCTCGATCAATCGACGCCGACGACCAAGGTAATTGTCATCGGCCCTCTTCTTCTTCGGCCGCCATGGCCGCCATGGTCGCAGCTCACACCACGCCCGTGGCCAGCCGCCCCGCCCCTCTTTCTTCTTCCTAATCAAGGCTGCATGAGGTTCGGCCGTAAGGCCCTCAAGCCAGCCTATAGAGCGCCGCACGTCGTTGCGGGGGACATGGCAAGAATACCGCCGCACGACGCATTTTACGTGACGTACGCACGACCGCTGACCTTTTTCTTCCACCACCGTGTGTAGATGTTGAAACATATTCCTGAGACCTATCCCGATGGATGCCTCGATGAGACGAAGTCCGTTGATGCCGGCCCCGCCGCCGAAACCTCACCACCATCGAGGAATCCGCGTCAACATCTCCCCGCCTGCTCGGGTCCAAGGAAGAACGAAGAAGAAGATAGAAAGAGGACCTAGATGTAAATAGAATATTTTCCAGATTTCCTAATGTAAGTTTCTTAACTCATATAAATAGTATTTTGTACTTATTCGTAATTTAATAAAAGTCCGAGGGCCTTTTTCCAAAAACCGCCAAGTCAAGTCCTAGGCAAAGCCGTTGGGCCGGCCTCGTTACTGCTCCTCTAGGCCACGCACAAAGGTTGGGCCAATTTAGGCCCGAAAAGCCTGCTTTTGTTTTAAAATATGTTTATTTAATTTCTTTTATGTAAATAGTGTCTCGATTTTGTTATTTTCATTTAAATTCAAATACTTGTTCATAAATTCTGAAAATTTTTGTGTAGCCTTCCTATGAGTATCTCTACCCATGAAAATTTTGAAACTTTGATTTTGAGTAATTTACATGATTTTAAAATACAAATTTTAATTGAAAATGCATCTTCCATGATTTTTAGAAAATAAAATATATGTTTAAAAAATCATGAAAATTGTTTTGGTACTGTTTTATGGCATGATCTATCTGTACAAAAAGTTTGAGATCATTTTGACAAAATTTATTTATTTATTATTTTATGCTTTATTTAATTAATGGTTAAATGTGATGTTTAGTGTATAATAATTTAGGTTTTGTGTGACTTTTGGGTTGTTTTGTGAATCTTAGATCATACCACAATCAAATGGTCCTTGAGAACTCCTTAGGCAATGGTGATGATATCTTGTAGAGTAGTTAACAAGTTGGTTTTGTTGGGTTGCAACTTTATCGTGAAGGAAAGTTGTACTCAAGTTGTTTATCATTTCATGCATTCATCAAGCATCATGTTTACCCTTCCGTCATGCTAAAGCATGCATCATCATCTACGTGTAGAGTATACGAGAGAGTCGGATCGAGTTGATGAAGCGTTGGGAAGGGTATTGATATGGTTTGGCGGCGATCAAGCTTCTGAGAAGATCCGGCCCAACGACAAGGATAATGTCAAGTATGACTCGGGTGATATCGTTATGAATCGACTTTTCCTCGCAAAACAGTAAAGCCCGTGATGCATTTAAACCCTTCCTTGATGTTTTAAAAGCTTTATATCACTTATGTTTATGATATGTTGCATTAAGTAATTAGGAGTTGAGTGATAACCTAATTGCCGCACTATCATCCTTGATTATTGTAATACCACCCTTGTTAACCCTCGCTTTATTTCGAAAATGCTTAGTGACGCTTTAGCCTTGCTTTATTAGTTGCTTATTTTATCAAAATGTTTTATTTGAGAAGATGGTACTTTTTTTTGGGAAAAGAAAGAGATGTAGTGATGAATTTGAGATCGGACGACGTAGGTTGAAAGCCGGGCGGATACCTAGCCGTGCTTGTCCCGTTTGGTCGCTTAAGGACCGTCCGCTGTTTGGCCTCGAGTGAAATCGACGTTTGAACGCATATTGCGCCCGAGACCTTTTTGGTCAATGGCACGCCCGACTAGCAGCCACCCTGTGTCGGGCCGACCCTAACTAGCCACATACCCTAAGTCGGATCTCGTGGAGCCAAATCGAATGGCAACCACGACCGGGAGTGGAGAGATGGCGGAGTAGCGTGTACCCACCCTATCGGGTCAAACCGTCATTAGGGACGGGTAGGGAGGTGGAGTACCGGTTTCCTGTGGCGCAGCCCTCGCTCCCGCTTTGGACAAATCTGAAAAAGAAGGTTGATATATGCAAGCTTAAGTGCTACATATGTCGTGGTGGTTAGGATCCCCAACCGGGTATAATCGCTCATGAATCACCGTTGTTTCTGAGAAGGAGACCCGATTCCCCTCGACCTTCATCGTAGTAAATGATGGAATATGTTTTTGAGGAAAGAAAGTTGGCATAAGAAAAATATATGTTTGCTCTAGAATAGATAACCTAGAGTGTATGAGCTACTAATCTGAATTAAAAATATTGAAAGTAAGGATTCACTTATAGTAAGCTTTTCTCGCAAAAGAGTTCTTGATTCTTGCTAAGCCTTACCTTGACTCCTAAGACCAAAGATTCCCGAGTCTTTTCCTCTTTCTTTAGTCGGGTAAGTCTTGTTGAGTACTTCCGCATTCTCGTTTGTTAACCCTTTGTTGCGTACCGACTGCGTGCCGTTTAACCAAGGTTATGCCTCGGTGGGCACGCACATGATCCGGGTTTATCTTCTAGTTCTACCTAGCTTCCGCAAATAAGTTAAGTTTACTCAAATGTAACTTATTCACAATTTATAAAATTAATGCTATTATTCTTCCGAAGACTCGATCTATATTTTTGTAACAAATGTTGTAATGTTGTAGCTACCCTTTGTTGATCCCGGTATGAGTTA
>JADLZK010004195.1:0-123230 GCA_015847255.1 Hyparrhenia diplandra | reverse complement strand
CGCCCTGGTCGGCACCTGGCAGATAACATCGGCGTCAATCCTCGGCCTTGCACCTTATTCAGGTGGGTTCCTTCCCATAGGTGAGTTTTTTTAAAAACAAACATGGAAAGCAAATGTAACGACTAGGAATGGTATCTCAAAAGGAAACTCCAGTAAAGCGTAACAAAGTGTTCAGTTTCATGCAGACAAAATCGTTGCACCTAAAAGGCAGCGGAAATTAAAATACCAAGCATGTCTGAACCAATACGGGCAATGGTTGGACATGCTTATATATCCATCCAATCATGGCATGCAAATGTAACGCTAGAAACGGACGTCAACGGAGGCAACCATTTATTAGCCTAGCTGCTGAATTAACACTTGCCCAGTGTGACAGTCTCTTGGCAGTTAAGGACATGTTTATATATCGAATCATGGCATACAAATGTAATGGCTAGAAATGGATGTCGATGGACACAACCATTTATTAGGCTACTAGTTGCTACATTAACACTTACCCAGTGTGATAGTCTCTTGGCAGGTAAACATCCCGAACAGGTTCGAAAGGGACACGGAGTTCCTCAGGCCTGCAAAGTTGTTTATAAATAAATATGAGGAGCAATTTAACCACCAGTGCAGTGAAACAATAGGGACGGGAGTCCAGATCAGACTCTGCATACCTGCATCTCAATGGAATGTTGCGGACTAGGAGGCTGACAGAGCCATGGTCACCACGGCCACCATCGTCTCCCCCTCCTCGGAGGACTCCTTCCCCTGCCGCCGTATCCTCTCCTCGGGGGCTGTACCTCCCCATTCCTCCCGGTACCTAGCAAATCCAATACAGTGCGCGCTCGTCATGGTAAACGTGTAGATCTAGGTAACCGCTCGAGAACTAGGACGGATTAATGGAAGCTGTGGTCGGCGGGGGTGGGCGTGCTACCAGCGGTCCCAGGCTCCCCTGCGGACCCAAGCGATGGCGACGGTGGGAGGTGGAGGGTGGCTGCCTGGCTGGAGGGGAGAGGGCACGGTACTCCGACGGCCGGCCAGGAGAGGAGAGGAGAGGGCGACGGCGACTCCTGGAGTCGCACGCGGGCTCGCGGTGCGTGGGTGGCGATCAGTCGGTTGGGCCTCCGAGAAGGAAGGGGCTCCTTCCCCTGACCGGTCGTGTGAAGCAAGGGCTAGGGTAGTTTTTTCTTAGATGGGCTCCTGTTCAGCTGTTGGGCCTCCCTTTGAGATGAGATGGCCTGCTCAAATCCTGTAACAATTCCGGAACAAATACAGAACAATTCCGACAAAATACGGGATTCCGTAAATACGGACAGAAAACACTGGTTCTACTTCCATCCGCATTCCGACAACCTGTGTCCCGGATTCCGAATTCCGTCCATTTTCAACGCAAGCCACATTGTCCTGAGCTGTGAGTTCGTGAAAGAAAAGAGAAAGGAGGTAGGACTGTAGGAAAGAGCTGGAGCTTAGGAGGTATGAAAATAATATAATATTGGGGCTACATATGTTAGCATGCCACATCGCCCACGAGCACAAGCCTACACTACGGAACCAGGGCGATATCCCGTGAGTGCATCGCTCACGGGAAAGCCCGCTTTCATCACGGGAAAGGATATCCCGGCGGTAAATCACGGGATAGCCGTGGACGGGGAACGAAAATCGACGAAAATTACCCTTTCCGTGAACACGCAGTCATACTCACGGGATATCCTTTCCCGTGATCCCATTTAGCACACGGGATATACTTAACCGGGAGGGGGTGGCACCGTCAACGGGAGGGTAAAACCCGTTATGGCCTACGTGGGCTTTGTGGCATGAAACGGCGTTTTTCGAGATGATATCCGTGAGCGTAACGGTGCAGCTCACGGGATATCCTCTCCGTTTCCGTGTGTCAAAGTGAGTTCACGGGAAATCTTTGGTCAATTTCCCGTGGCGATGCCACTCACGGGAAATATTTGGTCAATTTCCCGTGTGTGGCTCACGGGAAATTGACCTTTTTTTTTTTTTTTTTTTGTTCCAGACATTGTTGACACATATAAATATATATATACATACACGCATTTCATAATATCCATAATACCACATATATAGCTCGATAAATCCATAATACCACATATATATTATATCATATCCAACAAAGTCACAAGTTCAACCACATATCCATGAGTGCAACCACAAGTTCACAAACTCACATAAAATCAAAGTTCACAAGTTCAAGTGCACTAGTTTTCAACCTAAATCATGACAAATTTACGACCACGGCCTCCAATCTTCCTCGGCGCGTTCCCAAAGGGTCCAGATTGAGATTGGCTCGGAGTTGGGTTCGAGGCATGAGAATTTTTCCCTCGCGTAGGCAAAGATAAATAGTTAGAAATTTGTGAGATAAAATTGAAGGTAGAATCTATTAATTTGAAAAAGAAGAGAAATAGTTAGAAATTTCGGCAGCACCTCCCCTGCACGGAGGGCTTTCCAACCTCGCAAGAAAACAACGGCTCGATGGCCGACAACCACATGTCCACGTGCACATCTCATGGTGCATTCAAAACTTCGAGATCATATCCATTCACATTCATATATGCATATTTCGAGTTACGGGAGACAAACTCACGAGGGAGAGGCTCCATGCGGTGGAGGGAAGATCGACGGTGACCGTAGACGGGCGGTGGGGCGGCGACGGGCGGTGGGACGAAGACGGGGCGGTGGCGGGAAGGCGATCTCCGGTGGCAACGCACACCAACCTGGCCACCAACACGCTGGAGGTGCGCTAGGAGAGCTTCCATGCTCTTCCGGTGCTTGCTCCGCCCTCTCTTGCTCCGCTCGAGCCCTCTCTTGCTCCGCCCGAGCCCTTGCCCGCTCCCTCTCCTCGGCCTCCTCCCGTCGCTTCCTCTCTTCCTCTATCCGGGCCTATTTCAACACAAAGTTAGAACACGGAGAAATAGTATTCAATGATAAATAAACCTTAAATAAAAATATATAAACCTCAAGTCCGGAGATCGTAGCACCCAAGTGGTTGGCCGCTCGCGTATCACGGGCCTCCCGGCGTGCTTTCGAGCTCGAATAGCTTCTTTGTGTTGTGCGGGTTGATAACGCTATCACCTATATAGTACCGCCCGTGCTTCTTGCCTCCTCCGGCGATCATGGCGATGTCCCCCTCAATGTTGTGGCCGCGGGGATCGAAGGTTTCTCCATACTTGCTCCTCGCCACTTCGGTGTACCTCTTGATCTTCTCGTAGGCGGTCGGGTTGGTGTAGGCTTCGGGCCCACCTCGGGGTTGAAGACGCGACCGCGGGATCTTTATACCTGCCCGTGTGGGAGTTAGCAAAGGCCTCGAGCGTGCTGATTGGCGTGCCATGTGTCCGCTCTGTGTCGAAAAAAGAAAAATAACTAGAATGGTAAGAAAGTATTGAGTTGCACATCGAGAAAATAAGAATTGGATAACACTTACATATCTAGCTTGGTAGGAAGCGAGATTAAGGCTGCCTTGATGGTGTGGTACACCTGGCATCATGGCACGCCGGTCCCGATGTCGTTGTGGACGTCCCGATGATGCATGATCGACCCACTTGTCCACCAAGCTCCCAAAGAACGCCTATGCACCAAGCACCACTCCGAATCACCTCACAGGACACCAAGTATAACACAGTTATAAAAATCATATTAAGCATAATTAAACTTAGTATGAGCATTCAATATTTACCTCCATGTATTGTTCTTTGGTCAGATTCAGCGTTTTCCATTCATGCTTATCGAGCCTTCTTTTTCTCCTTTAACGCGTACCACGTCCGACGGCCGGCTGGCGCGTGCCTGCGTACCATGTCCGCCACATGCTTGAAACGAGGCGTTTAGAGCCACTTCCTCCACCTCGGCCTCGTATCCCTCCTCGCACTTGAAGTATTTACGCACATAGAAGCAATGTAATAAGTCATTATTTCTAACATTAGAATTTGGAGCGATGTATTTGTACAGTGCGACATAGACTTACAAAACTCTTTGACCACACGAATGGCCTTGTTACCATATTTCATGCCATCCTCATCATAGTTGTCCGAAATTCAGCGTCTTGGTGGAACGACGTGACGGCATACTCTTCTCCATCGATTTTAATAAGGCCGGGGTAGTGCTTCCTCACCGAGAATACCAAGAATCTTTGGCCAAGGGCTGGCGTCCTTGAATTGAGTTCGCGGTGACAACAAAAAAACCCCGCCCCAAATGATCAAGAATAACTATTAGTTCCTATTACGATTTTGAAACCTGAAAAATAAGAAAGTAGTGCTAAAGTGTAAAGTAAATTACCTTGGCTGTCTTTGGTCTTATGGTCGGGTTTCTGCTCCTCACGAGGTTGTCGATCCGGAGTCCGGAGGGGCCTCGCAAGTAGACACGCCTCGAGCCGGAGGAAGAGGAACCCCCCTCCCGTACTATGGCTAGTCCCTCCTCGTGGTGCGGCGCCGAGCGGTCCGCGTGGTGCGGCGCTGAGCGGTCCGCGTCTTCGCGACGCCCGAGAGGTCCTCGTCCTCCGCCTCCGCCCTCCTCCCTCCTCCTCCTCCTCCTCCTCGTGCACAACGGGTGGTGGCGGCGGTGGTCGGGGGTGCACGACGCCGCCCCCCCCCTACCCCTGTGGCGGTGGTGGTGGCTCGGCGCTTCCTCTTCCTGTTGCCCTTGCCCTAGCGAGGCTACACTTTTGAATTTCCTGGTCATTTTCTTGAATACATTCGTTCGAGGCATCTTTTGAATGACCTGCAATTAGATAGAACATAATTAGTAAAAATGCAAAATTAAATAGAACATAATTATGAAGAGATTGAAAACAAATAATTAGAACATAATTATTAAGAGATGCATAGTATTACATGTATTAGAAATAATCCTCATCCCCATCGTCACGATTTCGCCTTTGTCGGATCATAATCCTCATGATCACTATCATCCATGTCTATGTCTTCCAACATATGAAGATTGGCGGGATCCATGGGAGGAGGAACGACGTCAACACTTTGCATTTGTCCTTAAGTAATTTTTCAAGTAACGTAAGTCCTTCGCATCTCGAACCTCCTCGTCCTCCTCATCATCAACAACACTTTCATTGTCTACTTCCATTTCATTGGGCCCAAGTTATTTCTATCATAAATTTACCTTGTAGCCCATCTTCTTGGAAGAACTCTCCCTCATATGTGTTTGCATTAAAATGGTAATCGTCCTTGTTTGGGACAGGTAGTCTACCGTGTGGCAATACCTTCTGCACAACATCCCAACCCTTAAGCCGCTCGTCGTCTTGGCAACACCATGGGAGATAATAAACTTGTGTGGCATGTTGAGCCACAATGTAGACATCATCTCCGCCATCCGGGAATCTTGTCGAATCTGAACAATCCCAAGTTGTTCGAGGTCCGAATTTGTTATTTCAGGATCGAACCAATAGCACTTAAACACGACGAGGAGCAAGCCGTTTAGAGCCGAGGAAATGGAGCTCGTATATTTCTTCAATTCTTCCATAATAACCTTTAGTGCTAGTTCCATCATCACCTTTAGTGAAAACTCCGGTATTTGTGGTTCTTCGGTTTGGTCGATTCTGCTCATAGCTAGTTGTGTGGTAGCGATATCCATTCACGTCATAACCGGTAAATGACCTAACCCTGGTCTCAAAGCCATTGGCAACCTGTATGAGCTCGGGATGCATACCCGGATCGGTTGCGTGCCTCGCAAGCTCAAGCGGGATAAATGAAATGAGACGGTTCGTTAGCATATCAAACGAGGCGTTATTTAACACGCAATTGGGACGGTACCTAGCGTTTGAACCAACTAATGAAATCTGGTTTTCCATTGCCGGCACCACTGTCTAGCGAGGCGTCCAATTCATGTGCCGGGTGGCGTTCGTTGGCCTTGAGAATTGCCTTTGAAATTTCCTATACCAACGAGAGACAAAAGGGTTGGATGCGGGATATTAAGTACTACAAGACAAGTAGGTTCTACGCTTAGAGTTGTGACTTCGCATGCGTAAGGAAGCACTTCGTCCAGGTTGAAAAGTATATAATTCATTATACTGATCCACTCTCGATTTGTCAAGATCTTTATTTTTGAACCACTTGCACGTCCTAGTTCTCCTTGGAAAAGGCTGAGGGTTGATTCATTTTCATCAGCATTGTAACGAGGGGGTGGATAATGCGAGCTGGGAAGGTTGTCACCATAGTATTTTGATGTGTGAAGTCGACACCTCTGCCGAACCTTTGCTTCTCGATGGAACCCTCAATCTTACACTTATTTTTTACAATCGGCCCGAACATGCTTGAGAACTCTCTCAACAAAGATAGCACCAACGAAACGTGCGGGGCCACCTACCCTTTGCCTCGTATGGAAGGTGCAAAATCAAATGCACCATCGGAACGAAGAAGCTTTGGCGGAAATATCTTCTCCAACTTACGCACCAATACAGGTGCCACTTTTCCATTTCTTCTAGTGTGGTCCGAGATAACTCTTTAGCACAAAGTCTGCTGAAAGAAATTGCTCAACTCTGCCATCACATGCCGGATATGATCGGGGACATAGCCTCGAAGCATCACCGAAAAGAAGCCGCTCCATCCATATGTGGTAGTCATGACACACTTGAGCCCATTGATTCGCATAGTAGATAAGTTCACTCCCCTCCTCAGTTTTCTTTGCATACCCATCGGGGAACATTAATTTCTAAAACCATTGCGGTACTTCCCTCCATTGGGGCCTGCTCAACACGTAATCGGCCTTAGGTTTTTTCCATCTCTTGCCATTGCTAGGAGGCTTCATTTCTTGCTTCGATTACGTCACACAACCCCGCGATCAATTCTAGCCTTAACGTTGTCCTTTGACTTGCTAGTTTCCATGAATGTTCTAAAAAATACTCGGCGATGTTTTTTTCAAGTATGCATTAAATCAAGGTTATGTGGAAGAAGAAGGTCATCATAATAGGGGAGCCTCTCTAATCGACTTGTGAGTCCATGCATGATGCTCGCCATAACCCACAAAGACACCATTTTCATCGACCACAAGGGAATCCACTTGAGCGTGTACCTCGGCGAGATGTCATCATCCTCGGCTCTGGTCCGTAACTTGGAGACCTTTCGTAAAGTTCTTCTTGTCTAGCCCGAAAGCATGGTCGGGGGGAGAACTGCCGATGCTTGTCGAATGCGAGAATACTTGCCACCCTTCTTCAACCGAGGTGAACCCCACGGCCGCCTTGCATATTGGGCAAGGGAACTTGCCGTGCACACACCAGCCACGAATATCCCATACGCCAAGAAATCATGCGAGGGGAGTAGTGGTACCACACGTACATCCCGAAATTTCTCTTCAAAGATCGGTCGTGCGTCCAAAACCCTTCATTCCAACCTTTGATCAATTCATCAATCACGTGGCTCTATGAACACACCCATTTTATTTCGGGTGGCCGAATTATCAAAGACAAAAGAATGTTCTTCGGTTGAAAGCGAGGCGCCGGAGGCGGTCGGCGGGATAACGAATACAAGGCCAATAAGTGTATGGGGCAGCCATCATTCCATAAGGATTGAACCCATCTCATTTGCCCGGTAGCAACACGCACATTCTGAGCCTCCATAGCTTTGTCGGGATGAATATTGTTGAAATGGGTCCATGCTTCGGCATCGGATGGGTGTACCATCTTATCGGGCTTGTAGCGCCCATCTTTGTGCCATGTCATCTGTTTCGCTGAACTCCTCGGTCATGTACATCCGTTGTAACCTCGGTGCGAAGGGAAGGTACCGTAGGATTTTCACGGGGACCTTAAGCTGCCTCTTCTCACCGCCTTCACCAGGGTCTACCTCTATGAACCTTGAGGATTTACACTTTGGACAGTGCGTATCATCTTTGTACTCTTTCCTAAATAAGACGCACCCGTTCTCACAAGCATGTATCTGCTCGTATGGCATCTTGAGTACCTTGAGGAGTTTCTCTGACTCATACATGTTCTTTGGCGGACGTGACTGGCGTAAGCAAGCCCCCAAAGATCGTCAACATGTCGGTGAAGCCGTCTCGACTAATATTGCATCGGGCCTTCAAGTCCATAAGGCGTGAAATGGCATCTAGTTTGGAGACCTTAGAATAGTCGTGAAGGGGTTTTACGTGCCGCCCCGCAACATGGTATAATAGGCCTTTGCGGTTTCTTACGGCTCCTCCTCCCCTCATCCTCAAGTCCTTGCTCAAAGTTTCCGGCATGAAAGTCATCTATCATGTCTCCTATCCCGGCATCAGAAGCAAGATCATCGATGCGTTGCCTCACGACCTTGTCTCTCATACGCTCAGTTTCACCATGGAAGATCCACCGCTTATAGCCCGCCGTCCATCCATACTTGGGAAGATGTTTAGACATGTCCTCCTTACTTTGCCTTTTTTTGTCACAATTCTTGCACGGACACCAAACCTTACTCGCACCTCGAGCATTCTGAAAAGCATAATCCACGAAAGCACGCTCTTGCTAACCCATTCACGGTCAAAATCTCCAAAAACTCCTCCACCATCGTATATCCACGCACGGTCATCCATTCTCTATCATTTCAGCGAGAATATAAGAATGCAATGCATCTACACAACGATCCTACCATCTAGTAGGTGAAGATAGGTCCTAATCCCACCCTCGATGCGTAGATGAGGTCCGTTCCATGCTCCACTCCTATCCGGGACAAATTTCGATGGCACCTCCCACGTTGTTCTCTCCGAATACACGTCCTCCCCGAGGGGGAGCCGTGGTATTCGAAGAACATTGGGGAGAGATCTTCTTCTGAAACTCGAATCGACAGAGTGGAGCATGGAACGGACCTCATCTACGCATCCTGGGCTGTCCAAAAACGTGGACAATTCGAAATGAGATACGGTTATAGGTATGCGGGGATGCGCATACTTCCAACCGTATCTCTTTCGAACGGGAGACGCCCTAAGCGAAGCTGGCTGCGATCTAGCTACGACCATGACACGGAAGGAAGGGGTGATACCTAGGGTCGCGGTGGAGTCACCCTAGCCCGCGAGGAAGAAGATCGGGGCCGCCAAGAGACTCCGGCTCGGCAAGCAACTTCGGCTTCGGAGGGTTCCTCTCTGCATAAAAAGAAACACAGGGGGATAAGTTCAAAATTTCGATGTAACCTCCCCGCACGGGGAGGTTTCAATATACCTGCAAACAAAACACACCCGCGATGGCCGACAATCACATTCACATCAAGGGCACGATGGCCGACAAAAAAACATTCGAGGCACGATGGCCAACAACCCGTGAAGGTGAAGACGGCGACGACGGGCGGGGCGGACGAACTCACCACGGGGCCGTTGGCGGCGGCGGCGGTGCAAGGTGTCTTGCGCGGCGGCTGGCGTCGGGCACGTCGGTCGGGGGCGGCGTCGGGACCTTTCTTCCCCTTCCTTCCTCCCTTCTCCTTCCTTCCCCTCCTCCCTTCTCCTTCCTTCCTCCTCCTCCTCCTCCTCCTTCTTTCCCCATCCTCCCTTCTTCTTCTTCTTCCTTCCCCTCCCTTCTCCTCCTCCCTCCTACTCCACGCCCCTCCTTCTCCCCCTCCCTCCTTCTCACCCGGAGGCCTTGGCCGGCGGCGTGGCCGGGATGGCGCGGCGCGGGCGGCGGGCGGGGGAAGCGCGCCGGCGGCGGCGTGGTGCTGGCGGCCGCCCGGCCGGCGCACGGCGGGAGGAGGGGGGCGTCTTGGCTTCGAGGGCCGGGCTGGGACGGCCCGTGGCGGAGGGAGGCGGGCGGGGCGGGCCGGCCGATGACGGGCGGCGAAGGCGAGCGGGCGGGCGGGGCGAGTGAGCTATGTGTGTGAGTGTGAGAGCTGTGTGTGTGTCCGGGTTGACTTACGTTTTTTAAAAAAAATTTGGCCTTTCCCGTGATGGATCCGGGCGGATCCGCGGGAAGTGGGCCTCTTTCCCGTGATCCGGCCGGATCCATCACGGGAAAGAAGAAGCTTTTTTTTAAAAAAAAAATCTACCGCCGACACGACATGGGGTCCCACCGGCCCCCTTTCCGTGATTACAACCTCAAGCTCACGGGAAATTAACCGATTTCCGTGGCAGCTCACGGAAATGGCAATTTCGATAATTAAATTTATTCCTCCAATTTCTTTTTCTAACATATATATTTTCAAATTTTGATCAAGATTACTTTAAAAATACCTTATCACATACACTCACACATACATATTTGATCCTTTCGCGAAAAAATGCCATTATTTTATGTGTTTCTATCTCTTTTTTTAAAATTGTATTTACTTCACTACAACAAAAATTATAATAATTACCAATTTAATCCAAATTTTTTTAAAGTAGACATGAC
Organism: Hyparrhenia diplandra; assembly: GCA_015847255.1. Lineage (NCBI taxonomy): Eukaryota > Viridiplantae > Streptophyta > Magnoliopsida > Poales > Poaceae > Hyparrhenia > Hyparrhenia diplandra. Next base: position 112,939 of record JADLZK010004195.1, on the reverse strand, counting down.
ATGATATCTGAGGTCTGTTGCATATAGAAAAAGTTTAAGTAGCCAATCCATAACTTGACCGCCACATCCACATGAAATGACACGAGATCACTCTCAACAAACATGAACCTTTTACGTAGATGTTGGAGCCTGTGAACATTATGCGTGCCAACTTGTCTTGAAACGTTCCAAATTTTTTATCATAGCCTCGGCGCAAGATATCATGACAGATTATCAAATTTCATGATTTTTGCACATCGGTTTATTTTCTAGAATTTTTATACCACTCGAGCGGGGATTAGAGTTGATGATTTTGTATTAAGATGTTCCAGATTTTATTATTTTTTTTAAATGCAAGGCCTTACATTGTGTTGAGTATGAGGAATATAAATTTTCTACTAATTTTTTCAAAAATTTGAACCACTTGTAGTTCAAATTTGGCCTCATTTCATAAATTCCCATAAAAGATAATAATTAACTAAATATATCAAATAAAGTCAATAATTCACCAAACTTTAATATTGAGTGCCATATGATATGGAACAAGTGTAGAAAAAGTTTGGAGATGAAAATCAAAAAAAAAAAAAAAAATCCCGTGAGCTTATTTCCCGTGAGCGGGGATGTAGCACTCACGGGAAAGGGGCCCCTTTCCCGCAGGCTCACCGTTTGGCCCACGGAAATCCTGCTCCGCGGAAAGACGTTCCCGTGAGCTAGGACGGAGCTCTCACGGGAAAGGAGTAGGGAGGGGGCGGAGCGTGGCGGGGTCGACGGCGGCCCCCTTTCCCGTGAGCCCCTTTCTCACGGGAAATATCCGGATCCTTTCCGGGAGCTATGCATCACGGGAAATATGATTTCCGTGTTTTTTAGTTTCCGTGATGTGTTTGCCAGGCTCACGGGATACCCCTTTGATTTCCGTGATGAATGTCTCAAAGCTGACGGGAAAGATAATCCGCACGGAAATAAGGTAATTCCGGTAGTGCTAGACCCGTTCTTTGTTTATGAGACGACCAAAGTATAGATTAATTATGGACCTAATTGGTCAATTTGCGGTCTAGTTTAGAGACTGAGATGACACACTCGAACAATTTGAGGACCTCAATAAACGATTAGTGAGTTTAGAAACGGAATGATATATATAGCTCCACCATGCATGGATATAGCTGAATAAGTTTGGAACTATATCAGTACTGTGAAGCTAGCTGTACAAAATGTGCAAGGAGCGAAGATGCTTTAATTTCAAGAATTTAAAAGTAGTTTACATTTATGGTTAAGTTTGCAAACAAAAACTTTTCCACATCATCATAAAGTAAATGTTTCACAAACTTGGACTGCTGTTTTATGTCCAGTCAACATCGATCCGTTTCTCAAGCAGATCGTGGACGATATGAAACGAAGTGAAGACATGCAAGAGCTAGAAAAATATACTGCAGCTGGATCGATGGATCGATCGTGGTGCTAGCGGAGGATGGTCTGTAGCAGTATCTGGTTAAACGTGTCGACCGGCCCGGGCATGCACCAGTGCAAGCAGTCGTGCTGCACCGGCCGGCCGGTCGTGTTGCCGCCGGCGAACGGGTTCTTGCGCATGTATGGCCCCGGGTGGCCGTCCGGCCGCAGGTTGGCCAGTGCCGTCACGTCCACCGCCGCGAACCGCAGGGCGGTGGATGAGGACGACGACGCCGCTTCCTCCATCTCCTCCACGACGATCTTCCTCATCTCCGCCTCGGTGTAGCCCAGCTCCCTGTCGGCCGTCTTCTTGCACGGTGCGCCCTCGTTCCACTGCCCGTCGAAGTGCGACGGCGAGAACGTGGTCATCGCCACCAGCTTCACGCCGCCGCTAGAACTGTGCCGGCGGGCAGCCTCGGCGAGCGTCCGCTTGACGGCGTCCCTGAACACGGTGAAGAAGCTGATCTCGACGACAGCGTTGGTGCCGTTGAACTCCGTCGCATCACAGCCGTGGCGGCCGACGATCTTGCCGCCCTCGTGGTAGACGCTAGGGATCCGGAACCACTGGCCCGCGGACATGACAAGGGCGTCGATGGCGGCGAGCTCCGACATCCAGTGCTCGTCGAACGCGTCGAGGAACAGCTGGTTGTAGCGCACGCCGTCGTGCTCCGACTTCTCGACGCCGCGAACCAGGAACGGCGACCAGAAGATGGAGACGGTGGCGTTGTGGTCGCGGAACACCCAGCGCCGGAACCTGCCGTCGTCGCTGCGGTGCACGAGGTCGGCAGGGGAACGCCGAGGAGAGCAGGCACACGAGCGACTCCGCCTGGTTGCGCGCCAGCGAGTCGCCGACGAAGGCCATGTGGCGGTTGCGGAGCCAGCCCAGGAAGGCGGCCGCGGAGAAGGCCGGCAGGTCGCAACCACGCGGCTGCCACCGCCAGTAGACGTAGTCCGTGTCCGGACGCCCGTTCAACGTGCAGCTCCGGCCGTCGTCCTGATGGCGCCGCACGTCGTGCCGTTGTACAGCGGCGGGCTGGGGTCCGGCACCCACTCGCCGTCGGAGTAGTCGCACGACGGCGACGCCGGTGCAGTGGCAGTACTACTGCTGATGATCCGCGATGATGATGTTTCAGCGTTGTCGTCGTCTCCGCCTTGGTAAGGAGGAGGTGGAAATGTCGATGGCGCCTGCGCCAGCTGCTCCGGATCCTGCTGCTGTATCCACGGCGGCCTTGCAGCCAGTGATGATGGGTTGGTGGTGGACGATGACGCCGCCGCAGGAGGAGCAGGCGCAGCTGGGTCGACGAAGAGGTAGAGGAGCGCGACGGCGATGAGCGCGTAGACGGCGTAGGTGACGAACTTCCTCTTGGGAAGCAGCGGCAACTGGTGCTGCTTGTTGTCGTGCTGGTGGAGATGGTGCAGCTGGTACGTCTTGAGCAAGTTGGTGGCCATCATGGCAAATGTGGTAGTGGGCTACCTCCCAGGCTCCTGGCAATGTTCAACTAGTTGTACCTGGGTGGTGGTGGTGGTGGTGGTGTTGCAGCAGCCGGCTGTGTTGTGGTTTAGGCAGAGGAACCAAGCGTGCGTGCATGATCAAGAAGAAGAGGGGGAAGACGGCGGTAGGTTGGACAATATTTTATGCTGACGTGCGGGTTTGGGTGCAACCGTGAAAGACTACTGGTACAGATAAAATGAAGGCATTATTGGGTATCGCCATCACCAGACGTGCCAACGACAGTTTAGATATGTTTTGGCAAGAAAATATTGTGTCCAATCGGATGTAGGTTTTGATTTTGCAGCTACCTAACTACCTACAATTTTGCTACGCTAGCTCGCGCGCTAGACGTTCCTTTAGAATGCAACGATAAAAAGCTAGGTTGCTGTCATAGAACAAAGTTCTGCTGGTGCCATGTCACCGCTTTGTACTGCACCTCCTCCCTTTTTCTTTGTTTATATATATGTGACGTTCGATCGTTAGCTGCAGTGGACAATATTATAGCTCAAAAGTATGTTCCAAGAGCCACCCGCCATGAGAGGTCATATATAATGTAGGTTCGTTTTCAGTGGCTAAGCACCTAGCGAGCTTTGTGTGTAATCTGGGAAATTGTTCCCAAGATCACTGTATATGCATGTACTACACTGTGTGCTTTCGATTAATGTTATTCTTTACTACCTAACTAAGTCATGACGAGCTCCATTTTACATTCTGACGACCAACATATTACACACTGACGGATTTGAACCTCACGTAAAACATAGCATATAGGGGAATTCTCTACTACTACTCGAACCATCCATATGTCCCAGCAGAAAATAATTAATCAAGTGCACTCAAACCTAGTACAACACTGAATAATCAGCTTAGCAATTATTGATGAACAATGAAACCAGTCATGGGTCACATTCACTAAGATAGGAGCTAGCAAGTACAAGAGCCTTACCGTACGTCGAGTGGCACATCCATGTGGCTTAGCTTCAAAGGAAGCAAATAACGTTCAACATTGTTGTTTACCTACCTTCAAATTTTGAAATACCTACCTTCAAAAGCATCTCAGTAACCAACGTGACAGCAGCCGCCACAAATTGAACTTCTTAGACCATACGAGAATGATCCAACCTGAGTCCTCCATATGTATGACGTAAATATGCAATGTTTTAGTTTTTTTTTTTTCTTTTTGAAGGTTATTAGGTCCATGTATGTTGCTTGTAATATTGTTCTGTCAGCCTCTCAATTATATTAGGTCCTTGTCTCTTCTCACATCCATCTCAACTCGTAGCCATCCGATCATGCTTACCAGACAATGGCGTGTTGCGCGATCCCTCCACCATAGAATCTTCCAAAACTCGACGGCAATTCCCCCCAAACAGCAAATGCTCCATTGTTGCCCACCTCTTCACCTCCCAGACGACAAACTCAAAGAGAAGAGGGTAGAAAATGAGTTGAGATTCGGGAAAAAGGAGGGGCATTGGTGCATACTGCACACGGTTTACCGTCCACATGTGCAGGACATAATTTTGACCTTTGGAGTTCGTAGATCTACGTAGCACATGGCCACATAAGGCACAAGGCGTCTCTGAAAGGTTAGTGACCTAAAATGCATGACTTGATTTTGACCTTCGGAGTTCGTATAGATCTACGTAGCACATGGCCACAAATTTTTAAGGATGAATATAATTTTAGGTTTTACACAAGCTAGATAGACTTTTTTAGGTATAGTTGAGTTTGAAGAAAATAGTATCAACACTTATATCTCCAAATAAATTTACTATAAAATATATTTTATAATTAATATTAATAAATTTCCTTTATGTAATGAATTATCGTGTAGACCTGGGAGTGAGAAATGAATGGACTAAAGTTGACATTGGATTCCGCGTTTTGCCCAGGTATTTGTTGACTCATCTGCCACCCTGTTTTCCGGTTGTCATCATAGTCGTTGGCCCTGTTGTTTGACGGTCAACTGGGGGGACCCTGTTGTTAATCCGCATACCATCTGCGTGTAGCCCTCATCTCATATTTCTTATTGCATCAGCTGGCCACCTTGTTCGATCTCTGATTGCGCGCGATCTTGGATAATTAGCGGATCATATCGTCGTGTCATTCATTTGCTTGCATGTTTAATAGAAGATCCAAATCACATCCTTCCACGTCTCATTCCAAATTCCAATAATATACAATTAATAATAGTAATAATAACTGCAGCATCCATCGGTTGTTCAGTCTTCTATGCATTGCATGACACAGCTAACTGCAAAGGCCAACGACTGCACTGTTGTGCTTTTCCGTTACAGTAGTTGCTTAACTAACAACCTCGTGGAATGTGAGGGTAAATAAAATAAATAAATAATAATACTCTAGTTTAAGATATATCTGGTCAAAAAAATTTCATCAGAATCTGCTAGCTAGAATGTTTGGCTGGCCTATCTGGTTGTTGCATGATTTTACCACCATCTCCAGCAAAAGCACCCAAAATCAGGGTCCCTATATTTGATTTGGGTGCTCCCCTATTTTTGTTGACCCTCTATTTTGTAATATTCTCCGGCAGAAGCCCCTAAACCAAAGCCCTTAAATCCTTCTTAATAGACAATGACAGTTGGGATCCGCCGGGCGGTCATGCTCGGCTCCCCCATCTTCCTCAGCGTCGGCGGCCGTGCATCGGCTCACGAGGAGGCGGGGAGGGGTGCGGCGGTAACGGGAGCCCATCTTCCTCGCTGCCGGCGGCCGTGCTCGGGCTCCCCATCTTCCTCGGCGCCGGTGGCCATGCTCGGGCTCGCGAGGAGGTGGGCGGCCACGCCACCGGAGCCAACAGGGGAGGGACGCGGCTGCGGGAGCCAGGAGGTGAGGGGCACGCCGTCAAAGCACGGTGGATGCGGGCGGGCGAAGCGAAAGGGCGGCCACGCCGCGATTCCGCACGACGTAGGGAGCAAAAAGTCGGATTGGGGCCAAAGGAGAGACCCAACAAATTTGTTGGGTTAAGGGTGGAATTTGTTGGCTCTACAAATTTGGGGTTTGTAGTATGAGCCTGCTGGAGTTGATTTTTTTGGCATGAGACCCAAATGTAACTATGTAGCTCAAGTAGGGGCAGTTGCCTAATATATATGTTGTTAAACAAAATAGTGACCACACTTTTAACCAGAGTACGTTGGCGCAGAATTTAATCAATGACCGTTGGACACTCCTATAAAAGTGTGAATTACATTTTTATTGACTTTGGGTACAACTCTAGGGTGTTTAACATATTAGCATGATAACAGGATATATATATGCTGTACCTTAATTAATCTCTCTTTCGTATGTGTCATTCATTGAAAAAATGTCGTCACAGGGACTGCGGCGCCCACTAGTACAATGACAAAACTGCAAAAACACTTAAACCATCCACTAATATCGTCCTTGCCCTCGTTTAACTTGGTAGTTTAGTTGCACGTACTGCTGGGAGCCTATTTATTTGATTGAGACTATTTGATTATCGTGTAGACATCCCATTTCGTGGTCACCTTGGGTTAAAAAAAATACTTGAAATTTATTTGAAAGGTTGACTGCTCCTACGCCCAACAGAATTTCTAAAGTTCTCTTCTTATTTTATTTTTTACTGACATCACATCACTACCTTGAGAGCTTTTTGAGCTGGGAAAATCTAATTAATGGAAGCAGGCATGGCAACCGCCTCCATTAATGGAGATGGTTGCCTTGTGCCCACTGAGCCTAGTATCGTGTGCTGCCAGGACCTGCCGGCGTCGAGAGCCACCACTATCAAGCCCATGGATGGATCCAACCTCAAGTAGCACGTTACGGATGGATCCGGCCTCCCTGAGCTTGTCACTGATGGATCCACCTGCCACCGCGAGGTGGCGGAGGGGCGTGCACTGGCTGGAGTGGAAAAAGAGGAGCGCTGTGCTGTAGTGGAGCCACGCCGTGGAGAGGGAGTGAGGGATCCTGTCATGGTGGTGGTGCCACTACCGCCGCGATCAAAGGGAGACTGAGGGAGGGTGACGGACCCTACTATGGTGAAATGGAGGAGGAGCGCGTGCCGATCTAGCCTCCCCCGCCACGTCGTCGTCGGATTCGACCTTCATGAGGGAGCCCGCCGCCTCGTGTCATGGGAGAGGAAGGGAGAAGGCGCTTGGTGGACTGGAGGAGAGGTGCTTAGTGTTGGGATGCGCCCCTGTGCGGCTTTGGGAAGGTGGAGAGGATGAGAGTTAGGGTTTCCTGTTGTTCACATTATATATACTGGGTATAGATACGTACCGGTCCTCTCACTAAGCCTATTGGGCCTCAACCTTCTTGAGAGGTGGCCTTATAGTGTGCCTACCTCCGAAAATACATTTATGATGTCATGCACCTTGATATGACCGCCTACATGTAAATATACTATTTTTTTTGGAGGCCGCCCGCCTACTTAAATCGACTTTTACGAACTGCGTCGGTAAATCAAAATGCCAGCCTCCATTAATTAGCATAATTTCATGGTCAGAATTTAGAATATTTATTTGGTAGGAATGTTTATTTAAAATTGGCTAATACAAGCACCCCTGCAAGTGGCAGCCAAATGTTTAATACAATCACCGGCAGCTCCTTTAATTTCAGGCATGAAGCACATAAACCCCACTAGAACCCTGTCCTGGGATCAAGCAAACAAACCTGCCAGCCTATACAAACACACTTGATATATCCACACGTGGATTTGGCACAGGCGTGGGTTGTGTGGATGGAAGAAATTAACCTGATTAATCCACAGGTGAAAAGCAGGTCATCTCACACGTTTTATATACACAATCATCCAAACAAAGCCTAATTAATCTCTCTTTCGTACGTGACACCATATCGAAAAATGTCAAGTCACAGGGACTGCTGGCCAGCGCACACTAGATACAATGACAAAACTGCAAAAGCACTTAAACCACCCCACTACTAATGATGTCCTCATCCGTATGCATATATATATATAAAAAGATGTCCTCATCCTCGTTTAATTTGGAAGTTTAGTTATCGTGTAGACGCCGTGGGTTCACAATGGACTAAATTAGTGTAAAAGTGTGTCCAGTGTCGTGATCACTTGGGGTTAAAGAAATATAGTACTTGAAACTTTACTTGTGAAAGGTTTAACGGCACCTTCTTCCAACAGATTTTCGTGTAGAAACCATGTTTGCTTGAAAACCGATCCGCTGGGTACCCCGCTATTACAAAAAGATACTGACTAAAAACATTTTTTTCTAGAATAATTGTATTATCTTATTTTCTCCTAGCCACAGTTGGATAAAAACATAAAAGTGGTTTTAGTCTTCTATATATTTTACACAACAACTTTGTAGATTAATGGTAAATTTTCAAATGACCTCGAATAAAGACTTGTTCTATACTAAAGTTGCAGTGCTCAACAAGAGCTAAAGATCCATGGTTCAAACTAGTTAAATCTAAACTCAGTTATATATCAAAATTTTCAATATCAAAATTTTCAATACAAGATTCGTAAAAAATAATATAACAAGGAAGGATAGCATCCTACACCTTGCCACATGCTAGTGTATATGATATAGTGGTCGGGTGCTACCATGAAATAAGAATCCGCTAGTGAACGATTAATACTATTATATATAAAGTTAATAGTATTATTATTGTAAGTGTTTCATATTAATTAGAAGAAGAATCCTGGGAATAATTAGAATAGAGTGTAGTTCATCTTAGAAGTAAGTACTGACATATGAAGGCGGCTCCAGAAGCTAGAGCTGGCTCTAGGAGGGTTTTTTTTTCCTTCTAATAGACAGGCATTTTATTGTGCCCGCTTTGGTAGTAGGCATTTACGAAGGTAGGCATTGTAATGCCTGTGTTAATGGATTAACCGAGGTCGACAAAGCTTTTGCCACGGATAGAGCAAGCACATATGTGGATTTGGTGGATGGAAGGGATTAATAACCTAATCCACGGGTAGAGCAGGTCATTTTACGCCTGTTTTGAATACTATCATCCATAACAAAAAGTCTAACTAATCTCTCTGTCATACGTGATATCATATCAAAAATGTCAAGTCACAGGGACTGCCGGCCAGCACGCACTATACAATCCCATATTAATGATGTCCTCACCCTCGTTTAATTAGGAAGCTCATACGGGGAGCCTTAATTATCATGTAGATGGCGTGGGTTCAGAATGGTCTTAAAGTATCCTGTTCCATGAGAGTCACACTAGTATAGGGTTGGGCTTTACTCCAGGCTCAAAACCCCTTTACCCCGCTTATGCAATCGGGAGTACGGTTTGGGGAGTAAAGGGTTGCAAGCCGGGGGTAGAAGTCCACGTTTACTCCTAGTTGGCAATACCAACAAGAGTAAAGATACAACCAGCACGTGGCCTGCCAGAAACCTTTTACTCGGTTGGTATAGTTCATCTTTGAAGTAAGTACCGACATATAAAGTTTACATATATACACAGGAAATGAATCTATAAAGTTCAAGAGTTAAAGGTATACCGTTGGCTAGAGTTCGAACCCCTCGGTGGTGGATTGATTTGCCGGATGAGGTGCAATGTATCTGCGAGTTGAATTTTTTTTTCGTCTGTTCCACACTAAAACATAAGTCTAAGGCCAATCTAGTTTCACGGGAGCTGCAGTGCTGCTATGTATGGGTAGGGTAGGGTTCATGGTTTTCTCGACCTGTGTGAAAGGTCTTCTTAAGCACAATGACTGAGGGCTTCTTTACCTTCTGCCTTACATAATAGGCTTACACCACGTGTTTTGCATATGAAGTTAGAGCATCTCCAATACAGTAAGCAATTGGTAAATCAATGAATTTTCCAAGTAGATAAAAAAATGTTAGGAGCACATTTGTTCCCAATAGTTTACACAATCTCGCTCCTAAAATTTAGAAAACAATTTTGCATAAGGAATGGCAACCCGAACTATTTATAAACCATCTTGACCACTTTTATACTTTCTTTCTTCTCTTGCACATTTACATTGGACACCCTATCCTACTTTTGATTCTTGCCCAAGTGTCCTATCGCCTCTACATTGGCCGGTCGATACATGTGTGTATAATTTCCCGGTTGATTTTGCCCAACTGTGGAAAGATTTTTGAGGAAAACTGTGGAGCAAAGCTCCCCAGTGCTTAAATTAATAACTGAAAACATACTAGAAAGAAGGTGTACAAAGTTAGCCGGGGGCTAACAAAAAAGAAAAAGAAGAACTCACCTACTCTAAGGAGAGAAGGGGGGGAGGAGATCTAACTGTACAAAAATATTTACACAGAGTGCACCCAATTATTGATTATAGAGTGAAAATTACTAGGGACTCTGAGGAGATGAAGTTTAACTTCTTCCTTTAACAAGTGTTTCCAATTCCCATCTACTTTCAGCTCTGTAGGAAGACATGTGGTGTCAGACTGAGCAGTTTTCTCAGTCTTGCCAAAAAATATTAGGAGTGGTTTTTAGAATCTCCTCGAGACAATGCTCTTACATGTTATGATATTTTAGATTGTGCAACAAGAGCATTAAAACAATAGAACAAATAGGTAACGTTGATTTCTGTTTTATGCAAATTTATAAGCTAGGACAACTAGTCCATTTTTCATATGTGCAGCTTTTGTGACTCGTGTATGTAGGCCTCACCTTTTTTTTCTTTTCAAAAAAAGAGGATGCAGGCGTTAGGTAGAGTTGTAGCTCCTTGCCTACCACTTGTGCAGCCATTTTGTTTAGCTAGATTTTGTTTATTAATGCCCCGAACAGGCGGAATATGAGACTTGATTCTTGCTATGAATATGGGACATGTTAGAGATATCATATCATACTGCTCATGATTATATTCATTTCTTGCTGTCATATACTATGCTAGATTTCTTTCCTTTTCTAAAAATGCTAGATTTCTTTCCTTTTCTAAAAATGCTAGATTTCTTTCCTTTTCTAAAGATGCTAGATATCTTTTACACCGATCACTTGAAGCATCTATATGGGCCGACAAAAGAAATGGGCTGCATGCATGGACCTTTTGTTATGACTTTATATTAGGCCTGATCGACAACCATATGGGCTGACATAGCGTTGGAATGGAGGCCTTATTGCTGTGGGCTTAATGGGCTGATGACTGTACGTGGTCTTCTTCTTCTTCTTTTGAAATTGTGCTTGGCACATTTTTCATTAAGGAAAGTGAGAACAAATTATACCCTTGAACGGTGGAGCTACAAGGCCGTACTAAGGTTGTGCGATAGGATGGAGGGACTCCGCTAATTAGCGTATGTACGTAATCCTTGGAAGGAAACCCTTTGGAAGCAGCTGATCTCGATCTCCATCCCTCCTCGTGGACATGGTTCTGAATATTTTGCTCCGATCATATGCGATGGTTGACTCACCTTCCGCATCCATGTTTAGCATTTTGTAGTCCATGCAAATATACAAATGAGAATGGAAAAGCATCCTTATTAGGCCTCGTTCGGTTGATCCTGGCCTGGATTTTTTTTTCGAAAGCGTACCATTGGCACGTATTGTATTAAGGGAAATTAGAGTTTGTTTACACGTCGCATGCCTTAGCCAAAAGAATTGGCCGAAGCATACGAAAGCACACATACAAGAATCACCGGCTTCAACGGTGGTGCGAAACGGATGTACTAAAAAGTAACACTAGTGCGCGACGGCGGAAGCTGACGGGCGTGTCCGCGTCTATGGCTCCTGTGGATCTCCCACCGGAGCCGCCAACGCACCAGCCCCGCAAGCATGGGGAAGATCTCGCCCAGCCGCGTGGTTTGCCGGGAGAACCGGTGTCGGGCGGCGCAACCGGAACTTGCTCTTCAGCTCGGGGACCGGAGTGGATGACGCCGCATCGAGTGGGCGTCCCTCGCTTGCCGAGCAGCAGCAACAACGCCTTCCGCTCTGGAACCGATCACGCTTCACACTTCCCCGCGCTTCCCGGCACGCCGCACGCCCACTCATCATCGGTGATCCCGACGGCGGAGGGTGGGCTGGCCGCTGAGGATGGGCTCGTCTAGCGGGCGGGTGATCGACTCCAGGAAGTCCTGGACGGAGGCAGCAGTGGGCGCTGCAGGCACCATAGTGGGGCTTCCGGTGTCGACGACACCCGGGCGGACCGGGAGGCGGGTAGCTCCGCGGCAGCACCGGCGTCCGGACCACCGCACCCATCCCCGAGAAGCGCAGACGGGCGGAGGAAGGATTTTGTGCACGTTCTCCCCGCCTGGATGATTTGGCGCAAAGATCCCTGAAGGATGCATGGAACCTCGCGGCAATCGAGGGGTCGGGGTAGGCCGCGCTCCCCCGCCGTTTGGTCCACTTGTTGGGTCGATCCGCCGCTACCGCTTCCGGTCGGTCCTCGCGGAAGGCGGACTTGGCGGCCAGCCGGCGGCGCCGCCGGCGTGGCACCCGGCCATCGCCAACGACTTGTCCTCCGCCCCGCGACGTGGGACCACGGCGCACCCCGCCAGTACCAAAGTCGGGCGAGGCAAAGTAGACTCCGACGCTTCCGCTACCGGCAAATAACGGACGTGTCGGCGAAGAGTTGTGGCCCACCTGGTCATGTGCCACGGATCCCTCCAGCCCCTCCATCAAGGGCGCGCACTGTAGGAACCCGGCACCCCGACGCCGAGGGGCCGGGCCGGCGACGCGAGGAGACCGGTCCGCCCCCCGGCCCGGGTCCTCCGAAGTCTCTGCCCCCGCGAGCAAAGCGCCGACCATGTGGAGAGGCGAAGACGGCTCGCCTGCTCAGCGGGAGGTGGCGCCGAGGTGGATGACCGCACGGGCGAGGGGTGCCGCGAGCTCATCGAGCATCGGGTCCACCTTGCTGGGGGAGCGGGGCCACAGACCGCCCCAGCGCGAGCGGGTCCGAGAAGGCGGGTGGCCGCGATGGCCCGACCCCGCCTACTCGACCGACGCCGCGCCCGGCCGACAGTGCGCCCTCCGCGCGATGTCGTCCAAGGCTCGCGGCGACGGTGGTGCCCCCCGCAGCCGCCCGTGTGGTCAACGCCGAGGAGGTGCCCCCACCGGGCCGCCATGAAGACAAGTGATGAGGGAGGTGGGCAAAGGATCTCACCCACATGGATCGGAGCCACGGTGGCCGCGCGCATCGATCCCCCGGCCGCCGCCGACGACGCCAAGGCGCCGGTGCACGTGTGCACGCCTCGCCGGTGGGTGCTGCGTGGGCGGGCGTTGAAGTTGCATGCAGTCCTCACCCGGCGCGTCGTGCCGAGGCGACGAGGCACCATGACGGGAGGTGCATTGGCGGCGATGTGCCCCCGCCGAGCGCTTGAAGCGAGGACCGACGAGGGAGCGCGGGACCGGCCGACGACGACGAGGGTGACGCTAGGTCGACGACGTCCCCGCCGACGGTTTACCACAAGTGTGAAGCCGTCGGCGCCGACCGCAGCCGCTCTTGTGGGGTGTGGTGCCGGGGGGGAGGAGGGGGCGAGGGCGCCGCCGCGCCGGGATCCTAGCTGCAGCGACGGACTGCTGCGACGGAGCACGTAACTCGCCCTCGCGATCGCTGTAATCCCCGACCATGCCTCCGACGGTAACGACGGGCGGGTGGGAGCCCGAGGACCCGCAGGTGGGGCAAACGCGACGGCAATGGGGCAAGCGGCCGGGAGGGCGCGCACCAAGGGCCGGGGCCGAAGCGAGGTGGCACGGCCCGTAGCGGGTCCCGCAATCATCCTCCCGCCTCCCCCCATCCTCGCCGTCCGAGGCGGCCTGCTCGCACCAGAGGTGCTTCCGCCCGCGGAAGAGGGCAAGAAAGGTCGACCTGGGGTTGAGGTCGCCGTCGGTTACGTCGTCGAGGTCGACCCGTACGGCAACGGGGGCGACCTCATGCGCCGGAGCAGCAGGAGCGACGGGCTTGAGGTAGGCGGCGACGAGTCGGAAAGCAGAGGGGTCGCACTAGCACCACCTCCGCACACACACCGCCCGACGACGAGCGGTGTCCGACGATGGGGAGGAGCTGCGCCCCCGACCCCAGCGGCGGAGCGTCGGGGACCGGGGGCGCCATCCCAAATGTCGGGGACCAACGACGTGATCGGCGAGTCGGTGGCAACGGAGTTGGGTGGAAGCCGGTGCGGTGAGGAAGGCCCGGCCGAGGGAGGGCCGACGGCCGCGACGACGCCGGGTCGGCCCCCAGGAGGCCCGCGGCGAAGGAGGGTGCCGGGGGCAGGGGCGCGTCCCCATCCGGAGCCGTTCCCACGGACGCGCGGCCAGGACCCGGCGTCGACGGCGATTGGGGTGCGACGGGGGCCCCACGGTGGCGGGGCGGCCCGGAGGAGCCGACCGCCCTGCGGGAGGATGGCCACCGCCGGGCGCAAACGGACGGTCGCGGAAAGGCGAGATCCGGCCGCGACGGCGGCGCTGAACCCATCCCCGGTCCGACGCGAGTTCGAGCGGAGGGTCGACCAGGACGAAGGCCGGCGCCGGATCCATCGGTTCCGGCCTTGGCGCGACCAGGGCGCTGGTGGAGCTGCGCGGCGTCGGGTTCGCCGTCCGACGACGGACGAGGCGGGGCCGGGAGCCGAGGTGCTCCGGGTCGGGAGACAGGGGAGGGACGGGAGGAGGGGAAGGGGAAGGTGCAGGCGGTTGCGGCCCGGGCCGCCGGCGAGCGGCGGCGGGCGGCGGCGGAGGAGGCGGCGGGCGCCAGCGCCGCTAGCGGGCCGCGCGGCCCGGCGCACACCCTGCCTAACGGTCATCCCACCGTCTTTTTGTCCGTTGTCCTTAGAATCCGAGTTCAGTCCAGCTATTTGATGGCTACGTGTGCAGTGATACCAGTCATCGTGCCGCATGCATGCATGCTGAGACCTAGCGCCGCAGCCATCGCGCGCGGATCCGTTCCAAGAGTCCAGAGGAGTGGTTTTATTCCCGACGCTATGCAGAAGTATTTTCTACGCACGGCGCGGCCGTAGAGCGGAACGAATCTGGTGTATGATTTGGTAGGCTAACTGAACATCGTATTTTATGAAGGAAGCGGAATGAATCCAGGCCTCGATTAAATCACAACCGAACGACGAGGCCTTAGGGAGCCGAGAGCCGGAGAGGGAATTCCTCTTTCCATGAATTACATCACTAGGCATCATCAGAGTCACGGGGATGTGCTTACCATGAGCTGTATGTTTTAATTAACACAGAAAATGAAACTGATTGTAAATTAATGACGCTACATAAATAAATCTCGTCTTTTGGTTTGGAACTCAGTCTAGCTGTGCAGAGCAGATCCTTGTCCAGCGTCTTTTCTGGATCTGGTTCTTGTTTGTGCCCATGCAGACGAGGGAAGGTTGCAGATGAGGGAAGGTCCAGCTTCAGGGTGTCCTTGTGCACTGACGAGTTGCTGTTGTTGCTCCTTCTCAGATCCATCGAATGCCAGTCTGCAGTGGAGGCGACATTTGGTTGGGGTGTGGCCTTCACTCTGCTTCACCCAAGCCCACCAATGCAAGCCGAAGAGAAGTCAAAGCGAGGAGCAGAGACGACTAAGCAGCCGTGCACGGCGATCTGTTAATTGTATATATAAACAAGTCATCAAACCTTGCTCACTGAAACTTCAAAATAGGAGTGTATATATATGCTAATAATTCGGTCAAACTCTGCTTTCAAGTTTTCAACAGCCAGTATGAATTTGGTCCACTTTTAAATGCAATGCAAGGCATGGAAACAGAGAGTCCCTTGATATAATGAAAACGTAGGGGCCGGGCAGTGCTCAAAAGAGAACACAAGAGCTGAAACTGAAAGCCATCAGCAGAGAGGCAAACATGCATGTACGCCCAGGCAGCCATGGAGAACACAAGGGCGATATATATGTCAAAGAATTATCGAAATTTAACAAGACTTAGAATGCATAATATCTGCTAATTTGGTCAAAATTAGCACGTAGTAAGCGCTGAGATTTGAAATGACAGGCTAAACATGTACGGTGGCATGTCCACCGAAAACAAAACAGGGCAGATATGCAAACACGGGAAAATATAGGGGAAAGATTGGTACGTACATTTATAACAGGGATCTAGATCTGTATACCCCACGAGGCCGCTGTCCAGTCGCTGCTGCAAAGCTGAAGGGAGCGATTTTATACCTGGGCACTCCATAATTTTAACATACCAAAGAGATGAGTAGTCTTGTGGTTCTGGCCCACTCGGCAAGGATGCCAGGCTTTTGCAATCGTGCAGACATAGTTCTTCCAGTGCTGACAGATCTGTGATGCATAATGATTCTAGTGACCGCAACTCTGGGCAGTTGACAATTAATAGCTTTTTGAGTGCATCCAGCTGGCCTGAAATGAACCGTAGTTTGGAGCAATCTTCAATATTTATGGAACTGAGGGACGAGGGAAGATTGACAACCTCTGACAGCCCGTCACAGCGCCATATTTGTAGGGATTCTAGAGATGATTGAAGAAGGTCATCCGGGGCCACCGATGGTGACAGCTTCCCCTCAATAGGTGTGGACGCCGTCACGACATGGGTACTACTAGCCTCTTGATTCAACTGTTGCTTGCCGTGCAGAGACTCAAGCTTACAACAGACTGAAACTTGCAACCTCTTGAGTGCAGGGGAAAAGTTGAAGACCTCTACCAGACTTTCACACCGCCATATGTCTAGAGACTCTAGATGGGGCAAAAGTTGGCTCCTTCCTGATGTTGCCTGGTCAGGAGCATCTCCCGCTGCGTATCCAATTAGATTCTTGCACTCCCCAATCCTTAGCCTCCGCAAGGAAATCAAGCTTTGGAATACTTTCTCCGGCCAGTACACAAGATCATCACATCTGAAAATAAGCAGTTCTTGCAGCTGCCCACAGCAAACCCACAGTGCTAGTGCACGTGGATGGAAGAATAAACTGCAGCTCCGTAGATTCATATCTACCACAGCCGATCGACTGTCCCATTCCACCTTACCATCCAGCTTGACGCCCTCTAAAAACAAACTGCACTGTGACGTCATATATCTGATTCCTCCCATAGAAATCTGTTCATTTCCTTCCTCCACAACCAGTTCTTTGAGCTTTGGTGCCCTAGGTAGAGTTGTTACCTTTGGGCATTTCTTGATAACAACAGTCTCAAGCAAAGGGAATAATAGTGCATGTCCTTCTTCAATTTCAAGGGCAGCCTCCCATCTCTCAAAGCTATTTAAATCTTTCAATTTGAGCTTCTTCAGTTCTGGAAATGCTGAGCAGGCCACTGTACAATCTCCACCACCATACTGTTCTCTGAGCACCGATGCTTCTCGTAATGCTGCCAAATTTTTGCAGCCTTTAATGTGCAATGTCTCAAGCCGAGGAAATGCTACTATACCTCCAAGCATTGCCTCACAAAATCCATCAAAAACGTCAAGATTAACCAGCTTAAGATCCTTAAGCTTTCCAAATGTGGAGGATGTACAGCTGCTACACAAGAATTGCAATTTTTCCAATCCTTTCAAATGAAGGACTTGTAGTTCTGCTAGCTGCTCCAATTCAGGAAGCTGATCCACTTTACTACAATTAGATAACCGAAGCTCAACTATGTTTTTCAACATACCCATCCATGATGGGAAACTGGTGCCTTGGTAGGAATATATTTCTAGAGTCAGCAGTCCATCATGAGCTTCAAGACTCTCTAGCACCTCATCATGACATTGTTGTTCTTCCTCCTTACCACTTGTCCACACTAGTGACAGCTGTCTCAGTTCCTTCTTATTCTCAAGATTGGCTGCTTTTGCAATTCTTCTCTCTGTCACATTTTCTAGCTGCTTTAGCATTAATGAGCCACCAATATTCAAACTTTTTAGCTCTTCAAGACTACTACAATTTGAACCACTGCCCACTACAAACCATGTCATTGTTCGAAGAGAAGTCAGTTGTCCAAGATCCGGAGGCATGCACTCCAAATTTGTGCATCCATCTGTGTAAAGATGGCGAAGGGCAATCATGTGTTTCATTTGTTGAGGAAGTCTATTCAGACTGCTGCAGTTAGAAAGTTTAAGTGTCTGGAGACTATATAGGATGCTTATATCATCTGGAAGTGCTTCGATGCGCCAATGGTCTGAGAGATCAAGGTACCTAAGGTGGCACAGGTGCTTTGGTTTTATTGACAAACAAATCCCTGGTCTTGGAATAGAAAGTGCTCGGAGAGAACTATATTTTGATACATGTTGTATGTCTTGATGGTAACAATTTTTATCAATCATCATTGTCTGGACTGGTAGTGACATTTTTCTCATAGAACCATATAAATGACCATATTTCTGACTGTCGATCTGTGTTTGAATAAGTATATGGCGAGCAGAACTAGGCAGCAACTCACCACTTTCAACAAATTCCTTAGTTATACAAACACACTCCATTTCTGAAGCAGACAAGGCAACATCATGCATGAGGTCATGGATCTTCACAAATGTTGTAGAACTATACCCAATGCTTCTTTGCTCCTCGTACTGGAAGAATGACCTTGAAACCATCTCATCGACAATCCGTTTACCCATGGTTTCAGCAGGTACCTTGTTTTGATCTGAGATATAACCATTGGCCATCCATAGTTTGATAAGGCTGTCCACATCAATTTGATAATCCTTTGGATACATAGCACAAAAAGGCAAAGCATTGCTTCATGTCAGTTGGCATGTCATCATAGCTGAGCTTGAGTATAGGTAAAACTCCGGTGTCATCATTGCATATCCTGCTTCGATGCAATATGTCCTCCCATTCTTCCTTTGTGGTCTTGTTACACAATACAGACCCCAATGCTTTGGCTGCCAACGGAGATCCAACACACCTCTCTGCAATGAGGCCAACCAACTTAACTAGCTCCTTTGGCTTAGTCTTCTGCAATCTAAAAGCCCTTGTTTCAATTATTTCAATTATGAATTCTATGTCCAAAATTGCCACATCATGGTATTTATGTTTCCATGAGTTGTTAGCTACTGTACCCATTAATTCAGCTATCTCTTTATAACGAGTCGTCGTCAATACCGCACTACCGACACCACCTTGTTTAAGACATGCCTTCAACTTTCCCCATTTTTCACTATCCTTATTCCATACATCATCTAATACAAGAAGGTACCTGTTAAGAACATTTTTCAGTTAGTACATTTCTATGTGGATGACCCTAAATCAAGCACAGAGCCTATGTTGCAAGGTGCTCCCTCAATTCAATAAAGAAGTCATTCCGACTGGCAGTTAGTTCAAATAATATTGATCATTCTGGTAAAAATTACTTCCTGACGTGACTGGAGTGAGAACAATTGGGTGCGTGTATGTGGTGCTTAACTTGAAGTCAGCTACTGGATATTTGCATAAAAGTGTTGCTAAACGGTCATTACAATGAAGTAGTAAATATTTCTTACAAATGACCATGCCTAAAAAAAATGAGTGAGATAATTAGACCTGTTTTTTGTGCTACTTCTTTAAATTACAACTCATGCACAAACTAATAAAACATAAAAGCGTTAGAGAAGGTGAGAGTTGAGTTAGTAATAATAAGCTTTAGAAATAATACCTCTTTCCCCTAAGATGTTCCTGAAGCTTGTTGAGTGCCTCCTCCAGGATTGTCTCCGAAGCCTTACATATCTTGTTGGCAAGACTACAGACATTGAAATCTTCTGAGACACACACCCCACTTTAGTAGCTGGAAATGCTCCTTGACCTGAGGGTCGTTGAAGATGAGTTGAGCGAGGGTGGTCTTTCCCAGTCCTCCCATTCCAACGATGGGAACAACTAAGAGATCACCACCGCTGCTAGCTTGATGATGGAGCAATATCTCAACAATTTTCTTCTTCTCCTCATCTCTAGATCTACAAACAATATTTTCAAGATCATCGTCAACAATAACAGAATCCGTTTCACGCCACTCCTTCCATGCTGGTGCCTTGATCTCAAGCTTATTAAATCCAAATTTGTCCATTTCTTCCACAAGGACCTTGAAGGTGTCGATAATCCTGCGAAGCCTATAGGCCATCCTGACATGGAATGCAACACGGTTGTGAGTGGGGAAGAGTTTTACTCTAGAAACAATGCCAAGCTTGGCGATGTGCCCATTCTTCTTGGCTCGACGCCGGAGTGCCTCGTACTCGAAGTCATCAAAGACCTCGTTCGACTCGTACGCGGCTGCCTTGAGATCGTCGAGCCATTTCTTCACTCCTCGACGAGACACCTGCTTCTCGGCGTCGGCAATGACGTCGAGGATTGCAGGCAGCCAGCGCGTGAGGGTCTTGTGGCGCTTCTCCATGCCCTTCATCACATTGTACTGGTCTAGGAGAGAGTTGGACGCCTTCTTCAGCAGGGTCACCAGCGGGGCGGCCACAAGGCTGGCCGCTAGTGGAACCATTGGAGCACTCACTCAGATCTCCCGAGAACACACGCTGAGAGCACAAAGGAAAACACAATGGCCGAGCGGAGAAGAAGGAATGGTAGTGTCTCGGAAAGTGCCCGGCCACTTTTGAGAAAAATAAGGAGTTGGTTCCATCTCGAGTTCCAAGTGGCCAAGTGGATGCACATAGCCCTATAGACAAAAGTACACCATACGGTACTAGACCTATAGTCCATGAAAAATAGGAAAAACGTCATTCCAGCTCGCAACAGCTCAGCACTGAGAACTTTTTTGGACCTGACGGAGTAATAGTAAACATTTACCTTAGCCCATCAGCAGGGCATCTTCATTGATTGTTGTATCCTAATACATAACATATAGTCACGGCTGGCCATGAGAGAGCATGTTCACATGGTTGGCGTGAACTACCCATATGCTAGTATATCAGAAAAATGTTCCATGGGGACCGCCCACACACCTAATCCAGTGCAGACGTCGACCCAATACCTGACCTGTGAACCTTTTAATCTGACTAGCTGCCATGGCTTTCCAGCATTGGTTCCAAACTCTCTCCCCATGTGCCATGAGAGAGCATGTTCATTCAGCCGCCCTGGGTAGAAAACAAGTACCCCCATCACATGCATTGCGCTAAGATCAACAAAGCAGATGGACCTAGCGCGGTCTTCGTTACCTGACTAGTTTAACATTGTTCATAATCAAGTGGTAGATGATTAATTATCCCCTGTTCATACTAGCTACAAGCGAAATGGCATCTAGTTAGGACCATTAAGACCAACAAAGCAGTGGCTTAGCGTGGCCTCCGTTACCAGACTAGTTTACCGTTCTTTTTGATGATGACCGTTCATAATCAAGTGGCAGATGATTAATATCCCCTATTGCCCTAAATGAGGCACATGTCAATTCTCACTAGATGTGTTAGGAAAAATATAAATCCTAGAAATTGTCACAATAATCAGAAACATCTGGCCTTTAATTTGGTAAACTCGAATTGTCATCACACATACTAATTAGAGCCCCCGCACCCCCCCAAAGGAGACACCACATTAATTCTCACCAAAGATAGATAATTCCTACAATAATTTCGCCAGGTTCCACTTTTGCAAAGCGGTTCACCGCCACACACGGCGACGACCCACGCAACATCGTCTTCTTGCCGCTGTCGATCTACTCGGCGCTCTCCCACGTTAGTTCTACTCTACATCTTAAAGGCGGTGGAGCTCCGAGCAGAGCCACTGCGTCGGCCAGCGTGAGCGTGCAGCGCGCAGCCGGCGCCCTGTGAAGCTGAGTGTCCGCAGGCCGCCGCTAGAGCCGGGCTTGAGGTCGTGGAGTAGTGGGAGCGTTGGCGGCGGCACACGGAAGTGGAAGGACGGCGAGGCGGAGCGGCTGTGGTGGAGGGAGATGATGAAGTCGAGGTCTGTGAGCGACACGTCGTCCGAGTCGTCCGGAGGAGGCTGATGTGGCGCTTCCCACGAGCCGGAGGAGGAACGGGCCAGGTCGAGTTCTAAGAAGGAGCCCTCGTCGTCGTCATCATACACCTCCTCCTCCTCGACCACCATGATCGTGTGCTAGGGAGGTGGAGATACTCGGAGGTACCATGGTTGTGCTGCTTTGCTACGAGCGGAGGTGTTGTACGCCCTATGCCACGTCGTTCGGTAGCGGACACCCGCTACCTCGCCAAATATCATGGATGCGGTACGGAAGCTGCTACGGGGCTTTTCCCCTTGTAAAGCATGTACTAGAGGTGGTCTAGTACCCGGTGCAGATAGTCTGATGATCCATCTGCTTGTCAAGCAACAACAATGCTTTGGTTTGCTTTTTTAGGGATTTTTGTTGATAAAGCACACCTGTATTAAAGTTAAGGAAACCGTACACACACAAGTATGCAATACAAGATACGGTGGACAGCTGTCTGCCAAACTAATAGAAAGGGCCTCCAACAAAATAAAAATTACAACTAGGTCGTAGGACCCCTTCCATGTAGGAGATCAAAGGTCTCCCCATCGCCGATTGCAGATGGCGATGCCCCCGTTAGCACCGCCAACCCAAGGCGAAGGGAACCCCATCGCCATCACAAGGCTTTTGAAATGAACCGCAGAAGACAGCCGCCGCCATGGGCGAATTGATGTTGACATTGAAGATCCATCGGCTGGGGCCACACCCCAAGTTCACTTTCGGCCCAGATCGCACTAGTTGTCGATGACCACCACCGCCGCCCTTGAAGGCCGAGGTCGATCCCTCCGCCTAGCAACCGCAACACCCGCAGCCACCTCCTCACTTTGGAAACACAAGACCAGCTCCAACCGCCGCCCCGGAGGACGATGCGCAGCCGCTGGTCGACTCTAAACAAGGGCTCCACTCTAGGAGACCCCTCCATGAGCTTGTTGTGAATGCCGGAGTGGAACGTCGACGAGGCGAGGAGAAGCTCGAGAGGACCTTATTCCTTGATGCCGCCGCCGCCGAAACCCTAGGACCTAATCTACACCGCTGGACAAAGATGCACCCCTCACCCACACATTCGAGGCCCGGAGGACCACCGGAGGCGGAGGGGAGCGGCGACCTCGCCGGCAGGAGCACGAGTCGCCTCTCTCAACTGTTTCAAGGGCAGTGCTTCAATCAACGATTCCATTCGACGCTGCGGGACAGCTCTCCACCATTCATTCCTCGCGTGACTAACAGAAACGGGACCAAAAAGAAAGGAAGAAATGAGGCTTGTTGTTCGTGGGCGGTCATCCTGTTATGTGCTCGTGGTGCTGGCCTTGAAGGTTGCGTGCGGCCGAGCTGACACGGTCGGCGGGGCTTTTCTCGTAGCCGCACACCGCGACACCTGCAACTCTCATCCACTGGAGAGGAGCCAATTGGAAGGAGAGCAAATTTTTTAAAACACACGTGCTGGGTGTTTTAGCTCAATTATTGATCACATTCTTGCTAGGTGTAATTCTCAAAAAAAAAAAAAAAAAAAAAAAAAAAAAAAAAAAAACTTCCCCGCACCAAAACTCGTGTTCGATCACAGTATGTTTGCTTTCGTCTTGTTAAAAAAGAGTTTTTTTTTTAACCACACCTGCCAGTCGTACGGGGGTTCTCTCTTGTGGGCTAATAGTTGACTCATGCTTCTGTTTGGAGACAAGTAGCAGGCAAAGCAACCAATTGAGGCTCTGAAGATAGATGATGGAAGCAGAGAGCATGACGCTCAAGTGGCTGGAAACGGGTTTGGAGAATTGTTGGGCCGCCTCGTCGCGGAACATCAAGGGCCTGTAGACTGAATGTGTGCTTTGCTGAATTGCTGGGCTGGATTGGACGAAGTAGCGTCTCGTTGTAGCCAGCTCGCCACCTGCGTGGGGTTAAAACAGAGCACTAGCTCTTGTAAAGGGTGAACCTGTTCTCCATGTAATCTGCCCTGTTCTTCTCCTTTCTCTCGCCTGCCTCTCTTCCTCCTGTGAGCAGAGTTGTTAACAGAATAATCAACCAATGTTCACTTCGTTTTAGGGAACCGAGAGCCCGAGAGAGGTGTTCACTAACACCTTCCCCTTTCCATGAATTACATCACTACGCATCATCAGAGTCACGGGGGGATGTGCTTAGCATCAGCTGTATCTATATAAACAGGAACACTACATAAAATGAAACTGATTGTAAATAAATGACGCTACATAAATAAATCTCGTCTTCTGTTTTGGAACTCTGTGTTCTCCGTCTCACTCTGATTCCCACAGTAATAGCAATTCCTTGATGCACACAAAGAATAACCAACGAGTAACCTATGATGTATTCCGTATGGTGCACTGCACCGGGATCGAGCTGCAGAGCAGATCCTAGTCCTCTCGTCACTTCTCGTTCATGGGTTTTGCGAACACATGGTTGATTTAGGTCACATGTGTTTAGTTTTGTGATGGAGTCATTGTCAACAGTCAACATTCTCCTTCTATTTTCTTTTATTTCTTATGCTTGGCTATGTTCACGGCACACGTGGAGTGTGTCGAAGGCGTATCTCTTGGTTCGTGTTGTACAGGTGTGGGCTCGGAGATGGTAGGCGACGGCCAGGAGGGGAAGGGGCCAAGAAGGACGGACGTGAGGCTTGGACCGAGGGACCGGATCGCCGGGTGGCTAGCCATGTTGGCTGACATCCGGGACATCGACGGATGCAAGAGGGCGTGGCGGGGACCGTGTCGATCGGGTCAAGGCGACGGCGTCGTGCGGCGGCGAGGGGCTTCGGATGACTTGGCGACTTCGGGCGGTCAAGGCGGCGATGACACGTGTCGAGGAGGTTTCGTGGTTTGGGCCTCAAAACCACGGGCGCGGGTTTCATGGTTTGGGCCTCAAAACCATGGGCGCGGGTTCGCGGGTTTGAGCCACAAAACCCGAGGCTTTCCGGCGGGGCCGGAAGGGCGGCGCGTGGCGGCATCGGGGGGAGGTTGCGTGGAAGCAAGGCTACCGATGAGGAGGCGGTGGCCGTCGGATCGAAGATTACCCAGAGTCGACCAAAATAGCCTTAGGGTTACAGGATTGACTCATGTATCTTAAGGGTAGTTTAGGCGAGGGGAAATGGGGCTATTTAGCGAGAGGCATACCCCTTCATCCTTCCTTGCCTCTCATTTTACAATTTCTAGCTAGGGTTTCCGGACATTGGTGTGAGAGGTCCACCGATCTTGTATCGAATTTGCTGAGCAAGGGCTAGCCCTAAAGTAGCTTTGTCACATGGTGGCGTTTGGGATGATTGGATCGGTGTTCTTGTTTGATCTTGTGCAGTGATTTTCGTTCTTCACTTGTTCTTTCGAGTTCCTTCTCTCCCCCTCTCTTCTCTTCGCGATTTCTTCGATTTGGCACCGTTTGATCTCGTTTTTTCTTGCCTTGATTCGTGCTAGGGCGTGAGAGGATCATTTCCACCCAAGGGTTTGAGCTAATTCCTCCACGAGCACGTAGATCGGGCGAGTTTTAGATCGAGGGTGACTTTTTGGTGTGTTCTTGGTGTGATCCGTGATTTCTCTTGATTCACTCCGTCAAACTCGAAATTTCAAAGGGGAAATGGTCACCCACATGCCTAGATGCTATGGCTTGATTTTTTTGTGACCTGAGGTTTCAATTTGATCGAGTTTGAATCGAGTTTGGGGAGAATCACCGCCGGTGGCGGAGCTGTTCGTGCTTGTCTCGAGTCGAACGCGCGTTCACGATCCGGCTTTCTTGGGCGGACAGTCCGGACCCTTTTTGTTGCGGGACAGTCCGACATCGAGTTCGAGCCCGACGCTGTCGTTTCAGGTCCACTTTGACTCCGTTGACGGTCCCGCGGACAGTCCTTCTTTTCTCTGTGTTTCGTCGGATCAGTCCGCGCGAGCTGTTCAGCACCGAACGTGAGTCCGTAAATTTCTTGATGTCGTTTCATGCTTTTGCCTTGTTTTATTTAATCATTTTTGACAGTTGCAAGTGTCGTGTGTTGACTCGATCAGTTCTGGCTAGTGGACATTCTCGCTCTGGAGACAGTCCGGTAGTGAAGTCAGTTTCAATCTTGTTTGTTGGTTTGTTTTTTGGTTTTTGGCTGCGGACTGTCCGGCCCAGGGCTGGTGCGGACAGTCCGCCTTTGTGTGTTCAGCTTGCGTCCAAAAGCGTGTTTTTAAGTTGGTTTTTCTGTTTTTGCCTTCGGACAGTCCGGCCATAGGTCGCGAGACAGTCCGCCCTTATGCTATCACGAGCCGGACAGTCGACTCCCAGCACGGACAGTCCGAGTTCCGAGTTTTTTGTGCTGTTTTGTTTGCGTTTGGTTGCGAGTTTGGTTCGGGTTGTCTCGGTTGATCCGGCTGTGACTCTATGGCAATTCCTAGGTCATCCACCTTGCATCCAAGGTCGTGATCATACCGAGTTGATTATTTTCTCGAGGGGTCGTGAGAGCTACACGATCACTAATTCAAAAGAATTTAGTCGAGGCTCCCATTCACCCCCCCTCAGTGTCGCCGATTCGGTCCTTCAATTGGTATCAGAGCAGGTTAAGGGTCATAACTACCTTAATCGGTTCTTGATCCGCAGAAGGCGATATGGAGAGGTTTGGTCATTTCGGTGGCAAGCCTCCGGAGTTTGATGGCACCAACTATCCCTACTGGAAGATTAAGATGCAAGCACATCTTATGGGGATAGATTGGAGAGTGTGGGAGATTGTTGAGGATGAGAATTACCAAGTGCTAGCCGCTCGAGTGGGTGAGGATCAAATCGCCCAACACAATGCCAACAACCGAGCGAGGAGTGTCTTGTTCTCTAGCCTCAAAGACACAGAGTTCGAGAGAGTTGCCACTTGTGAGACCGCTCGTGAGGTGTGGAAGACACTTGAGAGCTACCATGAGGGAACCCCACAAGTAAAGGCCCGCCTATCACGAGACCTACAAGAGAGAGTACAACAACTTGATTCAACTTGATGGCGAGTCCATCGATTCTCTCTTTGCTAGGTTTCGGACGATGCGCAACAAGCTTCCGGGCGAACAAGCCATCGGAGAGGCTTGACGAGCACGAGAAGGCGTCTGCGGCTCTTATGCGCTCTAGATCGGAAGGTGTGGGATGTGAAGGTGTCCACGATCATGGAATGCGCAAACTACGACACCCTCACTCCCGATGAGCTCTACACAAGCTCAAGTCCTCGAGATCGAGGCCCGGATCCAGAGGCGGCCGAAGAACCCATCTGCGCCCGAAATGTTGCTCTTGTCTCGGGTAAGGGGCGGTTCAAGTTTTTTCGCTAACCCTTCACGATATCGTTTGCCTTGTCTTCCTTGGTGTCCGTGACGAGGAGCGGATGGAGAGTCTTGGAGATGATGAGCTTGCACTAGTCATCAGCCGATTCTCGCGGTTCCACAACAACCGCTTGAACCGTCGGCGTGGCGGTGCTTCCAAGGGCGGATGCTTCGAGTGCGGAGATCCGGACCACTTCGTTGCCGCCTGCCCCAAGAAGAACAAGGACAAGTACTCCGGCAAGAAGTACTACCACAACAAGCACGACTCCGACAAGCGCGGAAGGAGCGCGAGTACATCCCCGCAAGTACAAGTCCAAGAAGGGATTCGACAAGGAGGCGATCAAGAAGAAGTACCTCAAGCATGCCAAGGAGCACAAGCACGCCTTCCTTGCCTCCCTCGGCGACCTCAACAACGACTCTTGAGACGGGCGGTCTTCCTCCGGCGACGAGGAGCCCGGCGCAAGGTCGAGGATAAGCTGAATGGACTATGCTTCTTCCGACTCCAAGCCCGGGACTTTTGTACCATGGCCCTCGATGGGCGGTGACCGACACCGTCAAGCCACGGCGACAGCGACTCTTCTTCTAATTGGAGGTACCTCCTACAATCGAATCTCTCTGATGAGGTTGAATCTTTGGGTGATGCGCTTGTTTGTCAAGAGAAGTTGCTCAAAGCGAGCCGCTAGGGAGAGAAAGGAGTACAAGGAGAAGTGGGGAAATGGCTATGATGGAGATAGAGTTGCTTAGGAAGCTTTGTGGATGTGTCTGATGAGACCGAGTGTGATGCTTGTGCCGTGCATATGTCTAGCATCATGTCTTTGCAATCTAAAGTATTCGCTTTGCTAGATGAGCACGTTGAGTGATGGCTAAGCCTATCTTTGTTGAGTGCTTGCAAGTCTTGTCTAGACTTTATGCTTGAAGAGGATGGCGAGAGAAGGCTGCCAAGCTTGCTATGCTTGAGAAGGCTGACTCAGATAGCACTGTGCTGAAATGTGCTAAGTGTGAAGCTTTGGAGTTGGAGCTCATGTCTTGTAGGCATGGCAAGGGCAGAGTCGAAGAGGAGAACAAGTACCTTCGGTCTCCGTCCGAGTTGGGTGTCTAGTGGAGAGCCACGGCTTGGCATGATGATGAGTCGGTTCAAGAGGGGACTGACACATCGGGATTAGGCTTTGCTATAGGTGGGAAGGGTGAAGTTATCTATGGTAAGGTTGGTCAAGGTAGTGGTTTGAGCTCGAGTGAGAAACAAACAAACACTCCCAAATGGACCAAGATGACCCCACACGAGCCTCCCAAGCCCATTGTGCAAGATGGCATTCTCCAAGAGCCCACTAAGACTCCACCTCCCAAACAAGTGTGGCTTCCTAAACCAAACCACCTCAAGAACCCACTTGACACTTTGCCCAGGATCCCTGAGGAAACCCTTCCTAAAGCCAAGGCCACAACAAGAGTGAACCAACCACCCAAGAGAGTGAACCAACCACCTAAGAGAGAGGTGAGGTATCACTTTGTGAGTATTGTCGGAGATGGTCACTTGGTTGAGTTTTGCTTTAGGAGGAAGAGGATGCTAGGCGTCAAGTTGAGTTTGAGAACCGTGACATGTATCACCCACCACTTGGCATGTATGAAAGGGGTGTGCGGTCGGTTCGAGGCGGTTGCTAGGCCTGAAGGTAGGAGGCCTCGAGGGCTAGGCCACGGTTTGAGAGACCCTTTGGCGGTCGTGCTCAGCGAGTGGATGTCGATCCTCGCTTTGGGAGTTTTGAGATTGGCAGGAGTACACCACGCTTTGTTGTGCGTGGTGAGCACTTCGATAAGAAGGGTCGTGGGATGTTTGTTTGGCCTAATGCCTATCTTGGGCAAGGTGGTCAACACCGGTACTCTTCAAGTTTACTAACCCCAAAGTTGTGCCACTTGCTCATCCCTTGTACTATCGTTGATGCAGGGATGGAAGAAGGCCGGAGGACATGTGGCTCATTGACTCAGGGTGTTCTCGACACATGACCGTAACTCCAAATGGTTCTCCAGCCTCACCCCCATGAAGACTAAGGAGTATATCACTTTTGGGGATAGCAACAAAGGGAAGATCCTATCTAGAGGGTCAATCGGGATCAATGACCACTTTGTACTCAAGGATGTGGCGCTCGTCTCCAACACGCACTTCAATCGCTCTCTGTCTCCCGGCTCATGGCGGATGGGTATGAGGTGCAGCTTTAAGGTTGGGTGCTCTCGAGTTTTGGATTCTCGCGATGATCTCATTTCTTTGGATTGTGCCATTTGGACAAGTCTTTTCGTGCTGATTTTTCTCGAGGCTTTGGCACATCTTGTTGCTTGTTGGCCGGGTCCTCCTCGATTTGTGGAAATGGCATAGGAGACTTGGACACTGAGCTTCGACCTTCTCACTAGGTTGAGTTCGATGGGTCTAATCCGAGGATTGCCTAAGCTCAAATTTGAGAAGGATTTGGTTTGTCATCCACTGTCGTCACGGGAAGATGGTATCTACTTCTCACCCACCGTCCACTTCAGTTATGACCTCGAGACCGGGAGAGATCCTTCACATGGACACCGTTGGTCCATCTCGGGTGAGGTCGGTCGGTGGGAAGTGGTATTGTCTAGTGATCGTTGACGATTTTTCGAGGTACTCTTGGGTGTTTTTCATGGAGGGCAAGGATGAGGTTTTCGGTTTTGCTCGAGATATTATTTTGAGATTTAGAACGAGTTGCGAGAGATCGCCATTCGAGCAATTCGCAGTGACAATGGCACGAGAATTCAAGAACTCTCAATTCGAGTCTCTTTGCGCTAACTTTGGTGTCGAGCACCGGTTTTCTAGCCCTTATGTGCCTTGCGAGAATGGAATTGTTGAGGCGGAAGAATCGGACGCTTGTGGAGATGGCGAGGACCATGCTTGATGAACACAAGACGCAGAGGAAGTATTGGGCTGAGGCGATCAACACGGCATGCCATGTCTCCAACCGCATTTTCCTTAGTGCTTTCACCAAGAAGACTTCATATGAGTTGCGGTTTGGGAGATTGCCCAAGGTAAGCCACTTCCGTGTGTTTGGATGCACGTGCTTCATTCTCAAGCAAGGTAATCTCGACAAGTTTGAGTCTCGATCAGGTGATGGCATTTTCTTGGATATGCTTTGCACTCACATGCCTATGAGGTTTTAAATCTTGAGACTAACCGCATTGTAGAGACATGTGAGGTTACCTTGATGAGGCTGCGCCTTGTTCCTCCTACGTGTTTGAGTGTGCGGGAAAGGAGGAGATGGAGCGAGCATCTTTGTGGAGGAGGAGCGGGGAAGATGTTGGGCTGGGGGTGATCCCGGCGACTCCACCGCTTGCCTCATTGACCACAGGCGACCACGGCGCCCACGGACCAGACCCTACTACCTCTACTTCACGGGGTCCGGTGGAGCGGCTCCCTCGGCGAGATGGCAGCACACGAGGAGGTTCCCACTCCGGTCGAGGGGAGGCGACATCTTCGGCGCCGCGGCGCCTCGGCACATTCAGCGTCGCCACCCCCAGGAGACCATGATTGGAGGACTCAATCGAGGGTAACTTCGTTCCAAATCTTATGCCATGTGTCATTTTGCTCATTACGCATTTGTTTCCACTCTTGAGCCCAAAGATGTTGACCTTTGCTTTATCGACTTCGGATTGGGTAAATGCCATGCATGAGGAACGCAAAACTTTGAGAGGAACCAAGTGCGGGTTTTTAGTGCCACCTCTAGCTGAGTGCCATCCCATAGGTACCAAGTGGGTGTTCAAGAACAAGCAGTGAGGATGGAGTGGTGGTGAGAAACAAAGCCG
The DNA here is from genome assembly GCA_015847255.1 of Hyparrhenia diplandra. Taxonomy (NCBI): domain Eukaryota; kingdom Viridiplantae; phylum Streptophyta; class Magnoliopsida; order Poales; family Poaceae; genus Hyparrhenia; species Hyparrhenia diplandra. The sequence goes on along the minus strand of JADLZK010004195.1, from coordinate 82,248 downwards.
GATTAGTAGCCTAGGGTTTTGTTAGAAAGAGGGTATAGACTATGAGGAAACCTTCGCTCCACTGTAGCCGCATAGAAGCCATTAGGATTTTGCTTGCTTTTGCAGCCTCAAAGGGTTTTAAGCTCTTCCAAATGGATGTCAAGAGTGCTTTCCTAAATGGGTTCATAGAGGAGGAGGTTTATGTGAGGCAGCCCCCGGGGTTTGAGAATCCTAAACACCCAGACTATGTGTACAAGTTGTACAAAGCTTTGTATGGTCTCAAACAAGCCCCCGGGCGTGGTGCGAGAGATTGAAAGCCTTCCTCCTAGCTAAGGGTTTTGTGATGGGGACCGTAGACAAGACTTTGTTCCTCCTTAGGAAAGGCAATGATATCCTCCTAGTCCAGGATCTATGTAGATGACATCATCTTTGGTGGCTCTTCACATTCTATGGTATCTAGTTTTGTAGAGATGATGGCGCGGGGAGTTTGAGATGAGCATGATGGGCGAAGTTGACCTACTTCCTTGGACTTCAAATCAAGCAAACCAAGGATGGGATCTTCGTACACGGGGCAAGTACACGAAGGACATGATCCGCAAGTTTTCGCATGGGTGAGGCCAAGCCTCTTTCGACACCCATGTCGGCGGCGGCGGCCCTGGGCGAGGACAAAGGATGGAGAAGCTGTGGACCAAAGGGAGTTCAAAGCATGATCGGTTATTTCTTTGTACGGCGGGCGACCCCCGACATCCGGTTTGCGGTGTGCCTCTGCGCCGCGCTTTTAGTCTTCGCCCAAGCACCTCTCACTATCGAGGCGTGAAGAGGATCTTGAGGTATCTGCCGGTTTACTCCACGAGTTTGGCCTTTGGTACTCGGCCTCCTCCACCCTCTCCCTAGTTGGTTTTTCGGACTCGATTATCTTTGGTGTCGTATGCATAGAAAGTCTACCTCTGGTACTTGTCGGTTCCTTGGTACTTCTCTAGTGTCTTGGTCGTCTCGTAAGCGATGCAGTGTCGCTCGATCGGCGGTTGAGGCGGAGTATGTAGCTAGCTGCCGCTTGTTGTTCCCAAATTTTTGTGGATGGTTGCCACTTTGAGAGACTTTGGCTTGAGCTTTTCACGTGTACCTTTGTTGTGTGATAGCATGGGAGCTGTGAGTGTTGCCAAAAACCACATCCTACACTCCCGGACCAAACACATAGAGGTGAGGTACCACTTCTTGAGAGATCACCGGGGAGAAAGGGGACATAGATGTTCGGCATGTGTACACGGAACAACAGTTGCGGACATTTTCACAAAACCACTAGACCAAGTCCGCTTTGCTAAGCCGTGGGGGAGTTGGGAGTTTGCTACCCTTTTTGAGGGGGTAGCTTTGTAGTTAATGTCTGAGATATAGTTTTAGGTTTGTTTTTGTTTTTGTATCATACTTGCATATCATGAGCTTCACTTTTATATTGAATTGAATGAGGTTGTGCTCTTAGTAGTATGAATGTGATAGTGCTTCTAGCTTTAGCTCCTTTTAATCATGTGATGTATGTTATGAGCTGAGCAACTTTTTCCACATGTGAACTTGATTAATGATTGATGGAATTAAATCTTGGTTCACCTTTGAGCTAGCTTCTATCATGAGTAGGATGTTGAGATCCTTTGGGCTTTTATGTGTATGCTAGGTAGCTATGTCTCATGCTTTGATTCATTCACTTGCTTAGATCTTCATGATAATACCATGCTAAAATGTGAAGTCTAAAGCTAAAGTGATGAAAAGATCGAGTGGGTCCATTTTGCCACACTTTGAAGTTTGAGGCTTGCTTTCACTTGCACTCTTGAATGAACTTGGACTTCATTGTGTTTGACCCGGACCATTGTCTTAAGCTAATCATTGCTCATGCATAGGCTTGACATGGTTGATTAGTAAGGCAAGGCAAATGTGGATAACCACTCGCATGCTCTTTTGTAACTTGTGAACATTTGCAACTCTAAACTAAAATGAACCTCACAAGTTTGTGCCATAATGTCTAGCATGATGTCGAACGCCGCTGCTTGGGGTAGTTCACCCGGTTTACATGTTTGAGCACTTAGTTGATTTCCTATCTACTTGTGCTAGGTGCTATGTTTAATGGTGAACCTCCTTTTGCAAGATACTAAAATTTGCTCAAAATGCTTTGTGCCATATTTCATATCATCGATTAGCTTGAGCTCTGGCTAGCACTTGTAATTTGTTGCTATGGTACCACTTTGAGCACTCTCTCATTCGTTTGAATATAATCTTGAAGCTTTGCATTGTGACATATTGCTTTTCATAACTTGATTAGTGCATGTGCCAACAAGGGGGAGAAAGATACAAAGACAAAGTGGCTGTGGACTGCATTTGTCGAGGGGGGAGTAGCACTTTGAGCTAGATGTGTTGAGCCTTTGCCTCTGTCTTGAGGGTCTAGCTATTTGTGTGTGAAAGTATTTGTTTTGGAGTTGTGCTAGTGGTGTTGAGCTGTTCTACCTCTTCTTGAGGACTACATGCATCTTTAGCTTGGTTGTGTCGAGCCTTTTGCCCATGTCTTTGGGAACCAAGTTTTTGCTCCATGTTTGCTATCTAGTGATTTTGTCTTAGCTTTTGTTCACTTGGATGTGCTATCTTCTACCTTTTTACTGTCTTTGTGTTGAATGTTGACAATGCACTCATCAAGGGGAGATTGTGAACACATGGTTGATTTAGGTCACATGTGTTTAGTTTTGTGATGGAGTCATTGTCAGCGGTCAACATTCTCCTTCTATTTTCTTTTTTCTTTCTTATGCTTGGCTATGTTCACCGGCACACGTGGAGTGTGTCGAAGGCGTATCTCTTGGTTCGTGTTGTGCAGGGTGTGGAGCTTCGGAGATGGTAGCTGACGTGTGAAGGGGCCAAGGAGGGGCGTGCGCCGACGGACCGTGGAGGTGAAGGACGGACGTGAGGCTTGGACCAAGAGACGGGATCGCCGGGTGGCTAGCCATGTTGGTCGACATCCGGGACATCGGCGGATGCAAGAGGACGTGGCGAGGACCGTGTCGATCGGGTCAAGGACGAGCGTGCAGGCGGAGCGGGGAGCTCGGATGACTTGGCGACTTTCGGGCGGTCAAGGCGGCGATGACACGTGTCGAGGAGGTTTCGTGGTTTGGGCCTCAAAACCATCGGCGCGGGTTTCATGGTTTGGGCCTCAAAACCATGGGCGCGGGTTTCGCGGGTTTGAGCCACAAAACCGAGGCTTTCCGGCGGACGGAAGGACGGCACGTGGCGGCATCGGGGAGATTGCGTGGAAGCAAGGCTACCGATGAGGAGGCGCGGTGGCCGTCGGATCGAAGATTACCCAGAGTCGACCAAAATAGCCTTAGGGTTACAAGATTGACTCATGTATCTTAAGGGTAGTTTAGGCAGAGGGAAATGGGGCTATTTAGCAGAGGCATACCCCTTCATCCTTCCTTGCCTCTCATTTTACAATTTCTAGCTAGGGTTTCCAGACATTGGTGTGAGAGGTCCACCGATCTTGTATCGAATTTGCTTTGAGCAAGGGCTAGCTCTAAAGTAGCCCGTCACATGGTGGCGTTTGGGATGATTGGATCGGTGTTCTTGTTTGATCTTGTGCAGTGATTTTCGTTCTTCACTTGTTCTTTCCGAGTTCCTTCTCTCCCCCTCTCTCTTCTCTTAGCGATTTCTTCGATTTGGCACCGTTTGATCTCGTTTTTCTTGCCTTGATTCGTGCTAGGACGTGAGAGGATCATTTCCACCCAAGGGTTTGAGCTAATTCCTCACGAGCACGTAGATCGGGCAAGTTTTAGATCGAGGGTGACTTTTTGGTGTGTTCTTGGTGTGATCCGTGATTTCTCTTGATTCACTCCGTCAAACTCGAAATTTCCAAGGGGAAATGGTCACCCACATGCCTAGATGCTATGGCTTGATTTTTGTGACCTGAGGTTTCGATTTGATCGAGTTTGAATCGAAGTTTGGGAGAATCGCCGCCGTCGGGCGGAGCTGTTAAATCTTTGCTCTCTGACAGGCGCGACAGTCCGGCTTTGGGCGGACAGTCCGACCCTTCGGGTTTCAGCCAGTTCGAGCCCGAGGTCGAGGTCCACTTTGACACGTCAGCCCGCGGACAGTCCGACTCTCAGGCTCGGACAGTCCGGCTAGCTCTGAGAAGTGAGTCCAGAAACTTGTGTGTTTCCTGTTTTGACTGTCGGACAGTCCGAGTCCAGCAAGCGGACAGTCCGCAAGTCATTCTCCGGCCAGAGTCCAGAATCTGTTTCAATCTGTTCTGTTTCTCGGTTTCTGCCCGCGGACTGTCCGGCCCAGGAGTGCGGACAGTCCGCCTTTGTGTGTTCCAGCAGCGTCCAGTTCCTGTTGGTTTTCTGAGTCTTTGCCTTCGGACAGTCCGACCATAGGTCGCGGACAGTCCGCACCTGTACTGGCGGACAGTCCGGACTCCCAGGTCGGACAGTCCGAGTTCCCAGGTTTCGGTGTTGTCTTGTTGCGTTCGATTGCGAGTTTGGTTCGGGTTGTCTCCGGTTGATCCGCTGTGACTCTAGGGCAGTTCCTAGGTCATCCACCTTGCATCCAAGGTCGTGATCATACCGAGAGTTGATTGTTTTTTTCTCGAGAGGGGTCGTGGAGAGCTACACGATCACTAATTCAAAAGAATTTAGTCGAGGCTCCCATTCACCCCCTTTGGTCGCGATTCGGTCCTTCAGGTTTCAGCTTCGGCGTGTCCCCCTCCTGCTGGATCGCCGGGTGATGAGTTGCTGCTGTTGCTCTTTGCCCCAGATCAACTGACCAAGTCGCAGCTAGAGAAATTAAAGCGAGGAGCAGAGACACCCAAGCAGCCCGCGACCTGTTAATTATTTATGTAAAGAAGAAATCAGCAAAGTTCGCTCGATAAAACTTCATATATATGCTAATTCGGTCAAACTCTGCTTTCAATCAAGTTGTCAACAGCTTGTATAAATTTGATCCAATTTAAACACAATGCAACTCATGGCGTGGATGGAAACGAGAGTGCATGCATATATGAAAACTCTAGGGAAAAAACGTAGGGTCTGGGCAATGTTCAAAGGATAAAACCAGCATGGAGAAAACGAGCAGCAGAGAGGCAGAGACGGCCAGTCAGCCATGGAGAACACAAGAGCGATACATGTTAAAGAATCAACGAAATTCAACAAGATTTCAAATATAAATTATCTGCTCTGTCAAAATTAGCACGTAGTAAACGTTGAGATTTGAAATGACAGGGCAAACATGTAAGATGGCATGTCCACCAAAAAAAAAAATAGACAGGGCAGACATGCAAACACAAGATTTATGCATGCACCATATACAAGGCAAAGATTGGTACGTACATTCATGACGACAAGGCAAAGATTTATGCTTTTTTTTTTTTTTTTGAAAAGATGATGGAGGCGTTAGGTAGAGTTGTACCTCCTCGCCTACCACTTGTGCAGCCATTTCGTTTAGCTAGATTTTGTTTTTGAATGCCCCGAATAGACAGAATATGGGACTTGATTCTTGCTATGAATATGGGACATGTTAGAGATATCATATCATATACTGATCATGATTATATTCATTTCTTGGAGTCATATATGCTAGATTTCTTTCCTTTTCTAAAAATGCTAGATGTCTTTCCTTGTCTAAAGATGCTAGATTTCTTTTACATCGATCACTTGAAGCATCCATATGGGCTGACAAAAGAAATGGGCTGCATGCAAGGACCTTTTCTTACGACTTTATATTACGCCCAATCAACAACCATATGGGCTGCCATCGCGCTGGAATGGAGGCCTTATTGCTGCAGGCTGAGTGAGCTAATGACTGTACGTAGTCTTTTTTTAAAAAAAAAAATTGTGTTTGACATGTTTTTCATTAAGGGAAGTGAGAACATATTATACGCCTGAGATGTCATTGTGGCCAATCGCCATTGATAATACAAGAACACACAACCCTTGAACGTTGGAGCTACAAGGCCGTACTTGGGATAAAAAGGTTGTGCGACAGGAAGTAGGGACTTCGCTAATTAGCGTATGTACACAGTCCTTGGAATGAAACCCATTGGAAGCAGCTGATCTCTCCATCCCTCCTCGTGGACATGGTCTCTGAATATTTTGCTCCGATCATATGCGATGGTTGACTCACCTGCCGCATCCATGTTCAGGTTTTTTTAGTCCATGCAAATATACAAATGAGAATGGAAAAGCATCCTTATTAGGGAGCCAAGAGCTGGAGAGGGAATTCCCCTTTCCGTAAATTACATCATCACCAGGCATCATCAGAGTCACGGGGATGTGCTTAGCATGAGCTGTATCTATTAAGGAACACAGAAAATGAAACTGATTGTAAATTAATGACGCTACATAAATAAATCTCGTCTTTTGGTTTGGAACTCTGTCCAGAGCAGATCCTTGTCCAGCGTCTTTTCTGGTTCTTGCTTGTGCCCATGCAGATGAGGGAAGGTCCAGCTTCAGCGTGTCCTTGTCCACTGACGAGTTGCTGCTGTTGCTCCTCCTCCGATCCATCGAGTGTCAGTCTGCAGTGGACAAGGCGACATTTGGTTGGGGTGTGGCCTTCACTCTGCTTCACCCAAGCCCACCAATGCAAGCCGAAGAGAAGTCAAAGTGAGGAGCAGAGACGATCAAGCAGCCGTGCACGGCGACCTGTTAATTATAATATAAACAAGTCATCAAAGCTTGCTCACTGAAACTTCAAAATAGGAGTATATATATGCTAATAATTCGGTCAAACTATGCCTTCAAGTTTTCAACAGCCAGTATGAATTTGGTCCACATTTAAATGCAATGCAAGGCATGGAAACAGAGTCTCTTCATATAATGAAAACGTAGGGGCCGGGCAATGCTCAAAAGAGAACACAAGAGCTGAAACTGAAAGCGATCAGCAGAGAGGCAAACATGCATGTACGCCCAGGCAGCCATGGAGAATACAAGGGCGATATATAGTCAAAGAATTAACGAAATTCAACAAGACTACAAATGACAGGCCAAACATGTACGGTGGCATGTCCACCGAAAAAAAAAAACAGGGCAGATATGCAAACACGGGAAAGATTTATACATGCACAAAATATACGGGAAAGATTGATACGTACATTTATGACGGGAATCTAGATATGTATCCGCCACGAGGCCGCTGTCCAGTCGCTGCTGCAAAGATGAAGGGAGCGATTTTATACCTGGGCACTTCTTAATTGTAAGGTCACGAAGAGATGAATAGTCTTGTGGTTCGGGCCCACTGGGCAAGGATGCCAGGCTTTTGCAACACAACAGAGAGATGTGTTCTAGTGCTGAGAGATCCATGCATAATGATTCTAGTGACCGCAACTCTGGGCAGTTGATAATTACTAGCCTTTTGAGTGCATCCAGCTGGCCTGATATGAACCGTAGTTTGGAGCAGTATTGAATATGTACTTTCCTGAGGGACGAGGGAAGATTGACAACCTCTAACAGCGCGCCACACCTCCGTATTTCTAGAGATTCTAGAGATGATTGAAGAAGGCCATCCGGGGCCACCGATGGTGACAGCTTCCCCTCAATAGGTGCGGACGCCGTCACGTCATGGGTACTACTAGCCTCTTGATTCAACTGTTGCTTGCCGTACAGAGACTCAAGCTTACAACAGTCTGAAACTTGCAACCTCTTGAGAGCAGGGGAAAAGTTGAAGACCTCTACCAGACTTCCACACCAATATATCTCTAGAGACTCTAGATGGGGCAAAAGTTGGCTCCTTCCTGATGTTGCCTGATCAGGATCATCTGCTGCTGTGTATCCAATTAGATTCTTGCAACTGCTAAAGCATAGCCTCCGCAAGGAATTCAAGCTTTGGAATACGTTCTCCGGCCAGTAGACTAGCTCATGGCACCTAATAATTGACAAATATTGCAATTGCCCATAGCAAGCCCACAGTGCTAGTGCACGTGGTTGGAAGAATAAACTGCAGCTCCATAGTTGCATATCAACAACAGAGGACGGATGGTCCCATTCCTCCGTACCATCCAGCATGATGCCCTCCAAATACAAACTGGACAATGACGTCATATATATGATTCCTCCCAAAGAAATCTGTTCATTTGCTCCCCTCACAACCAGTTTTTGAGCTTTGGTGCCCTAGGTAGAGTTGTTACCTTTGGGCATTTCTTGATAAAAACAATCTCAAGCAAAGGGAATAATAGTGAATGTCCTTCTTCAATTTCAAGGGCAGCCTCCCATCTCTCAAAGCTATTTAAATCTTCCAATTGGAGCTCCTTCAGTTCTGGAAATGCTGAGTAGGCCACTGTATAATCTCCACCACCATACTGTTCTCTGAGCGCCGATGCTTCTGGCAGTGCTGCTAGATTTTTACAGCCTTCAATGTGCAATGTCTCGAGCTGAGGAAATGCTACTACACCTCCATGCATTGCCTGATAAAATCCATCCAACACAAGAAGATTAACCAGCTTAAGATCCTTAAGCTTTCCAAATGTGGAGGATGTACAGCTGCTACACAAGAATTGCAATTTTTCCAATCCAGTCAAATGAAGGAGCTGTAGTTCTGCTAGCTGCTCCAATTCAGGAAGCTGATCCGCTTTACTACAAGCAGATAACCGAAGCTCAACCATGTTTTTCAACATACCCATCCATGATGGGAAACTGGTTCCTTGATAGGAATATATTTGTAGAGCCAGTAGTCCATCATGAGCTTCGAGACTCTCTAGCACCTCATGACATTGTTGTTCTTCCTCCTTACCACTTGTCCACTCTAGTGACAGTTGTTTCATTTCCTTCTTATTCATAAGATTGGCTGCTTTTGCAATTCTTCTCTCTGTCACATTTTCTAGCTGCTTTAGCATTAATGAACCACCAATATTCAAATTTTTCAGCTCTTCAAGACTACTACAATTTGAACCACTGCCCACTACAAACCATGTCACTGTTCGAAGAGAAGTGAGTTTTCCAAGTTCCGGAGGCATGCACTCCAAATTTGTGCATCCATCTGTGTAGAGATGGCGAAGGCCAATCATGTGCTTCATTTGTTGAGGAAGTCTATTCAGACTGCTGCAGTTAGAAAGTTTAAGTGTCTGGAGACTATATAGGATGCTTATATCATCTGGAAGTGCTTTGATGCCCCAATCATCTGAGAGATCAAGGTATCTAAGGTGGCACAGGTGCTTTGGTTTTATTGACATATGAATTCCTGATTCTGACAAAGAAAGTGCTCGAAGAGAACTAAAATTTGATGAATGTAGCACATCTGAATGGCAAGATCTATCAAATATCATTGTTTGCATAGATGGAAACATTTCCCTTGTAGTACCAAATAAAAAGTTCAATTCCTTTTCCACTGTGTTTGCTTGAAAAAGTATATGGCGGGCAGCCCTATGAAGCAACTCACCACTTTCAATAAATTCATTAGTTATGCAAAGACATTCCTTTTCTGAAGCAGACAAGGCAACATCATGCATGAGGTCATGGATCTTCACAAAAGTTGTATAACTATACCCAATCGTTCTTTGCTCCTCATACTGGAAGAATGACCTTGAAACCATCTCACTGACAATCCGTTTTACCCATGGTTTCAGCAGGTACCTTATTTCGATCTGAGATAAAACCATTGGCCATCCAAAGTTGGATAAGTTTGTCCACATCAATTTGATAATCCTTTGGATACATAGCACAAAAAAGCAAAGCATTGCTTCATGTCAGTTGGCAAGTCATCATAGCTGAGCTTGAGTATAGGTAAAATTCTGGTCTCATCATCATCGCATATCTTGCTTCGATGTAATATGTCCTCCCATTCTTCCTTTGTGGTCTTGTTACACAATACAGACCCCAATGCTTTTGCTGCCAATGGAGAACCAACACATCTCTCTGCAATCAGGCCAACCAAGTTAACTAGCTCCACTGGCTTAGTCTTCTGCAAACTGAAAGCTCTTGTTTCAATGATTTCACGTATGAATTCTGTGTCCAAAATTGCCAAATCATGGTACTTATTTCCCCGAAGTTGTCAGTTACTGCACCCATCAATTTAGCTATTTTTTTATCTCGAGTCGTTGTCAATATTGCACTACCGACACCACCTTGGTTAAGACATGCCTTCAACTTTCCCCATTTTTCAACATCCTTGTTCCATACATCATCTAATACAAGAAGGTACCTGTTAAGGACAATTCTCTGTTAGTACCTTTCTTTGTGGATGACCCTAAATCAAGCATAGAGCCTATGTTGCAAGGTGCTAGTTCAAATAACATTGATCATTCTGGTTAAAATTACTTCTTGATGTGACTGGAGTGAGTAGCAATTGGGTCCTCAACTTGAAGTCATTACAATTATTGGCTTTGTGAGCTTTTCTGTTTAAGCGCACTATATACTGCATATCGCCTACAGGAGAATCACAATGTAGTCTCTTTTTTTGAGATGGGAATGGTGATGTGCTCTAAAAGATGAAAAGCAGTGATATAGACTGCATACCTCTAGAACAAAAAATAGTTAGAGCTAATGCCATGTTTGGATGTGGGTCAGGGTGGGGAGGGTGGCTTGACCTATATTATTATTCTCTTAGTCAACAATTTAAGCTTCCATTTCAGAACCATGTTATACTTAACTTGTAGAACACTTTAGTAAATATTTGTTACAAGTGACCATGCCAAAAAAAAATGAGTGAGATAATTAGACCTGTTTTTTTAAAAGCTACTTTGGTTTTACAACCCATGCACAAACTTATGTTTGCAAAAATTCCATAGGGGTACTGAGTGTTCAGAAAGAATTAATAAAACGTAAAAGCATGAAAGAAGGTGAGAGTTGAGCTAGTAATAATAAGCTTTAGAAATAATACCTATTTCCCCTAAGATGTTCCTGAAGCTTGTTGAGTGCCTTCTCAAGCTTTGTCTCTGACTCATTACATATCTCGTTGGCAAGATTACAGACATTGAAATCATCTGAGACACACACCCACTTTAACAGCTGGAAATGCTCCTTGACCTGAGGGTCATTGTATATAAGTTGAGCCAAAGTAGTCTTGCCCAATCCTCCCATTCCAACGATAGGAAGAACTAAGATATCACCACTGCTGCTAGCTTGATGGTCGAGCAATATCTTAACAATCTTCTTCTTCTCCTTATCTCTAGATCTACCAACAATATTATCAGGATCAACCATAATGGAATCCGTCTGACGCCACTCCTTCCATGCTGGTGCCTCGAGCTGGAGCTTGTCAAACCCAAAATCCTTCATTTCATCCACAAGGACCTTGATGGCCTCAACAATGGCAATAAGCTTGTTTCCCATCCTGCGACGGAATGCAACACGGTTGTGAGTAGGGAAGAGTTTTACTCCAGCCATGCCGAGCTTGGTGACGTGGCCATTCTTCTTGGCTCGACGGCGGAGTGCCTCATACTCGAACTCGTCAAAGACGTCGTTCGCCTCGTAGGCCACCGTCTTGAGCTCCTCAAGCCATGCCTTTACTCCTCCTCGACGAGACGCCTGCTTCTCGGCATCGGCCATGATGTCGAGGATGGCAGGCAGCTTGCGCTTGAGGATCTTGTGCTGCTTCTCCATGCCTTCCATCACGTTGTACTGGTCCAGGAGGTAATTGGACACCTTGTCCTTGAGCAGGGACACCAGCGGCCCAACCACCAGGCTGGCTGCTAGTTCAGCCATTGGAGCACTCACTCAGATCTCCCAAGAACACTCAGAGCTCAAAGGGAAACACAATGACCGAGCGGAGAAGTGGTATGGTAGAATCTGAGAAGCGCCCGGCCACTTTGGGGGGGGAAATGAGGAGTTGTTTCCATCTCGAGTTCCTAGCTTGAGGCCAAGTGGCCAAGTGGATGCACACAAATCTGGGTTGCCATATGGCAGTATAGACGTATAGTCCATGGAAAATCGGAAAACGTCATTCAAGTTCCCAACAGCTCAGCACTGCAAATTTTTTGGACCTGATGGAGTACTAGTAAACATTTAGCTTAGCCCGTCAGTAGGGCATCTTGATTTTTTTTCCCTCGGGTGCAGGCACCTTCATTGATTGTTGTATCCTAACATATAGTCACGGCTGGCCACGCGAGAGCATGTTCATTCAGCCCCCGTGGGTGGAAAACAAGTACCACCTCGTATCATATGGTTAGCACCAAGACCAACAATGCAGTGGGGACTGGCGCGGCCTTCAATTCGTAATCACATGGTTTGCACGAAGACCAACAAAGCAGATGGGCCTTACCTGAATAGTTTAACATTGTTCGTAATCAAGTGGTAGATAATTAATTATCCCCTGTTCATAGTACAAGCAAAATGGCATCTAGTCAGGACCATTAAGACCAACAAAGCATTGGGGTCTGGCGCAGCCTTCGTTACCTGACTAGTTTACCGTTCTTTTGATGATTGTTCGTAATCAAGTGGCAGATGATTAATAACCAAGGCAGGAAGGGCAACCCTAATTGAATCTAGTCTAAATAATGCCCCCTATTTACCAAACGTCAATTTACCAGACCCCCCAAACCACATTGCAGAAGATTGACAAAATTAGAAGATTTTTTTTTTTTTTTTTTTTTGGCAATGGGGTGGTACCAAGAGAAAATATCACTGGGTTAAATGGACAAAACTCCCAAGCTTGGTGATGTGCCCATTCTACTTGGCTTGACGGCGGAGTACCTCATACTCGAACTCATCAAAGACATCATTTGCAATGACGTCGAGGATGGCAGGCAGCCAGTGCATGAGGGTCTTGTGGTGCTTCTCCAGGCCATCCATGGTCCAGGAGAGAGCTGGAAACCTTCTCCTGCACCAGCAACAACAGTGGGGCGACCACCAGGCTGACCGCTAGTTCAGCCATTGGATCACTCAGCAGAGCTCTGGATCGAGAACGTGCGCTCAGAGGGAGAGGAGAGCACACGGGATGGGAACACAATGGCTAAGCGGGAGTGGAGAAGACATAAGAGATTGAGGATGGTGGCTTTGGAGGAAATCAGTGTGATGGTGGCTTTGGAGGGAAACAGAGTGGGGCTGGGCATCGACTTCCTAGCTTTGCCCGGTAGCATAGCAAGGCATCTTTGGTTGCTGCATTCTAATGACAGAGTACTAACTAATATGGTACAATTATGGCTGGCTGGAATGGATGCCAGGAAATCGAATGGATTCTTTTCTCTGGCTCTGTCTGTCTTTATCTCTCTCTCTTTTAAAGGCTGAGGTTGTAAATCGAATAAATTGGTGAGGTTGTAAATTGAATAAATTGGTTGTCTTTCTATCTCTCTTTCTGTGTCATGGAAATACCAGGTGGTTTACTAGGCCTGCTAATGGGGCGGGGTTGAACGGGTATTTTTTGGGGCGGGTTTTAATACTGGCACTATTGGGCGGGTGGAAACGGGTGACACCGTGAAACGGGTTGGGGCGGGTTGGGTTGACGACACAAACGGGTTGGGACGGGTTGGGGCTCGTGGTCATAGGTCGACGATAAGTCATATATCATCTTCTCGTCGTGATACGGGTTGGGGCGGGTTGGGTTAACGACACAAACGGGTTGGGGTGGGGCGGGTGGTAGTTAGGGTTTTTAAAATATGGGTTGGGACGGGTTTGGGGTGGGTATCCACCCATTAGCAGGTTTACCAATTATATTCGATAGTTTTTGAGGGGAAATTATATTCGATAGTGCACCACAGGGATTTGGTCGACACCAGTCGCAAGGAAGGCACCCCTGAAGAATGAAACGGTACCACATAAATTTTTAAATCTCGCAGTGTGCTTCAATTAGGAACTTCATTTTTCTCGATCTCATTCCGGCAGCAGAAAAAGCTCCGGTATGCTACTGTTCCTCACCATGTACAGAAAAAGAGAAAAGCAAAAGCAATGCATCCGTACCTTCCTTGATGCCCACTCAAGAACCTTTATCTGTTCCTGATGAGAATGGAAACCGATGATGCTTCGTCCAAGCTGGCACAAAAATGAGCCAAATCAACCACTGCAGGACATGAGGCGATGCGTCAATCAAGGAGAGAAAGGGAAGAACCGATGCAAAAACTTGGAGTCGACTCCTGGTGCATAAAAAAAAAAATTTGCACCTGCTGCTCCCTGCTCCTACGCCGATTCGAAAGTGGAGGCAGATCTCCGACCTCCACGGCCCGGCTCAACGAGACAGATCTCCGACCACCGGCTCGACGTGCGCAAAGGGGGAAGTGGACCGTGGTGTGGCCACCAAGTAGGCTGCCTCTGGATGTGCCGGTGGTGGCCGAGGGCGGCGCCGGGGTGCCACGCAGCTCGGTGGCCGAGGTGTGGTGGCCGTGGATGTGCGCGGTGGCAGCCATGGGCCATTGGCGTGGCCGGGGCCGGGGCGGTGCGGAGTTCTGTGGCCGAGGTGGCGCCGTTGGAGGCGGCGGGTCTTGGGGAATCTCCCCTCGCCCGGGGCTGCGCGGCGGCAGCCTCCGGGTCACGGCGGCGATGGTTGTGCTGCAGGCGGCGGCAGAAAAAAAAAGAGTTTTTTTTCTTAAAAAGGTAGAAACAAGGAGCTGTGGGACCCACATTGATTATTTTTTTGCAAAAACGGTCCACCTCCTTGGTTGGATTCCATAGTGTAGATGGTGTAACAAAAAGATCAAAATGGTGAGTTCAAAAAAAAAAAAAAAAAAAAAAAAAAAGATCAAAATGGCTGTAAATAATCTCAACAATCTGTTTTGGGACTGTATCAATGTTTGTTCATCATCTCACTCTGATTGTAACGCACAGTGAGTAAAAATGGAGCATATCTATCTATTCCTTCCTTGAATCCATGTATACACAAAGAATCTGGAACGAGAGGCATCCAGTTGAAAGCAGCTGCTAGACGCAGAGCTGGTTGCAGAGGTCACTGATCCTCTGCTGCGACGCGTCGGCCGGCGACGCCACGACATACGTCTGGTTCTTGCCGCCGGCGCAGACGACGGTGAGCGTGTTCTCCTGCATCGTCGTCGTGCACGTGGTCGGCGCCGCGTCGCACCTCCACCGCTTGGTGGGCACGCAGCTGAGGTAGTGGCACCACGAGCAGTGCTCGTTGGCGTTGTACCCTCTGAACAGCAGCACCGTCGCCACCGTGAACCCGACGACGAGCAGCACGGCGGCGGACAGCCACAGCACGTACTGGTACGTCTTGTGCTTGGGTTGTTTCACTGAGACAGCAACCGGCTGCACAGCTGCCATCGCTGGTGGTGGTTGACCAACGTCAGGCTGCTCTGATGATGATGCTGCTGATACGCGTCTCTGCTGGGTTAGCCAGGCGAACTGCGGGCGGATGAAGAAGACGAAGCCGAGGAGGAAGCCGGACATGAGGCCGCCGATGTGGGCGAAGTTGTCCACACGGGGGAGGAGCCCCAGCGCCAAGTTAACCACGATCACCAGCACCAGGGTTAGCAATGCTGCCACCTAAATGAATCAAGAGTTACATATAACAGAGACTCTACTGTTTAGTGTTTGTTTATCCATTATAATCAGGCAGATCATTTGCAAAAGGTGAAGATTAAGCTGATGGAAATGCAAATATAATACCTTGTTTGCGTAGAGTGACCAGTTTGTTATGAGCTCTGAGAGCATGGAGCCAATGAGGCCGAAGAGAGCACCGGAGGCACCAACGGAGACATTGGACTGTATGAAGAGAGCAGACATCAGACTCCCGCCGAATCCAGAGATGAGATACACCAGACCGATCCTCACTGCATATATATTGCATCAATCATAAGCAGGCATTTAGTACTCGAACGAAATGAAAATCTGTTCTTTCTTCTTTTGTTTGCATAACAGAACTGAAACTCTTCCAGATTATGTAGTACTGAAAATAGCTATCAATGTATCAGCATCATGGAATAAGTAAGGGAGTTTAACTTTAAAGTCTGACGGATAGGCATGCATCTGATGTGTTAGTTTCAGGCTTTTTCAGCAAAGTTGGAGTAATCAATCCAAAGACAGTATGTATGATCTGATCACTTACCAAACCCAAATTCTTGCTCTAGGCGTATGCCAATGATGACGAGGCAGAGCATGTTGATGAGCAGATGAACAACTCCGGCGTGGAGCCACATGCAGGTGATCAGGCGCCATCCTTGGTGGCCATGGACAACCTTAGGCACGTCGAGGGCCCCCATCTTCACTAACCTGCCATTCAGATTTCAGATAAAAAAAATTACATATTGTCTTCAGTTTAGCTCTGAAGAATGAGTACTACTGTTCCTGAACGTACTGGTAACACAAGCAACGAAATCTATCTTTTTTTTTTCGAAACAGAAAAAAGGGGTCAAGTGAAAGTGAAACTCTAATTTTTATTTCGAAGTGAGAAAATGCCATATGTCATCATCCACCTACTCTTTTTGACTTTGCAATATGTCTTGTGTAATCTAAGTTGTAAGAAGTCTAACAAAGGTATCAGCACGCGTACATACAGTAGATATAAAACTGGACAGGGAAATTCGAATCCTCCTGCAGCTAGGTAGCGTTCACCAACTCCCAGCGGCATGGCATGGCATGATGGAGTGTGGCATGGTGCATAGAATGGACCAGATCAGGCAGCCCATGAGGCATGAGTATGGTCAATCGAAGATATGTACTCTGTTAATTAATTAGAAAAATGGGCTGATACCGACTCCAAAGATTTTGTGGTACAGAGATAAATATATACATATATAGCTACATTTTGGGTTGGTTGACAATAAATCAAACCTGCCAAAGCAATTGCTTTGCACAATACTAACTGTCCGTCAGTTTCAGAGGAGCACACATCACCGTGGCCCGACAAAGTCAAATGATGAATTAGCAAGAAAACTAGGCTTGCACACATCACAAGTGGAACAGAACAGGGGCATGCAATGCAATGCAGTTTGACACAGCAGTGAACTCTGCTGGGTGCTTCTTGTGTGGGCCCAACCCAACGTACAATGTACTACAAGTCAAACGATGTATCTGAAGGATTTGCTGGTTTTTTCATTGTACTTGTAGCCGGCCGGCACCAAGCAAAATGTTTGTTTTTTTTTATTTACAGATACATCTAGCTCTCATATTATCAATAAATAAATATAGTAAAGTTGTCATCTTTGGTATCGCTAGAATGAATAATCAAGCATGTTTAGCATTAGTAAACAAGTATCTATCTACAAGCTGACACGAATATGACAGTAGTACAAGCAAAGCAACCATATGGCACACCACCGTAGCATTAGCATGACCATTGCATTGCAGCCTTTGCAGGAAAGAAAGAAGAAAAGCACAACTCCACTGCATACGTACGTGGCGGAGGAAGGACCGAGGAGCGGGTTCTCGCGGAGGGGCTGGAAGGCGAAGCGTCCGAGGAATCCGGCGGCGCAGTTGGAGTTGTGCCTGGGGCAGTCGTTGACGTACATGGTGACGAGGAAGATGACGACGCAGGCCACGGTGGCCGCCGAGACGAGCCACGGCGACCAGCGGCGGTAGTAGGGGCGCGCCCTGATCACCTGCTGCTGGTGGTGTCGGCGGTGGTGGTGCGTCGGGGCCTGCTGCCGGCGGCGGCGCCATGGTGGTGCTGGTGGTGGGTGGAGTGGGACGATAAGGAGGAGGGTCGCTCCACTAGCACCTGCACGTCCTCCTCGTCGCCGATGGTGGGCTTCATCGTGATCGATGGATGGGGCGGCGGTGGCGCCGGGCGGCCGGCGATGGTGGATGGATGTGTTTGTTTGTTTGTTGTGAGGTGTGCGGGTGTGATTGGTGGATGGATGGGTGTTCGTCGTGTGGGATTGATGGGTGATTATTTGTTGGAGAAGACAAGAACAAGATGATGGTGATGGATGGGAATTGGCCGGACGGCCGGCAGGCCTTGGAGAAGGGGAAAAGGAGGCCGGCCGGGAGAGCGTGAGGAGGAAGAACTCGAATCACTCTGCGTCTCTAGTAGCAATAGCAGGGAAGAAAGGAAGGCGTGTATAGTAGAGAGAAGCAGAGGAGAAGAGGGCAGGTGAGGTAGGCAGACTGACTGCACGAGGGACAAAAAGCAGAAAGAGAAGAAGCTTTCCTTGTTCTTGACACCTTGTGTGTGCTACGATTGATTGATTGATTGCTTTCCTTGTTACTATCCTAAATAAATAAACATATTACGCGAGATTGCATTGAGTTGGGTGCTCAGGTGGTATTTAATTATTATTTATCTACAGGTAAGGAAAGAAACCATACACAAGGAAGGAAATTAGTTAATAAAGCTGAATAAATGGAAAGGAATAATAAAGAAAGAAAGGAGGAATTGGTCAACTGCCAACTCCACCAAAAAAAGTCAAAGAGAAGGATTGGGTGGAACGGAAGGTGGTGTAGGTGGCCCGCCTGCCAACTCCACGCAGGCGACTGACCAAATCGATGTCCCGGCCCATGAGTAGAGAGTAGTCGGCCCAATACAAGGTCCATTATTAGCAGCGAATTCCTTCCTTATTCGGGAGAGGAAATACATTTGCTTGGCCTCTAACTATGATTATACTAGGCCCACTTACAATTAACTGACTTGGGCCTACAAGCCATCGTTTCGTATCACAACCTAAAAAACATAATTAACATCTTAAACTACACTCCGTTTCCTTATTCATTTCATTTATTCAACTAGCTAGTTTCATCTGTGATGTACATCCATATATATATACGCTAATACGCATGAGACACTGTATGATCCTAGCTAGAATATCAATCTTTTCTATAGATATCCTCACCACAACCATGTGCGTCTTTGATTAGATATATGCATCAGCGTTAATTAGATATATATATATCAGCGTCAATCTTTTCCGAAGATTGTACTAGGATGATCTTTCACAAAGAATTATTCCATTTGGTTATCCATCGACCAAAGACCAAATACGTATTGCACATATTTCTAGTCAATGGAAATGGATCGAGACCCAATTGTAATTTATTTGGTTTTCTTTGCTTCCTGGTTTCGCTTTGTAACTCAACTCTTCCTTTTCATATCTAATAATATAGAACAATGCATTATGTGATAACCCCCTTGTGATTAATCCCTTATAAAAAAACAGCTTCGATCGACCCGCGCATGTCAATGAAAAAATCAGCTGTCTTGTGCCTTGTTGCAGCAGTACCTCGTCAACAGAAAAAAAAAAAAAGAAACCATTTTGGTGAATGGTCATCTACCTAACCAGCACGGCAGCGGTGAAAAGGAATTATATAATTAATTATCTTCTCTACGTGTATTTATATGATAAATTTCACTTTCCGATTGCACGTGACGTATTGACCACAAAATGGCCATTACAGTATAATAGCAAACGTGTCTCTATGCGTTGCATGTCTTGATTGCAATCAGTTTTTTTTTAGATTACACAGTACAACGCAGACGCCAACACGAATGCACACTCATCCTTATGAACACACGTATACGACTTGTTTTATAGCGTGTACCATGAAAATGAATTATATACGAGATACGGCGGAGGGCCCGAGATGAGTATATATACGACAACATTCTAGGCAATGAGCAAATATTTTCCTATATATATCCTTGTCATGTTCTTCTCCCAGTTCTTTGAAACGCACATGAGTTTAGATTCAACAGACGGCTCATACTTAGAATTTAAGTGTGTTTTATGGTTTTTTTTATAACAAACAAGCTTTATTACTTAGCCGCAATTGCTATGTGGGAAATAGGACAACTTGAGATATGAGAAGTATTGTAGCGAGGGATTAATACATCAGAAGGTGTATTACATTGGGACCTAGCCAGAGAGGCTAAAACATGAGTTATGTTATTAAGATTTCTTAGGATCTTGTAGACATTATAGATTTTTCCAAGACTTGCATTGCAGAAAGCCTGAGTGTAGACTTTGACATCCGATCTTGGAATCTGTATGGGGTCAGTGTTGCAGAAAGTTCTTGTTGGGCGAGACTAAGGAGGCTGTCTGTTTTCTTGTCCACCAAGTACTTTAGAATAGGCGCGCGGTGGGACGCGAGGACAATTTGAGAAGAAAAAAAAGGCAGTTTGGTACAAATCTATTAGGCAAACATAAGAAAGGGATATGCATTTATTTGGGACAACGAGTGTACGTAAGGCCGACAATTTTCCCGTGTTGTCCATGTCAGTAATATTAATATTTATATCTGGTATATATAAAGGTTAATGTGGCCGATGTAATAAGAGGCACCTAGTCCTACTACGTACTCCCTCTGTCTCAAAAAATATAAAGAGTGTCATTTTTTTACTTTCACACATCTTGTTTGACCACCCGTCTTATCCTTTTTGAGTAAATATCATATATTTTATTATAACTTTTTTATCATTAGAGATTCTTAATAATAATTTATTTATTTTATAATTTTACACAAAATTTTTGAATAAGACAAATGGTCAAACACGATATTTAAAAGCAACCGCATCACTCATTTTGGATGAATGGATGGATGGAACACTGTAGTAGTTTATATATTATTAGTGTTGGCACCCAAAAATGGCTTGGTCCAAGGTATAGCAAATTTCTATACTTAGTCATATTTTGGAGGTCCAAGGTGCGGTAAATCTCCAGACTTAGCCAAATTTTCGAGGAAGAACAAACATGCTTCGAAGTGACGGATCTTTGGGCGACCGAGCGTCCCGGTCAACCACCCGCGGCCCCGTCAAAAACGCGACGCGTTTCCGGGACTTTCTGGAAGTGACCGGACGTTGGCGACCGGACCGTCTGGTCATTCTTCGCGCTGCCTAGTCGCGGCGTCCGGCCGTCAGTGCGTGTGACTCGATTTCAGAGCTCTCGAATCGACCGGACGCCAGTGACCGGAGCGTACCGGCCGCTCGGCTGATTCCAAGAAACGGTCAACTTCAAGGTCCAGGTCCGATCCCGAACCGATCTCTTTCCTAATCGTGTTTGGGGTGGTTTTTTTGGAGATTGGAAACATCCAAGGACGGTTTCGTAAAAAGGATAAGACCACCCTCCTCTATATAATAAATAGGTTCATGGCCGATTTGATTCCATCTACATCCAATCGACAAACACATCTACTACCGTCTTGCTTGTAGGTCAATTTCCCCTCTACCCTGCGGTTCGGCGGCGTGTCAACTTCCCCTCTACCCTGCTGTTCGGGCGGCGTTCTCCGCAAATTTTGTTTCGGCGCCCTAGGCGGCCTTGCTAGTCCTAGGGCATCCCTCACGTGCGTCCTCCCGACGGGTCTTCCCGAGGTGCGTTCGAGAGGTTATTCCAGCCGTCCACCGAGCTCTACATCAGTCCTAGCGATCTTCCGATCGTTTGCCGCCCATCAAGCCGGGCGGTGCTCGCTGCTTCAAGGTTGATTGCAACCTTCGTGGGTGTCCAAGACCCCCGGTGTGCTTGGCGTGGAACCCTAGTTCTCCATCAACAATTAGTAACTTGAGTTTGACGCAGATATGTTTAATTAGGTTAAACTTGTGTTAATAGTATAACACATGAGTGATAAGGACAGGAAAGATGCATGTATGCATGCCCTCATCACCTTTGTTGTCTATACTCTATAGGCTTCTTCTACCTTTTCCTTTTGTATGGTCAAGACTGACTGCTTGACTTTTGGACCCATGATTCGTTCCTGTGTGCCACCTGCTCCATATATCGCATTCGTATCCTTTCGGGTGACGAAAGCAGAAGTATTAGTTCTGGCCTACGTGTGTCTCAACGCTCAGGTTTCTATCAAACAAAATGACATATATAATTAAATAAAGCTGGCTTATAGGTTAATTATGTAGGCAGTATATGTATACGGTAAAAAAGGTTGAGTTATTAAGAAACGAGATTATGTATTTACTTGGGGATGATGACGTAGTGGTGCGTGAAAAATAGGCCCCCATGGCATGGCAATTGGGTGGTGGAACAGTAATGGTGTGACATAGATGACGAAGTCAAACGCTCGTGCGCCCCAAAAGTCATGTGTGTCACTCTCACTCTCTCTAGTTGGATGTAGAGTGTCCACCTTGACCTGCGAGGACCGCTAGCAAGATCCCATGTCATCCATCACGTGTCATTGCTAAATCAACGAGAGGTCTTAACGATTTTATATATGTTTTCTACGGCTCGGACCACTACTAGCTACCTAGGTGTTGAGTTATCTTTTTGTATAAAGCGCAGCTTCTTTGGGGTTGTTAGTTGGAGGGCCCCCTCCCTTCGCTTTTTGCTTTTTGTTTATGTCTTTGGTGTCTTCTCCTGTGATGTCTTCTCGGCATCTGGGGTTTGTTGTATTTGGATTTGGTTTTCCTCCTCTTAATGAAATACGGGTGAACGGCCCGATCGCTAAAAAAAAAAAAAAAAATTTTATATATATTTTCCATCATCTTGCGCTCCAAGATAAGGAAATTGTGTGGTGTCGTTTGCAGCATACTATGTAGTACTAGGTGAGGTCATGCATTTAATTACTAGATTGAATACGCAAGTCAGAATAATGGGAACGTATTATATTGCTGCGTACTAGCTCATGCATGACCATACTCTCCACTCCGTCTGTTTAGAAGATTCTCGTTGCATCGTCTCCTTTGAATGAATGAAATGCTACTAATTAAGTGGAACCCTGCATGCGTACAAGACTTGGGCCTCGTTTAGTTGGCTAAAGTTTCTAACTCTTTTTCACTCTCTCTCCATCACATCACATTAAATACACCAAAAGACATATGTTCGGAAATGAAATGTAGGTAAAAAAAAAGTAACTAATTACACAGTTTAGATGTACATTCTTGAGAGACGATTCTTTTGAGCCTAGTTACCCCATGGTAGGATAATATTTACCACAAACAAAACGAAAGTGCTTCTGAGGAGTTCCGGGAGTTACTTTTTAAAATTTCTAACATCTAAACGAGGCCTTGGTTTGTTGCATTACATTTGTGCAAACCTGTGGGTGAAGATACCTAGCAACCTGCGGCGGCTTCAATTAATTCCGACTGCAACCACCACCACCACCAGTGATGGGCTGCTGTTAACAAACTCATTTTTTTTTTTTATCTTCACAAAACCAAGGCCTCGTTTAGATGTTAGAAATTTTAGAAAAGTAGCTCACTGAACTCCCCGAAGACTTTCGTTTGTTTGTGGAAATATTATCCTACTATGGGGTAACTAGGCTTAAAAGAATCGCCTCGCAATGTACATCTAAACTGTATAATTAGTTACTTTTTTTACCTACATTTCATAATTCGAACATACGCCTTTTGCCAGATTTAATGTGATGTGATGGAGAGAGCCAAAAAAAAGAGTTAAAACTTTAGCCAACTAAACGAGGCCCAACTTTTACTGTCGTCATGTGGACATGACTCGTGTTGATGATCGAGTTTGGTTGTACCTGTAAGCACTAGCACGCCTTCGGCACAAAAGAAAAAGGAAAAAAAAAAAAAACAATACTTGATCCATAGAGATAGAGAGTGACAGAGGTGGAGGCCGCCCCGGCCCGCCCTGTTGACTGGAGCATCAACACCACACCACACAGACTAGTCAACAGGTCACGTGGGATAAGGATTCCATCCAAGGCGGGTCCCACTCAAGCCAACCTTGGATGCGCCTTCTTCTCTATCTCAAGTGTTGGATCCCCCATTCCTCCTGGTCTTCTCCGGCAGCGCTGCGGTGCGGTGGCCGGCCTTTCCCGAACCTTCCTTCACCTCACCTCCCCGGCCTTCAAAATCCACACCACCCTCCATCCGCGCTTCAGCCAGCCATCCATCCATCCGCTCCATCCCCAACTCAATTCCCCACGCCAAGTAACAAATCCCACCTCCCCGATTTTAACCCCGTCCTTCCATCCACCGCCGCCGGCGACGACGAGCCAACAAGCCGCCATGTCCGCTACTACACCGGAGGACTTCCTGGCGGCGCAGGAGGACGGCGCGCGGTACTTCTCCACGCCAGAGCCCTTCTCGCCGTCGGTCTTCCTCGACCTCCCACCGACGCCAGGCCGCCCGCCCGTCCCCGTCCCCGACGACGACGACGACGACCTCGTCCTCCCCTTCATCTCGCGGATGCTCATGGAGGAGGACATCGACGACAAGTTCTTCTACCAGTTCCCCGACCACCCCGCCCTACTCACCGCGCAGCAGCCCTACGCGCAGATCCTCTCCGACTCTGCAACCACGGCCACCACCTCTTCGTCGTCCGAATCCACCCACGCCGCCACCAGCAGTAGCGGCGGCTCCGGGACCGGCGGCAGCTTCACCCTCTCGCCGTCCTCTGACGCCCCCGCGTCCTCTCCTGATGACCCCGCCTCGTCGTCCTGGCCGCCGTATGACGACCATGTCGACCTCTCCGATCTGCTCCGCTCACCGCCGTACCCGTCGTACCCTTCTCCTGACACCGTGGGGTTGGTCTCGATGACTTCGCCGCCCAACTCTTGTCGCCGCCACAGGATCACGCCACCGCCGGATTCCACTCATCCCACCAGATTCCGACCTTCTCTGATGGTGGCGGCGGTGGCGGAGGAGCAGGAGGAGGAGGAGCCCAAGGGCAGCAGCAACCACCCCGAGGACAAGCCCGGCCGCACCAACCTTCGCTCGCCGCCCAACACCAGCCCGGCATCCAGAGCTCTGCCGCGTTCTCCGGTGACAAGGAGGAAGAAGAGGAGGAGCCCAAGGCAGAGTCCACCACCTATCCTTCTGCCAATTCCGACCACGCCGCGCTCGCCTCGGCCTTCTTCGGCGCTCAGAACGGGGAGAACATGGACATGCTCAACATGGCTTTCCTAAAAGGCATGGAGGAGGCCAAGAAGTTCTTGCCCACCACCAACAGCCTTCTCATCGACCTTGATGACGACAACAAATCCTTGCTGACAAACAGAGACAGCAAGCCCTCCATCCAGGTGAAGGAGGAGGAAGAGGAGGAGCAGGTGGTGAAGGCAATCTCAATGTTTGGGGAAGAAACAACAGAAGCGCCGCCAATGGCAGGGGGCGCAAGAACCGCCACGCCGAGGATGATGATTTGGAGGCCGAGACGGGAAGGAGCAGCAAGCTGATGATGCCGGAGCAGGAGGAGACCGGTGCCAGCGAAGCTCTACGGTAAGATCATGAGCTGTAACTATGAGGAGTTCATGAAGGGCATAGAGGACCTGCGCACGCCATGGACAGCGAGTCTGAGAAGAGCGCCAGGAAGGTCAGCAGGAAAGGGGCGCGGGCAAGCAGAGTCTCGTGAAGGAGGTTGTCGACCTGCGCACCATGCTCATCCATTGCGCGCAGTCGGTGGCCACGGGGATCGCCGAGCGCGGCCGAGGTGCTCAAGCAGATCAAGCAGCACTCCTCGCCCAGAGGGGATGCCACACAGAGGCTGGCTCATTGTTTCGCCATGGGACTGGAGGCACGGCTTGTCGGCACGGGAGCCAGGCGCACCGGTCGCTCATGGCACAGCACACCTCGGTCGTGGATTTTCTCAAGGCATACAGCCTGTACATGACGGCCTGCGCCTTCTTGAAGGTGAGACACGCCTTCTGCTACAATACAATTTGCGAGGCCGTGGCAGGGAGGAGCAAGCTGCACATTGTGGAGTATGGTGTGCAGCATGGATTCCAGTATCCAGGTTTGTTCTATTACCTGGCAAGGAGGGAAGGTGGACCAGCAGAGGTGAGGCTCACCGCAATTGCCGTCCCACAACCAGGGTTTCGCCCAGCCCACCAGGTTGAAGAAACAGGCCGCCGTCTCAGCAACATTGCTCGTGAGACGGGCGTGCCATTCAAGTTCCGTTGTATTGCAGCAAAATGGGAGGCCGTTCGTGCTAAGGACCTCGATATTGATCCGGATGAGGTGCTTGTTGTCACCAGTGAGTCCTATATCGGCAACTTGATGGACGAGAGTGTTTTGGTGGACAGCCCGAGCCCTAGGGATACAGTCCTCAACAACATCCGGGAGATGCGCCCAATGTGTTCATCCATACTGTAGTAAATGGAACATATGGCGCACCCTTCTTTTTGACACGGTTCCGGGAGGCACTCTTCTTTTTCTCAGCACACCCGACATGATCGATGCGACCATCCCCAGGGACAATGCTGAACGCCTGCTGATCGAAAGGGAGATGTTTGGGACGTTTGCCCTGAATGTGATTGCTTGTGAGGGCGCAGACAGGGTGGAACGGCCTGAAACTTATAAGCAATGGCAGGTGCGAAACCACAGGGCTGGGCTGAGGCAGCTACCACTGAATCCAGTGATTTCCCAGGCTGCCAGGGACAAGGTCAAAAACTGTTACCACAAAGACTTTCTCGCCGATGAGGATAACCGCTGGTTGCTGCTCGGATGGAAGGGACGTGTGCTATATGCCATGTCAACATGGGTTGCTGAGGATAATAAACCCATGTTTTAGTGCCTGAATCAAACTATAGATTATATTGATACTATAGATTATATTGATATTTGATAGATGTTCTATGTTGAACCATGATCCAGCACTAATCCAGCACCTTGTGGTTGACTGGACTATGTTTCTAGAGAGTTTAGTGCTGAAACCTTTGAGGTAGAAACAGTTAGGTTGTAGATATAGTTCTTGATATATTGCAGAGTTGTAATGATGTACTATGTACAATGTTCACTAGAATTAGAACCCTGTAGCTGACAAGTGGTTACATGTTTGACCTCTGAAGGCTTAAACCCTGAAAAGTATCTAAGGATGCATGATATGAAGATAGATGGTCTATGTTCAAACTATGATCCTGCAATATGTGGTTCAGTGGACTTATGTTTGTAGAGGGTTTAGTGCAGAAACTTGCCAGGTAGAAATAAGTAGATGCTTACAGCTACATAGGTTGGGGATATTGTTCTTGATATATTGCAGAGTTGTAATATTATATACTATATACATCAGAATTTGTAATTTTATACTATGTACACAAAGAATTGAACCCGGTCTTTGACAAGCAATTTTATGGGTACTTCTTTGACCTCATGTTCTTTTTTGAGGGCTTATATTAGTAAATCTTGAAAAGTATTCTGCCTTGTGAAGTTCTGTTTCTGCTGTAGCATCAGAGTGTTGGCATCTCCTTCACTGCCAGGTGTGAGTAAGCATTGAAGTTGCACTGATTAATCAGAGTATTCCATTTTACAATATAATTCCTTTTGGTGATATTCTGAAATGCAAATTCATTTTACATGTTACCTCTGAATGTTTAAACCCTGAAAAGTATCTAATGATGCATGATTTGATCCAGCAATCTGTGGTTCAGTGGACTTATGTTTCTAGAGGGTTTAGTGCAGAAACTTGCCAAGTAGAAATAAGTAGTTGCTTACAGTTACATGGGTTGTGGATATAGTTCTTGTTATATTGCAGAGTTGTAATATTATATATTATTATGTACACCAGAATTTGTAATTGTATACTATGTACACAAAGAGTAGAACCCTGTCGCTCACAAGCAATTTTATGGGCTACCTGTTTGACCTCATGTTCTTTTTTCAAGTTATAGCAAACCCTGCAAAGTATTCTTCCCCCGTGAAGTTCTGTTTCTGCTGTAGCATCAGACTGTTGGCATCTCCTTCACTGATGGGTGTGAGTAAGCATTGAAGTTGCACTGATTAATCAGAGTATTCTGTTTTACAATATCATTCCTTTTGGTGATATTCTGAAATGTAAATTAATTTTTCCCACAGTTTTGTGTCACATGCCTCGGTTTTTTATCGCTTTCCCCTCAATGCAGATAAGGACAGCTAAACAGTTTAATTTGCTTCCAAGATTGGCTTCAGTCAGCAGGTAATTTCTTTTTTCTTTTTCTGTCAATCCAGCCTGCTGATCACTTTTATGCATTTTAGATATTGAGCTTTGTTAAAATATGTTCATTGTGTAATATTTTTTTAGGCTCTGAACTGATAGCAACAATGAAAAGAATCCAAGAGCTACAGGTAGATATGTTACAGTTGGATTAATTTATAAAGCACTGACCCTCTCTCTCGCTTTCTTCAGTACAGTTTACAAAGTAGAGCATGATGATGAGTTTTGTTTTTACTTGTTCCCTTGCACATTCAGCTGCTGAATCCTTAGTGCACACAAATGTTGGTGTACCTACTGTAGAGTAACATGAGAGCAAAACTTCTTACAAGAACATCCAGTTCATCTCTTCAGAAATGAGGAGCCCCTGCCTTTTTTTTGGGACTAAGAAGCCCCTGCTTCGGATTCAGTGAGATGATAACTGATATTTTGCTCTGATAACTTCTGTTTTGGTCATGGCATGAACTGTATATATTTTAGTTGTCCTTGAACTCACATGATGTTCTGAGTCTGAAGTGCACTGTTTAGTGTGTACTCCTACGAGATAGCTCAGTGACAGTGAATGTTTTTGTTTTGTTTTGGTGTGAATACAAATTTCTGGGATTATAGCGTATCTATGGTTGAATTGGATGACAGTTGCTGCATAGGTTTGCAGTGTTAGCAGCTTCAGGATCTTCTTTGCTGTCTTGGTTCAGACAAGCCTTTGCTTACTTGCTTAAATAAACTGCAGGATGCAAATGGGCTAGGACTGAAAGCCGTGACCGGATAGGACTACTGTCGAGTTGTGATACAGTACCCAAGTGACACAGTTTCTAAGTGGGTAAGTGCTTTCTTGGTGTGTTACAGGCAAAGCTTTTACTTGATACGGGCAGGACCTTCCCCATTTCAGCCTTTACAAACAGCCTGCAGAGTACATTTGGTTCTGCGCTTACCTAGCATCTTATGCTTTTAAAACTCCGCTGCATGTTCAACCAGCAATTATTATATGTCTATTTTTGTAGCTCTTATTGTGGACTAAAACAGAAACTCTGCTGCATGTTTCAGTTGTCCTTGAACTCTTGTTTACTACTTTCTTGGCCTGGTCCGTGATGCTGATGAGTGATGACTGGGCAACCTCCCTCCCAGCTGTTTTATGAGTAGGTCAGACTAACACCTACGGTTAACCTATCTGCTACATGTTTTCACCCCTTCTGTTCATTGATTCCTCCAGCTGCTGTTAGTAGTACCTGTACTGTATGTGCTATATTATGCATAAGAACTTGAGAATGTTGTGCAGCTCTTTCTTCCTTGATATTCTCGTTGCCAAGTTCATTGTGGGTAGTAGTAGTAGCATCACCGGCATTGTTGCTCTTGAAGGTGAAAAGGGTCTTGCTTTGCAATCTGAATCTTATGGAATATGGTTGTGCTTGTGCCATGACAATGCAGCCGGTGGTGCTCAAGATCGTCTCCATGCGGCACAGCAGCAAGCTCTTCAAGATCAAAGGTAATGCGCTTGTGATTCAACTGTTGGAATTTGGCTCCGTTCACTATGCACATGATTTGCATTGCCAACATGGTGGAGGTGATACATACTGACCGTGTCTGCACTCGATGGATTGCAGGGGTGGAGCAGGTGCGCATGGACATGGGCAAGAATCAGGTGACGATAACAACCGAACCATGGACGCTAAGGCACTGCCGGAGAAGTTGCGCAAGAAGCTACGACACCACATACAAGTTTAACTATCGGCATCATATAATTCATCATATTTATGCATTATTATTGGCAAGATCTGAACTTGTTGGGTTCAGACTTGAACTAGCCGCTACCTTGTTACTTGAATCATGTAATTAGCATGTTTGTTGTTCTATTTGCACTCCAAGTTCAGTTCTTGGAGAATCTTGTTAGGAAGTTGAAATGCTATGGCATATTGGGTTCTGTGAATGCATGCGTAGTGTCTGTGTATGCATGCATCATGTCTGTCAAGTTCACATCCTGTGAATTCATCCTGTGAATTCTGTGTAACGTTTATGTATTCATGCGTAGTAATATATCCTGTGTATGTATGACCAGCGGTTTCTAGCAGCAAGCAGCAGTGTATTCTGGGCAACGAAGACATTATTTTTACCTTCAATCCAAACAGCTTATTTCAAGGGGAAAATATATACAAGTGTATTCTTGTGCACTAGAAATTACACTTGTACACCAATTACAAGTCAATAAAAATACCATTATGCCAAACAAGCCCCTGCTTCGGATTCAGTGAGATGATAACTGATATTTTGCTCTGATAACTTCAGAAAACTGAACAAAAATTGATGGAGGCATTCTGTGAATAAGACCATGAGATTGTGATAGTGTAATTTAAACCATTATCTGTTAATGTGTTCATGCTTGGGATGTTGCAGATCCATCTTGTCCACTTCTGCCACTGACTACGCTATCTTGTACATGCTTAATTGTTTAGTAC
Organism: Hyparrhenia diplandra; assembly: GCA_015847255.1. NCBI lineage: Eukaryota > Viridiplantae > Streptophyta > Magnoliopsida > Poales > Poaceae > Hyparrhenia > Hyparrhenia diplandra. The sequence continues at coordinate 52,185 of JADLZK010004195.1, read as the reverse complement.
TAATGAAGTGGCTCAATGATACTTCCGTAAGCTTTTTTTGGCAATGCCTGAATTGATTATTGTACTGCTTGCATCCCTAGCTAAACTAGTCCAGTCCACTGAACACAGACACCGTGGCCAAGATCTGGTCGGTCGTCGCCATGGTCACCAAACTCGCCATCCTGGAAGCTTCATCAGCAGGCGAGGCAGGGCTCCTTCAAATGTCCCACTGTCAAAGCTGCGGCCGTCATCCATTGCCTTTCCCCCACCAAACATCGCACTAGAGCAAGCTACAAGCAGCAGGCTGATTCAGCACGCAAAGCTCCGGTTTTGACCGCCGGCGAGCCATGTCCGCCGCGCCGGAGGAGTTCCTGGCGCAGGGGCCCTACCTCGAGCCATTCTCCCCTCCATCTTCCTCGACCTGCCCCCGACGCCCCGCCCAGACGGCGATGACCCGACCTCCGACGACCCAGCCTCCTCCGACGATCTCGTCCTCCCCTTCATCTCGCGAATGCTCATGGAGGAGGACATCGACGACAAGTTCTTCTACCAGTTCCCCGACCATCCCGCGCTCCTCAGCGCTCAGCATCCGTACGCGCAGATCCTCTCTGAAGCCACCGTCGCGTCCTCATCCGACTCCGCCGCCGTCACCAGCTCAGGGACCGGCGGCAACTCCACCCTCTGCTCGTCCTCCTCCGATGCCCCCGCATCTGCCGACCCCACCTGGCCCTACGACCCAATCGAGCTCTCCCAGCTGCTGCGCTCCCCTCCGAACTTGGGGGTGGGGCTCGATGACTTCACCGCCGACGAGGTCAACGCCGCCTTCTTGCTGGGACAAGACGCCACGTTCCAGCCGAGCCCGGCGTTCTTGGATACCGCCGCCGGCGACGCCGGCGGAGGCCAAGGGCTGACCGCTTCCCTCACCACCGAGAACGCTGGCGGTGGTGGAGCCCAGCAGCAGCGCGCTTCCCTCGTTGCCCAGGACGCCGGCGGTGGCGTGGGCATCCAGAGGTCGGCGTGCGTGGAGGAGACGAAGACAGAGGTCACCACCTTGCCTGCTGCTGAGGGTGACCATGCTGCGCTGTTCTCGGCCTTCTTCAGTGCCCAGAATGGGGAAAATATGGACATGCTCAACATGGCGTTCCTCAAAGGCATGGAAGAGGCCAAGAAGTTCTTGCCCACCAACAATGGCCTCCTTGTCAACCTTGAGGACACCTCTGTCCAATCCTTGCCAACAGACAGAGACATCAAGCCGTCCACTGCCTTTGTTGCTACCCAACTGAAGGAGGAGGAAGTGGATGGGATATCAATGTTTGGTGGAAGTAGCAATGGCAGGGGCCGCAAGAACCATCACTCCCAAGAAGACCTGGAATTCGAGACTGGCAGAAACAGCAAACTGATGATGCCTGAAGAGGAAGAAATCGGTGCTAGTGAGCTGTTCGACGAATTAATGTCTGGTAATCATGATGGATTCTTGAAACGCTTGCATGATCTGCGCATCGCCATGGATAGCGAGTCTGAGAAGAGTGCCAGGAGGGGGAGTGGGAAGGGGGCGCGGGGGAAGCAGCGTGGGAACGAGTTTGTTGACCTGCACACCATGCTCATCCATTGTGCACAGGCAATGGTCACAGGTGATCGCCGAAGTGCAACTGAGATGCTGAAACAGATCAAGCAGCACTCCTCTCGCAGAGGGGATGCCACACAGAGGTTGGCCTATTGTTTTGCAGAAGGACTGGAGGCGCGACTTGCTGGCACAGGGAGCCAGGTGTACCAGTCGCTCATGTCAAAACGCACATCGGTCGTGGAATTCCTCAAGGCGCATAAGCTATTCTTGGCGGCCATCAGCCTCAATAAGGTGAATATCATCTTCTCCAACAGGAATATCCTGGATGCCGTGGCAGGGAGGAGCAAGTTGCACATTGTGGCATATGGTGTACAGCATGGTTTTGGTTTACAGTGGCCAGGCTTGCTGCATTTCCTGGCAGGTAGAGAAGGTGGACCTCCAGAGGTGAGGTTCACTGGCATTGACCTTCCGCAGCCTGGGTTCCGCCCAGCCTACCAGATTGAAGAAACAGGCCGCCGACTTAGTAACTGTGCCCGTGAATTCGGAGTGCCATTCAAGTTCCATTCTGTAGCAGCAAAGTGGGAGACAGTCTGTGCTGAGGACCTTAACATTGATCCAGATGAGGTGCTTGTTGTGCACAGCGAGTGCCACTTCAGCAACTTGATGGATGAGAGTGTTGATGTTGACACCCCAAGCCCCAGAGATTTGGTGCTCAACAACATTCAAAAGATGGGACCCAATATTTTCATCCAGATTGTTAATAATGGCACATATGGTGCTCCATTCTTCCTCACACGGTTCCGGGAGGCACTCTTCTACTACTCAGCACTATTTGACATGATTGATGCAACCATTCCCCGGGATAATGATGAACGGCTGCTGGTCGAGCGGGATATTTTTGGGCGATCTGTCCTGAATGTTATTGCTTGTGAGGGTGCAGACAGGTTGGAACGCCCTGAGACTTATAAGCAATGGCAGGTGCGGAACCACCGGGCTGGGCTCAAGCAGCTACCATTGAGTCCAGAGGTTGTAAAGCTTGCGAGGGATAAGGTCAAGAGCTATTACCACAAAGACTTTCTCATCGATCAGGATCACCGATGGTTGTTGCAGGGATGGAAAGGGCGGATCCTCTTTGCCATGTCAACATGGGTTGCTGAGGATAATAACTCCATCTTTTAGCTGCTTCACTTCGCCTTGTTTTGGATTATGAATGATATTGATGTTTGATAGATGGTCTGTCTTTATTTTACCACTAAACTATGACCCAGCATCTGTGGCCCACTGGATTTCAGTTTCTAGAGGGGTTTAGTGCTGAAACTTTGTAAGCTAGAAATAAGTTGAACAATAGATGCTTAGAGCTACATAGGATGTAGATGTAGTTCTGGATATGTTGCAGAACTGTGATGTGTACACCACCTGTAACTGATAAGCAATTTTATTTATTACTTATTCGACTTTATATCTGTCTCTTCCAGTTCTGTTTCTTCTGTATCACTAGACTGTTGGCATTTTCCCTTGTGTCTAGGCGTGGTTATCAAAGTTGCACTGTTTAATCAAAGTAGTCTATTTGGTTTGATATCTTCCATCATTCTCTCGTCCCAGACAAGTACAGCTAAAAGTGTTCACTAGATTCAGGATTATGTGATGTTTCTGCAATATGGGAAGGATCAGGCTTGTATCTTCTCGAGGGTGCATTCAAATGTCGAATAAGTAATAAATAATGTTTGTCTGCTGCAAATTTGCTAGGATTCTATAATATCGATCTTCCATAAAGCTACAGTTGCCTTGGATGAACTTAGCGTTCAAAGTCAGATGCTTCTTGTTTGCATTAGTCATTTCTTACACTATGTTATTCCTTAAGGCATTATTTTTGCCTGTTTGTTTGTTCCATCTCACAGACGGATCATTTGTGGTTCTGCCTTGTTTGTCTCCTTTCGAGTTTGGAGCACTAACAATTTGATTCATTTGTCCTTGTCCATGTGTGGAACAAGGGAGAACACCCGACTAAACGTGGACAATTTGATTATGACTGGCTGACATTGGAACAATTGAAGCAGGTAAAGATTAGTCTGTCTTTTTGCTCTGTTCATCCATATAGACACCATATTAAATATAGTAGAGTCGAAAATTCAGTGTGTAATAAGGAGTACAGTTTGATTGAATATTTCAGCATCATTTTCTCATCAAGACAAGTCAAAGATGTTGTTATTAAGAGTATTATATTCCAAGCTGACCATAGATAGTCATCATGATTCAGGTCTAATGTGTCAAAATTTCCACTCTGCATTCTCCACCAAAAGAGACAAATAACTTAATTTGACACTGCAGGGTTTGGTCAAGCAAAAGTTTATTTTATTTTATTTTTTGGCGTGCAAGAAAAAAATGAAAATGGACAAAGTGACAGGTATTTGATCCTGCAGAGATTTGGAAATTAAGCTTTATTTCTGTAATTTGGGGCAGACCTTATGTAATCTGCTCAATGGTGCATAATATGAAGCTTACAGTTATGTGATTATATTTGCACAAAGATGGACACTTATGGCCTCTCTACATTTGCAATGGTCCTTTATCATCTAATAACTAGTAACTTCTCTTTCGCTGAGATACTGGTGATGGGTGAGAAAGGTTCACTGTAGCAAGTCCATCATATTGTTCTTGTTTGCATTAGTCATTACTGTAGCTATGTTTATCCTTTTGGCAATGTTTTTTGTCTCTTTGTTCACAGACTCCCAATATGCATTTGTATGTTATATTTATTCCTTTTTTTTTTTTCAGGTTTATAGAGTACTACAATTCTGTCCATCTGTTTCCCTCAAGGAACAAAAGCAATTTGGTTCGTCTGTCCATGTGTAGAACAGGGGAGAAACACCTTTCCAAACATACTGAACACATTGATTGTGACATGTTGCTTTCAGAGATGCAGGTATAAGCTTGGTCACAGTCTTTGGTTCTGTTCATCAATCATCCATACTCCGTTTGTACCAAGTGGCATGTTGGAATACTACTAGTACTAGATTATTTTATGGAATGTATTCCGTAGAAGAGAAGCCGCCGCTCCAATGGCATTGGCATCAGAATCGGTTTGTTGACCTGTTCCACTCCTTCCCCTTTCTGGTTCTCTGCATCGCCACAAGCTTGGATCTTTGTCGCTGGTCCAAGACTCCAACCAAAGCTTGGATTTTTATCCCACCACGGCACCACCCACACCCAGCAGCCATGGCCGCCACACCAGAGAGCGAGGGCCTCTTCATTGACCCCGAGCCCTTCTCCCCGTCCATCTTCCTCGACCTGCCCCCGACGCCCCGCCCCGATGGCAACGGAGAGGCCTCGTCGGACGATCTCGTCCTCCCCTTCATCTCGCGGATCCTCATGGAGGAGGACATCAACGATCAATTCTTCTACCAGTTCCCCGACCACCCCGCGCTCCTCCAAGCCCAGGAACCGTACGCGCAGATCCTCTCTGAGGCCACCACGCCTCACACCGACAGCACCACCTCAGGCTCGCCGTCCTCCTCCGACGACCTAGCACCACCTCAGGTGTACCCGGATGCGGGACTGCACGACTTCACCAACGACGATGCTGGCACCTTCTTCTTGCCAGCACAAAGCCCGGAGTTCGAGCAGAGTCCGGCGCCGGCGATGCCCGCCGGCGACGGTGACCACGCGGCGCTGGCCTCGGTCTTCTTCAGTGGCCACAACGGAGGAGACGCGGACGCAGACATGCTCAACAAGGCATTCCTCAAGGGTATGGAGGAGGCCAAGAAGTTCTTACCCACCACCACCACCAGCCTCCTAACTGACCGTGAGGCAAAGGAAGAGGAGGGGATTAATGGCAGGGGCCGCAAGGACAGGGACAGGCTCAGTTGGGATGACTTGGAGGCTGAGACGTGCAGGAAGAACAAGCTGATGGTGCCCGAGCCTGAGGAAACTGGTGACATTGTAGATGAAATGATTGTCAATGGACTGCAATCGTGCCTCAAAGAAATGAAGGCCCTGCAAATCACCATGGGCAGCGAGGCTAAGAAGAAGGCCAAGAAGGGCAAAGGGAAATCGGCACAGGGAAGGTCCAGCGCCACTGAGGCGGTGGAGCTGAGCACCTTGCTCATCCACTGTGCACAGGCCATAGCCACAGACAACCGCCGCAGTGCGACCGAATTGCTGAGACAGATCAAGCAGCATACGTCCCCGAAGGGTGATGCCACACAGAGGTTGGCACATTGTTTTGCAGAGGGATTGGAGGCGCGGTTGGCAGGGTCGGGGGAGCCAGCTCTACAGGTCTCTCATGGCGGAGCGCATCTCGGTCGTGGAGTACCTCAAGGCCTACTGGTTGTACCTGGCAGCTTGCTGTTTCAAAATGACAGCATTCAGGTTCGCCCACATGACAATCCTCAAGGCCATTGCTGGGAGGAAAAAGGTTCACATCGTGGATTATGGCATGGATTATGGGGTTCAGTGGCCAACTTTGCTGTACCGTTTGGCCAACTTGGAGGGTGGACCACCTGAAGTGAGGATCACCGGAATTGACCTCCCCCAGCCTGGATTCCGCCCAGCCATGCGGATTGAGGAGACAGGGCGCCGCCTCAGCAATTATGCTCGTCAGCTCGGTGTGCCATTCAAGTTCCATGGCATCACGGCGAGATGGGATACAGTTCGTGTTGATGACCTGAACATTGACCCTGATGAGGTACTCATTGTCAATAGTATGATCCAGTTTGGACGAAATTTGATGGATGAGGGGGTCAACATCGATAGCCCAAGCCCAAGGGATGTTGTCCTCAGAACTATTCGCAAGATGCAACCTGATGCATTCATCCTTTATGTCATGAATGTCTCATATAGCACTCCATTCTTTGTAACACGTTTCCGGGAGGCGCTGTTCTTTTACTCTGCAATGTTTGACATGCTGGATGCCACGGCTCCACGGGATAGTCACCAGCGCTTTTTGGTTGAGCGGGTCCTCTTTAGGCAGTGTAGCCTGAATGTTGTTGCCTGTGAGGGCACGGACAGGGTGGAGCGCCCGGAGACATATAAGCAATGGCAGGTGCGGAACCACCGGGCAGGGCTAAGGCAGCTTCCATTGGATCCAGATATTGTAAAGACCTTGAGGGACAGAGTGAAGGATCAGTATCACAAGGACTTTATCATTGATACGGATCATAATTGGGTCCTGGAAGGATGGAAGGGACGCATACACTATGCCATGTCGACATGGGTTGCAGATGACGCTGTCTCAGAACTTTAGCTGCTTTTCTCACCGCATACAGAAATATCGATAATTGCAACTATACATATATGATTCTGAATTTCTGTCTTACCAATAGACTTCATGAGCTGCTCAGCAGCTGTGGTTCAACATGCCATTTTACCCACCATCTTGCCTTCCTAGAAGGGTGGAAGGTACACATACTCATACCATGTTGACATGAGTTTAAGAATTCAGATGTTGCTATCTAAGAGCTTCAATAGGAGATGCTTCTTTGGGTGTTCTTGTTGTGTCTTGTAGCTGCATAGGATCTTAGATTAGTTCTCAGTGTGTTGATGCAGATAACTGAAAAACCATTTGTGGTACCTGTATTGTGAAGTCCACTTTCTGTTGTAACATTGTATTCCCTTTCACCAGGAAAGATTAAACAGGCACAAGATTGCGCATTAAATTTGCACTTATTATTCTGTTATTCAGAGAATTGATTTCTGCTGCTTTATTTTTTGGTGATTGTTTCCAATGCAAACTTATTGATACCATACTTTCCCCATTTTGTATCTAGTTTCAAATTCTTGGGGATGGTTTCCGCTGAATATTTTTCTTAAGCCCTCATGCAGTTGAAGCCCAAATGCGTTATTACCCAACTATTGCAATCGCCATGAGGAAAAACCTTCGCTGCTCCCTTGCGTGCCCGTTAACCAGCTGAACAGATGTTCCTCCCACCCACCATCAGCTGAGGCCATTGCTTTATTTGCCTTGCCAATTGCTAATGGCCCTATTTAATGTTCATTTGCTCCATCATGCTATGTATGGCAATCGAGCAGTCAGCCTCTAGATGTTTTATACTCTAGATGCTTTATATTCTCAGTCTCACCTATCTCGTTGGCAATTCTGCATGCACAGGGTTTAGTCAATCACCATGGCTAGCGCAGTCCAGTCCTGGTTGATGTTTGTGCTCTTAGCTCGCTACCACGACATCATCCACGGTCGTCACTGTCCACCTGTTGCTGCTGGCTGCAACTACTGAAGGTTTCCTATACAACAAGTTCGCAGCTGCCAAGATGGCGAATGCAGATCCTCTTAACAATTCAGATTGTTCTTTGTATTTTTTTTTTCTCCATTGCTTATTTATTCAGTCTGGCACATTGCATTCCAAGGGCATCATTATTAAAAGATTGATCATTCACCTGACAAAATTATAGAATTTACGTATGAAGTGTTTTAGTCATTGAGACAAAGAGTTGTGGAATATTCTATTATTTTATTTGCCTTTTCAGGTGAGAGCTCCTTGATTTTGACCAAAGTTGGCAACATAGTTGCGATCACCAGCTTGATTGTTTAGTTCTTTTGATACTGCACAATGGAAAAGTTATTAGCAGCAACATAGCGATCGGTTCCTTTTTCATAACATGAAACATATCCATTGTTGTACTAAATAGCTATTCCTTATATATTTCATTGCATAAGTTGCACTATGCCAACTAGATTAATACTTACAACAATCAGCATCAATAATATAAGTTAAATTATTCTCTAAGTACCCGCAGCAACGCGCGCGGGTAATTCACCTAGTGTACAACAAACTGAAAAACCACTTGTGGAACCTGTATTGTGAAGTCCACCTTTTCTTGTTACATTGTTTATTCCTTTGCACCTAGAAAGAGTAAATGGGCACAAGATTAAGCATTGAAATTGCACATATTATTCTGTTGTTCAGAGTATTGATTTTGCTTCTTGTTTTTGGTAATTGTTTCAAATGCAAAGTTATTGGTACCATACTTTCCCCATTTTCTACCTAGTTTCAAATTCCTGGGAATAGTTGCTGCTGAATATTTTTCTGAATTCTTTCATTCAGAGTAGCAGTTTTTGCAATGATGCCTCCACATGTTCATCAGTTGATATCGAATCACTGGCTTACTGGTGTGTTGAATGCCGAACCTGCTAGGATTCCAGTAAGACTTTTGAGCTTTTGATCAAACTAGAGTAACATTGAACAAAACTAGAGTTACTGGCTTATTGGCTTAAACTGTTGGCATTTCCCTTGTGTCTAGGCATGATTATCAAAGTTGCTCTGTTTAATCGAAGTATTCTATTTGGCAGGATATCTTCCATCATTTTCTTATCCAGACAAGTACAGCTAAAAGTGTTCACTAGATTCAGGATTATATGATGTTTCTGCAATATGGGAAGAGTCAGGCTTGTATCTTCTCGAGGGTGCATTCAAATGTATGCATCTGATAGTTGTGATGGTTTTTTACGTGGTGTTTGTAATGATCCTTTATCATATATTAGCTATAAATAAAGTTCGTCTGCAGCAAATCTGCTAGGATTCTATTATACCGATCTTCCATAAAGCTACAGTTGCCTTGGATGAACTTACTGTTCAAAGTCAGATGCTTCTTGTTTGCATTAGTCATTTCTTGCACTATGTTCTTCCTTAAGGGAATATTTTTGCCTGTTTGTTCCATCTCACAGAATGATCATTTGTGGTTCTGCCTTGCTTATTTCCTTTTTCAGGTTTGGAGCAGTAACAATTTGGTTCATTTGTCCATGCGTGGAACAAGAGAGAACACCTGACCAAACGTGGACAGTTTGATTATGACTGGCTGACATTGGAACAATTGAAGCAGGTAAAGGTTAGTCTGTCTTTTTTGCTCTGTTCATCCATATATATACTATATTAAATATAGTAAAGAGTTAAAAATTCATAGTGTGTAATAAGGAGTACAGTTTGATTGAATATTTCAGCATCATTTTCTCATCAAGACAAGTCAAAGATGTTGTAATTAAGAGTATTATATTCCAAGCTGACCATAGTTAGTCATCATGATTCAGGTCTAGTGTGTTAAAATTTCTGCTCTGTCTTCTCCACCAAAAGAGATAAATACCTTAATTTGACACTGCAGGGTTTGGTCAAGCAAAGATTTTCTTTTTTTGTCGTGCAAGACAAGACAGATAGTCAGACACTACCGCTAACTATTTTAGCAGCAGGCTTTTGACCCTGGACTTTTATCAAGCACTGCTAAGACAGGTTAGATGCTGTACTGAATCTGGGCCAGCCGCCAGCATCAGAACCAGAGCAATTTTTTTTTTGACAGTCAACGGGGGGAGGCGCTCCCCACCTTAGTATTGATGTATTATCAACAGCCTCATTTTTAGGGAACGAGGCAAAACCCTTTCGTTCAGCTTAATTTTTGGAAACCGAACTAAAACCATACAACAGCCCTAAGACAAGGGCAAGTTTGTGGCCTATCCACTAGTGAGAAAAACGACGACAACATACCCCAGCACAAAGGGCAAGCGGGGCACAACCACAGATACACCAAAGAAAATGAAAACTAAAACACACCACGACACACGAGCTCTTTGATGCCTCCAAGGAGGTAAATGACGCGGAACGTAATCATCGTCAGCCAAGGAGAAGCTTAGCAAGGTTTTCACCCGAGTCATGAGCCAAGGCGAAGCCGTGCTGGCCTAGTCGACCAAGGAGATGAGGCAGCAAGGTGTTCTTCATCGACGGCTTCAAGAAGGAGGATCCGCCCGATGGCGCTCGTCGTCGCTGGCCCAGACCTAGAGCTGAGCTGAGCTTTAAGCCTAGAATCCTTACAAGTGCCCTCGCAAACAAGGCAACGATAGAAGTCACCTCGTCGTCTCCAGGGTTGATGCTCCGACGCCGCTACCGCTGCCACCGCCGTGGCAAAACAGCCATGGACGACAACGCCGCACCGTCCGAAATGGCGCTCCGCCCTCCCAAGAAGAAGCACGGGGGAAGGCACCCGCGGACTCACAGCCTCACCGCCGGCATGCTGCGGACAGACCCGTGCGCACCGCCACGCATGTGAAGAAGAACCGCACCGCTGCGTAGCACCATCTGTGCCCCGAGCTCGAAAAGGAAGAGCACCATCGTGCCCCGAGCTCGAGAGGATTGCAACGGCTTCACTCTGGATCACGCCGACCGCCGGATCCAGCGAAGGTGACGCCACGGAAACATAGCCCCACCGCCGGCATGTCCGCGGCCAAACCATGCGCGCCAGGGCCCCGCACGCACAAGAAGAAGAGACGCCATGCCACAGAGCAGCCCACCAGATCTGCGCAGGGCTCCATCGCTCGGGAGCATCGCCATGGGGAGGTAGCGCCACGAGAAGCTCGCAGCAAGCACTAGACGCGTCGGGTCGTGGGGCATCGTGACCGGGCTTTCCACCGGGCAGTGAGGCCGGCGGCGCGGCGAGCCGGGCACCCTGGGACCTCCCAGACGAAGGATCCCGCCAAGGCGCCAACCAGGGTGCGCCGGCCAAGAGATGGCGAATCCAGCACCAAAATCCGGGTCTGCCCTTCCGGGAGCCAACCGCCATTGATGACGCGGGAGATGGGGAGGAGGGGCTCGGGAGGAAGACGGTGATGGACGCAGGCTCGCGCCATCGTACCCTTCCGCCGAGCTTCAATGCGTGGACGCCGCAAAGACCTAGCCAAGGCACCGAGCCGCCCTGAGCGTCGAGGGCCATCCCCGCGCACGGACGGACTCGCGGCCAGCCTGGGAGAGGCCTCGCCCGCCGCCATCCTCGAGAGCCGCGCGGGCTTCCCGGCGTCCCTCTCCGGCAGCGGCGAGGGGAGGGGGGGTGGAGGGTTGGCGGCGGCAGCGGCTAGGGTTTGCCGCCGCCGGGTCGCTTTGTGCGAGCGGCGACGGGGCGGGAGCTGCAATTTGGCTTTGCCTCTATTCTACACTTCCCATCAACCAGCGCATTCGTCTTCTCCAACTTTCCTTTGTTTACTAACTAGTTCCATCAGGTTCAGGAAGTTTTGTTTTTGATTTGGAAATTAAGCTTTGTTTCTGTAATTTGGGGGAGACCTTATGTAATCTGCTCAATGGTGCATAATATGAAGCTTACAGTTGTGTGATTATATTTGCACAAAGATGGACACTTTATGGCCTCTCTACACAATGGTCCTTTATCATCTAATAACTACTTAGTAACTTCTCTTTCACTGAGTTACTGGTGATGAGTGAGAAAGTTTCACTGCAGCAAGTCCAATATATTGTTCTTGTTTGCATTAGTCATTTCTGGAGCTATGTTTATCCTTTTGGCAATGTTTTTGTCTCTTTGTTCAATCTCACACTCACAATATGCATTTTTATGTCCTATTTATTCCTTTTTTTTTCAGGTTTATAGAGTACTACAATTCTGTCCATCTGTTTCCCTCGAGGAACAAAAACAATTTGGTTCATCTGTCCATTTGTAGAACAGGGGGAAAACACCTTTGCAATCGTACTGGTTCCATTGATTGTCACATGTTGCTATCGGAGATGCAGGTAGAAGTTGGTCTGTCTTTGCTCTGTTCATCAATCATCCATACTCCGTTTGTACTGTACTAAGTGACAGGTATTTGATCCTGCAGAGCTTTGTCAAGCAATGGCAGGACATGTTAGAATAGTACTAGTATACTAGATTATATATTGTAGAAGAGCTGCAATTGCATTTCCACTGTACAGCTTGACTACAGAGAAGCCGCCGCCACAGTGGCATTGGCATCAGAATCCCTTTGTTGACTTGTTCCACTCCTTTCCCTATCTGGCTTTCCCGTGCATCGCAATGGTCCAAGACTCCAACCAAAGCTTGGAGTTTTATCCCACCACCCAGACCCAGCAGCCATGGGCCATGGCCTCCACGCCGGAGAGCGAGGGCCTCTTCATTGACCCCGAGCCCTTCTCCCCTCCATCTTCCTCGACCTGCCCCCGACGCCCCACCCTGATGGTAACGGCGAGGTCCCGGCCTCGTCGGACGATCTCGTCCTCCCCTTCATCTCACGGATCCTCATGGAGGAGGACATCAAGGACCAATTCTTCTACCAGTTCCCCGACCACCCCGCGCTCCTCCAAGCCCAGGAACCGTACGCTCAGATCCTCTCTGACGCCACCATGCCTCACACAAACAGCACCACCTCAGTCTCCCCCGCCACCGTCTCACCGTCCTCCTCGGACGACCGAGCCCAGCTCCTCCTGTCCTCGCCGTACCCGGATGCGGGACTGCACGACTTCACCGACGACGATGTTGCCACCTTCTTCTTGCCAGCACAAGATGGTGGCAGCCCGGAGTTCGGGCAGAGTCCGGCGCAATTAAGGACCACAACCTTGCCCGCCGCCTCGGTCTTCTTCCGTTGCCACAACGGGGAGACGCCGACGCGGACATGCTCAACAAGGCATTCCTCAAGGGCATGGCGGAGGCCAAGAAGTTCTTGCCCACCACCAACAGCCTCCTAATTGACCGTGAGGCAGAGGAAGAGGAGGGGATTAATGGCAGGGGCCGCAAGGACAGGGACAGGCTCAGTTGGGATGACTTGGAGGCTGAGACGTGCAGGAAGAGCACGCTGATGGTGCCCGCGCCTGAGGAAACTGGAGAGATGGTCGATCATATGATTGTCAATGGACTGCAATTGTGCTTCAAAGAAATGAAGGCCCTGCGAATCACCATGGGCAGTGAGGCTAAGAAGAACACCAGGAAGGGCAAAGGGAAGTCGCCACAGGGAAGGTCTAGCGCCACGGTGGAGCTGAGCACCTTGCTCATCCACTGTGCACAGGCCATAGCCACGGACAACCACCACAGTGCGACCGAATTGCTGAGACAGATCAAGCAGCATACGTCCCCGAAGGGTGATGCCACACAGAGGTTGGCACATTGTTTTGCAGAGGGATTGGAGGCGCGGCTGGCAGGGTCGGGGAGCCAGCTCTACAGGTCTCTCATGGCTCAGCGCATCTCGGTCGTGGAGTACCTCAAGGCCTACTGGTTGTACCTGGCAGCTTGCTGTTTCAAAATGACGGCATTCAGCTTCTCCAACATGACAATCCTCGAGGCCATCGCAGGGAGGAAAAAGGTTCACATCGTGGATTATGGCTTGAATTATGGGGTTCAGTGGCCAACTTTGCTATACCGTTTGGCGACCTTGGAGGGTGGACCTCCTGAAGTGAGGATCACTGGCATTGATCTCCCCCAGCCCGGCTTCCGCCCAGTTGTGCGGATCGAGGAGACAGGGCGGCGGCTTAGCAATTATGCTCGTCAGCTCAGTGTGCCATTCAAGTTCCACAGCATCACGGTGAGGTGGGACACAGTTTGTGTTGATGACCTGAACATTGACCCTGATGAGGTACTCATTGTCAACAGTATCATGCAGTTTGGAAATTTGATGGATGAGGGGGTCGATATTGATAGCCCAAGCCCTAGGGATGTTGTCCTCAGGACCATTCGCAAGATGCAACCTGATGCGTTCATCCTTTATGTCATGAATGCCCCGTATAGTACTCCATTCTTTGTAACACGTTTCCGGGAGGCGCTGTTCTTTTACTCTGCAATGTTTGACATGCTAGATGCCACGGCTCCACGGGATAGTCATCAGCGCTTTTTGGTTGAGCGGGTCCCCTTTAGGCAGTGTAGCCTAAATGTTGTTGCCTGTGAGGGCACGGACAGGGTGGAGCGCCCGGAGACATATAAGCAATGGCAGGTGCGGAACCACCGGGCAGGGCTAAGGCAGCTTCCATTGGATCCAGATATTGTAAAGACCTTGAGGGACAAAGTGAGGGATCAGTATCACAAGGACTTTATCATTGATACGGATCATAATTGGCTCCTGGAAGGATGGAAGGGACGCATACACTATGCCATGTCGACATGGGTTGCAGATGACGCTGTCTCAGAACTTTAGCTGCTTTTCTCACCGCATACAGAAATATCGATAATTGCAACATGCATATGTTTCTGAATTTCTGTCTTACCAATGAACTTCATGAGCTTCTCAGCAGTTGTGGTGGAAGGTATGCATACTCTATGCCATGTCGACATGAGTTTCAGAATTCAAATGATGCTATCTCAGAACTTTAATGGCATTTCATCACAAGATACAGAGATATATGCCTCTGTGAGTCTGGCGTTATGTGGTTCAACACACTGTATTTAAAGATGCTTGGATATAAGCAGTATTATATGCGATACAGTGTCTTCTAATAATGTAATAGTAGATGTTTATTTGGGTGTTCATGTTGCTTCTTATAGCTGCATAGGATCTTAGATTAGTTCTCAGTGTGTTGATGCTGAACCTTTGTAAATCTTATCTTATACTTCTATAAAGCAAAACCCCACTACCTACTTCTCTGTGATTTCATGAAGCCATGTCATCCAAGGGTCCCATAAGTCACTAAGCTACAAAATCATGCAGTTGAAGCCCAAACGCCTTATCACCCAACTATTGCAATCACCATGAGAAAAACCTTCGCTGCTCCCTCGGCTATTTAGTACAACAATGGATATGTTTCATGATGTCAGATGAAAAAGGAACCGATCGCTATGTTGCTGCTAATAACTTTTCCATTGTGCAGTTTCAAAAGAACTACACAGTCAAGCTGATAATCACGATTATGTTGCCAACTTTGGTTAAAATCAAGGAACTCTCACCTGAAAAGGCAAATAAAATAATAGAATATTCCACAACTCTTTGTCTCAATGACCAAAACACTTCATACGTAAATTCTGTAATTTTGTCAGGTGAATGATCAATCTTTTATAATGATGCCCTCGGAATGAAATGCGCCAGACTGAATAAATAAGCAATGGAGAAACAATACAAAGAATAATCTGAATGGAAAAGAGGATCTGCATTCGCCATCTTGGCAGCTGTGAACTTGTTGTATAGGAAACCTTCAGTAGTTGCAGCCCGCAGCAACCGGTGGACAGTGACGACCGTGGATGATGTCGTGATAGCGAGCTAAGAGCACGAACATCAACCAGGACTGGACTGCGCTAGCCATGGTGATTGACTAATTTGGTGGCCTGTGCATGCAGAACTGCCGACGAGGTAGGTGAGACTGAGAATAAAAAGCATCTAGAGGCTGACCTCGACTGCCATACCTAGCATGATGGAGCAAATGAACATTAAATAGGGCCATTAGCAACTGGCAAGGTAAATAAAGCGATGGCCTCGGCTGATGGTGGGTGGGAGGAACGTCTGTTCAGCTGGTTCCTTATAGATTTCGTTGCATAAGTTGCACTCTGACAACTAGATTAATACTTACAGCAATCATCATCAATAATATAAGTTCAATTGTTCTCTAAGTACCCACAGCAACGCGTGGGGAATTCACCTAGTGTACAACAAACTGAAAAACCACTTGTGGTACCTGTATTGTGAAGTCCACTTTTTCTTGTAACATTGTATATTCCTTTGCACCTGGAAAGAGTAAATGGGCACGAGATTAAGCATTAAAATTGCACATATTATTATTCTGTTATTCAGAGTATTGATTTTTCTTCTTTGTTTTTGGTAATTGTTTCGAATGCAAAGTTATTGGTACCATACTTTCCCCATTTTCTACCTAGTTTCAAAATCCTGGGGATGGTTTCCGCTGAATATTTTTCTTAATTCTTTCATTCAGAGTACAGTTGAAAGAGGTGTTTCTGTCTTCTCCCTTTTTGAACTCAAACTATGGTTGGCTTATGCCACCTATCTGACTAAATCTTTTACTCAAAGCATAAGGAACAAATGATATAGTAGCATGCCGACTTGTCGAGGTACAATGGGCTTTCAAAGAAACTGTTTCTGCAATTTTGGGATAGGTGCTGGATGGCATCTTCTTATATGTGATGGTGCATAGTAAATAGTATAACAATTGTGAGTTTCTGAACAAAGATGGACACATTATGGTCACTGTAAGCTTACAATGATCCTTTTATCATAATAGTAATTTGTTCACAGTAGTACTGAGTTACAGGTGATGACAGAGAAAGGCCCACATCTGCAAATAAATTGGGCGTCACTTAACTTTAGGACAATTATGTAGCTATTGGGATTCACATTTTCACAGTAGTATGAACCTTGAGCTTTATATAGGCATATGAGAGATTCAGAGTAGCAGTTTTTGCAATGATGCTTCCACATGTTCATCAGTTGATCAAACTAGAGTAACATTGAACAAAACTAGAGTTACTGGCTTATTGGATTAATCTGTTGGCATTTCCCTTGTGTCTAGGTGTGATTATCAAAGTTGCTCTGTTTAATCGAATTATTCTATTTGGCAGGATATCCTCCATCATTTTCTCATCCAAACAAGTACAACTAAAAGTGTTTACTAGATTCAGGATTGTGTGATGTTTCAGCAAAATGGGAAGAGTCAGGCTTGTATCTGCTCGAGGATGCATTCAAATGTATGCATCTAACAATTATAATGACATTTTGTGGTGTGTGTAATGATCCTTTATCATATAATAGCAACAAATAAAGTCGTCTGCAGCAAATCTGCTAGGATTCTATTATACTGATCTTCCATAAAGCTACAGTTGCCTTGGATAAACTTTGCTGTTCAAAGTCAGATAATTCAATTCCTGTTTGCACTAGTCATTTCTTGCACTATGTTTTACCTTGGGAAATATTTTTGCCTGTTTGTTCAATCTCACAGACTGAGCACTTGTGGTTCTGTCTTGTTTATTTCTTCTCTGAGGTTTGGAGCACTAACAATTTGGTTCATTTGTCCATGTGTGGAACACGGGAGAACACCTGACCAAACGTGGACAGTTTGATTATGACTGGCTGACACTGGAACAATTGAATCAGGTAAAGGTCACTGTCTTTTGCTCTGTTCATCCGTATTACTATATTATGTACTATACAACAGAGTCGCAAATTACTAGATGGTCTACTCCTCGATTAGCCGCCACCACCACCACTGTATCATTGGTCTTCTCCTTGACTCCCCTACAAGTAGCGCCGCTCCCTCCTCTCCTTCTCGACAGCCAAGAGAAACCAAGAAGCTTCACCTTTCATCCACCAGCAGCCATGGCCGCTGACCCCGAGCCCTTCTCCCCGTCCATCTTCCTCGACCTGCCCCCGACACCCCGCCCCGATGGCAACGGCGAGGTCCCGGCCTCGTCGGACGACCTCGTGCTCCCCTTCATCTCGCGTATCCTCATGGAGGAGGACATCACCGACCAATTCTTCTACCAGTTCCCCGACCACCCCGTGCTCCTCCAAGCCCAGGAACCGTACGCGCAGATCCTCTCTGACGCAGCCACGGCTCGCACCAACAGCGCCGCCTCCTCGGGGTCCTCCGCCACTGTCCCGCCGTCCTCCTCTGACGACGCACTCCAGCTCCTCCTGTCCCTGCTGCACCCCGATACGGGAGTTGGTGGCAGCCCGGAGCTGGAGCAGAGTCCGGCGCAATTAACATTGCCAGCCGGCGACGGTGACCACGCGGCGCTGGCCTCGGTCTTCTTCAACAGGGGAGACGCGGACGCGGAGATGCTCAACAAGGCATTCCTTAAGGGTATGGAGGAGGCCAACAAGTTCTTGCCCACCACCAACAGCCTCCTGATCGACCGTGAGGCAGAGGAGGAGGGAAATAATGGCAGGTGCCGGAAGGACCGGGACAGGGACAGGCTCAGCTGCGATGACTTGGAGGCTGAGACGTGCAGGAAGAGCAAGCTGATGGTGCCTGAGCCTGAGGAAACTGGCGAGATGGTAGATGAAATGATTGTCAATGGACTGGAATTGTGCCTCAAAGAAATGGAGGCCCTGAGAATCACCATGGGCAGTAACAGTAAGTCTAAGAAGAAGGCCAGTAGGAAGGGCAGAGCCAACTTGGCACAGGGAAGGTCTAGCGCCAATGAGGCGGTGCAGCTGAGCACCTTGCTCATCCACTGTGCACAGGCCGTGGCCACGGGCAGCCGCCGCAGTGCGACCGAATTGCTGACACAGATCAAGCAGCACTCGTCGCCGACGGGTGACGCCACACAGAGGTTGGCATATTGTTTTGCAGAGGGATTGGAGGCGCGGCTGGCAGGGGTCAGGGAGCCAGCTCTACAGGTCTCTCATGGCTGAGCGAATCTCGGCCATGGAGTACCTCAAGGCCTATTGGAAGTACCTGGCAGCTTGCTGTTTCAAAATGACGGCATTCAGGTTCTCCAACAACACAATCCTCAAGGCCATCGCAGGGAGGAAAAAGGTTCACATCGTGGATTACGGCGTGAACTATGGGGTTCAGTGGCCAACTTTGCTATACTGTCTGGCGACCTTGGAGGGTGGACCTCCTGAAGTGAGGATCACCGGCATTGATCTCCCCCAGCCCGGCTTCCGCCCAGCTGGGCGGATCGAGGAGACAGGGCGGCGGCTTACCAATTATGCGCGTCAGCTCGGTGTGCCATTCAAATTCCATGGCATCACGGCGAGGTGGGACACAGTTTGTGTTGATGACCTGAACATTGACCCTGATGAAGTGCTCATTGTCAACAGTATCATGCAGTTTGGAAATTTGATGGATGAGGGGGCCAACATCGATAGCCCAAGCCCTAGGGATGTTGTCCTCAGGACCATTCGCAAGATGCGACCTGATGCGTTCATCCTTTATGTCATGAATGCCTCGTATAATGCTCCATTCTTTGTATCACGTTTCCGGGAGGTGCTGTTCTTTTTACTCTGCAATGTTTGACATGCTGGATGCCACGGCTCCACGGGATAGTCACCAGCGCTTTTTGGTTGAGAGGGGCCTCTTTAGGCAGTGTAGCCTGAATGTTGTTGCCTGTGAGGGCATGGACAGGGTGGAGCGCCCGGAGACATATAAGCAATGGCAGGTGCGGAACCACCGGGCAGGGTTAAGGCAACTTCCATTGGATCCAGATACTGTAAAGACCTTGAGAGACAAAGTTAGAGATGAGTATCACAAGGACTTTGTCATTGATACGGATCATAACTGGCTCCTACAAGGATGGAAGGGACGCATACTCTATGCCATGTCGACATGGGTTGCTGATGATGCTGTCTCAGAACTTTAGCCGCTTTTCTAACCGCTTACAGAAATATCATTAATTTTGCAACTATGCATATATGGTTCTGAATTTCTGTCTTACCAGTGGACTTCATGAGCTGCTCAGCAGCTTTGGTTCAATATGCTTTCTTACCCACCACCTTGCCTGTCTGGAAGGGTGGAAGGTACGCATACTCTGTGCCATGTCGACATGAGTTTCAGATTTCAGATGATCTTAGAGCTTCAATTGGAGATGCTTCTTTGGGTGTTCTTGTTGTGTCATGTAGCTGCTTAGGATCATAGATTAGTTCTCAGTGTGTTGATGCAGACAAACTGAAAAACCATTTGTGGTACCTGTATTGTGAAATCTACTTTCTGTTGTAACATTGTATTCCCTTTTACCTGCAAAGATTAAACAGGCACATGATTTTGAGCGTTAAATTTGCACCTATTATTCTGTTATTCAGAGAATTGATTTCTGCTTCTTTATTTTTTTTTGTGATTGTTTCAAATGCAAACTTATCGATACCACACTTTCCCCATTTTGTATCTAGTTTCAAATTCCTGGGGATGGCTCCCTGCTCAATATTTTTCTTAAGTCCTCCATTCAGAGTACAGATGGGAGAGGTGTTTGGTCTTTTTTGGGATCAAACTATGGTTCGGTTATGCCACCTACCTGACTGATTCGTTTATTCAATGCATACAAATAACATAGCAGCATGCCCAAACACAACAGACAGGTGCTTATATGAGATGATACATATATGGAGGTGCTGGCGCGAGTGTTCCTAAGGGCAGCAGCAGAGTTTTTGTGCGAAGTTTTTTTTATTTTTTATTTATTTTGCACTTGTCCCTTTTTCGTGAGAAAAAAAATTGTGGACAGTTTCTGAACAAAGATTGAAACATTATGTCACTGTAAGTTTGCAATGGTCATTTATCATAGTAATTTCTTCACAGTAGTACTGAGTTATTGGTGATGACAGAGAAACGCCCACAATTGCACCTGCAAATTGGCTGTCAGTTAATTTTAGGAAAATTCTCTACCTAGTGGGATTCTGATGTGAACCTTGAGCTTTATATAGGTATGGGAGTAGCAGTATTTGTTATGATCCTTCCACATATAAGTTCATCAGTTGATATTGATTTACTGCCTTACTGGTGTGCCAAATGCTGAACCTGAAAAGCTTCCAGTAATATTTTGAGCTTTTGATCAAACTAGAGTAACATTTAACAAGCTTCAGATCAGAGATGTTTGTTGCTTGACTTGGTCATTTCTCGCTCTGTTTTTCTGAAAACTGTTTCTCTCTATAGAGTGTCCTAGCTTTAGACTCAAATATTTTTTTTTTGGAAGGGCAGTATGCATTTCTGTATCATGTTTATTTGTTTACTCTTCAGGTTTGGTACAGTAATAGTTCTGTTCAAGATTGCCTATTTAGAGCAGGGTATGAGCACCTGAGCAAATGTGAACATTCTGGTTAATCATATGTACATATTTGAAGAATTTATTACAATTTTGTCAGTTTTCTGCTCTGTCCATCCAACTCCATTTATATGTTATGTGACGTGTACATATGCAGCACGGACAATTCAGCATTTTGTTATACCCAGCTGACAGGACATAATTTAGTACCATGAATCATGTGCAGTCTATTGTGCCTATGCTGCATTCTAATAAGAAAAGAGAACTTTTGTAGGAAGAGAAGTTATTCAGGTTTGAGGTACCATGTGTTTGATATGGCCGAGGATCTTGTCAAATGTGAAGCATCTAGCTAGCTAGGATTCAAGTCAGACCTAAAAAACATTGCAGAGTCAAATGTGATACGGCAGGAAGAAGCCATCATCTAAAATAGCGCTTCGTACCGAGAGAAGACTAGGGCAGCCGCCGCCGCTGCTCCCTACCGGCGCTGGTCCCCCTCCCTTCCCCTCCGGCATCCTCGCCGGAGGTTGAAGGAGTGGGGATCCATTGTTTTTCTATAAGTTTTTCCTATTAGATTGAGTTTTTTTTAGGGTTAGTGTCTTTCCATGTTTGATGGAGTTTAGGGTTCCGACGGTGGCATCGTCACCGGCACGACAAATAAAGTTTCTGGGTACTGGTGGATGCGGCGTGCTTCTGTGCCCATTAATAATTGGTGTCGGTATGTGAGCTCTTCGGTAATCCTCATGGGTTTGTGGTTATTCCTCGTTCTGGGTTTCCTGGCGGCGGTGGATGCTTTTTCCGGTCGTTGGTCCTCGGGTCGGCGGCAAAATGATTTTCTTTTTCCTCTTTCCTTTTTTGCCAAGGGGCTGGCCGATTTTCTTTCGACGGAATCGATTAAGCTTGGTGATCCGGGCGATGGATGATGCGGCTTTTCCAATGCTTGGTGTTCCTTGGTGGAAGCAAAGGTGGACATGGATCGTCATGGTGGTGTCGATGGCGAGCTGGAGATCGGAGACGAGGAAGATGAGATTGGATCTTGAGGACTCAATTGTAATTTTCTTTTTCTTGAAGTTCAGGTTTATATTAGGGGAGGATGTACTGTGATGATGTTAATATATCTTCCTTTTCGAAAAAAAAAAAAAGTGATACGGCAGAGGATCTTGCCAAATGTGGGCAATCTGATTATTCAGCACGAGCAAGTTCAGAATTTTGTTATGTAAAGTGACAGAGACCGACCACCGTTATAATCTTATCTTACTATTACTAATTGGAGGCTCCAATGAAGGCTCCACGTTAATCCTCACCAGATGCACTAGAAAAATAGAAAAATGCTAGAAATTCTCACAATAATTAGAAACATCGGCCTTTGATTTGGTAGACACTAATCATCATCGCTGATAATGGCCATTGGATCTATTGTAGTTTATTTCAAAAATTACCCACCATTGCCATTATGAAAATACCTAAAATAACCCCCTAAGCTTTTACATTAATTACCTGACTTTGCCATTATAAATCATAACATTTGTCTTAATTAATGAAAACCAACATTTGTCTTAATTAATGAAAACCGACAACGTCACATATCAATCATTGAAAAGAAAAAAAACTGATTATATTGTTTCTCTCTCATCCAATCCCGTCGGATCTAATTTATGCACATATTAGATTTTTTATCATTAATTAACCAACAACTGCACCGTGCATTTAATTGAATATATATTCCAAAAATATCCCTTTGAAACCAATCAATATCACTTGAAGCCAATCGATCAACCTTTAATATTTATTTTTGACGACATCTTTTTACAGCAATTTAATATATTTTTTATATATATAGATCCGAGAATATCCGTCAAAGCCAATCTACTATCAACTCTCAAGGTTGGTTACGCATCTATCTACCTACCTGGCTGCCTTTTATTACTATAAATAGATACACATTTGCCGTTGTTTGCCGTTTTGTCAACAATGCACAAATAGAAAGCTATCTAGCCCATCTACTCACGTTCGTCTCTCTTCATCTTCGAATAACTAAAGGTACTAGCCTTAAATTTTATGTTTTTTTTGAACACAGCATACTAGCCTTAAATTTTATGTTTTTTTTGAACACAGCATAATCAAGCATCCAGCTGATCTATTCCCTGTTTATTTTTTCCATCCTTTATATATTTGTCAACTACGACACAATCATCTTCCAATAATTGAAGGTACACAATTGCAGACTGCCCTTAAATTTTACTCAACAAAATCCTTTTTGATCTAATCTTTATCTCTTACTACATACACTAAAAATATTTATTAATGGCCTTATTATTTTCTTTCAGTTTACAAGTTGCAATTTTCACCAAAACCTTAAGTGAGATTAGACCTGGGAAGGAATTGTGGAAAATCAAAGCCTGTGTCACTAGAATATGGGATGGAATCTTGGTCAGTAGTGGTGAGCAAATCAGTCTTGATATGATCCTTATTGACCATAAGGTACAATTTTTTTTATTATTTCTAATGACCTTAGATTTCTTCCGGTTTACATACTAATCATAAAAAAAATAGGGGACTAAAATGCATGTAGTTATCAATAAGACATGTATGGAAAAATTTAAGCTGTTGATCATAGAAGGAAAAGTTTACATCATTACAAATTCTAGAGTTACAATAGCCACGCAGAAATATCGGTCAGTAGAGAATGATAAGGTGCTCAACTTCTTACCCACAACTAATATAAAGAGGATCAAAGATACCGAAGACATTCCAAAGTATAGTTTTCAATTCTTCAGTATAGACATGCTTTCCGATAGAGTAAAAATGGACATGTACCTCTCAGGTAAGCTACTTTACTAGCATTATTTTTTTATTATATTCCTAGGATTTGATTAATATTCATAAGAACTCATTTAAATGTATCATATAGATATCATAGGAGTTGCAGCACACATTGGACCCGTAGAAGAAATTAGGACATACTTCGAGTGGCCAAAATATGTGATATTGTACTCCCGGGTCAAGTAAGATATTCTTTACATGTTTATATGCGCATGGTATTGCTATTATTATTTTTTTTCCTAATGTTTCCACACATCTTAAATTATATTGTTTTTTACTTTCTTATTTGCAGTGGACAAGAAGTTAAGGTTCGTTTTTTTGGGGGCAAAGTTGAGCAAATAGATGAGACGGCAAAATCCCATATCATCGCAATAACATCTAAGACTGTGAAACAATTGCCAGTAAGTATTCATTTAACGCCAATAATTCATTCATATATTTTTTTTTCAATTCAGCAAGCCTCCAAAAATATAAAATAAATTGGTAATTGCAGAATATTCTTTGTCATCAACCAATGCAACACAAGTCTTTGTAGATTTACCAATTCCTGAAGCTATGGATGCACGTAATAGGTAAAACAAATTAAATAACACATTTGATTTATATCTGTAGCTTACACTCTAACATGGTTAAATTTCTTTGAATGAAAAAAGCTTATCATCGAGTGGTATTACAATCAATGAGATCCATGTTGATGACCATTTAAAAGGAACATGGGAGGACCAAATGCAATACAATAGAATAACTCTAGAAGAATTAGGTTTTATTTTGTATGACTACTTTTCAAAGGCTTACATTTACATGAATGATATTTAAATGTGTTTACAGGATAAAATATTTACTGTTGAAGCCACGATAAGTTCAATTATCGCAAAATTTGGCTGGTACTACATCTCATGTAGTAGAGGTGATTGTAAGAAACAACTCGAGAAAAAGTTTGATCACTACTATTGCAGTAAATGTGACAAGGAAGCTTAACCTAAAGCACGGTAAATTACTTAGCCAGTTCCAATGCTATATAGTATTTGTTTAGAACTAACAAAAAAATTGTGTTTACAGATACAAGATTAAGCTGGAAATAACAGATCCAACATCAATCGCCTCTTGCGTACTTTTTGAAAAGGAAGCACAAATGCTAATTAGTGAATCAGCAGATTCGTTGATCAACTTAGTCGACATTAAAGAGGTACCAAAGCAGATCCAGGAAATATGTGGCCAAACACTAATTTTTCAGTTTAGACTAACTGACTACAACTTCACAAGTTTGAGACCGGATTACACCGTTTCAAGACTTTTTTTTTGCCAAAATAAAAAAGTAGTTCAAGAACATACGTGGAAAATATTAAAAAGGTAACACTTCTGAAGCGTTATAACTAATTGTATTCCATTTTTTTAATAACCTTTTATTTGACTTAAATTCAATGTATCAATGTGATTAAAATGACCTTAGTCCTTTTTGCTATTTTAAATTAAAGGAAGCAGAAGAAACCTCAGATGAATATTGTATGGAAACTAAAAAGAGTGAAGATGCATACATTGATGGATTTTCAGACAGTGATGGAACTTTTGCCAAGAAAGTATCAATTGTAGAAGAAGGCATAAAGGCTGGAGAAAGATTGGCTGCAAAGGTATACTCAAGTACAACAAATTGTCTACTCTATTTGCATTGTGTGCAAAGCAATATTGTCTATTTATAGTTTTCAGGGCCTGCAAATCGACGATGGAGAAGTAGTTACTACCATGCTCGATGTGCTTAAATAAAAAAAAATGCATGCCAATTAAAACAAATCTATTTTATATTCCAACTGCTTAAGTTAAAAAAAAATAGCTGCAACTTAAGAATCTAACCCGTGCGGGAGCACGGGTTTGATGGACTAGTAATAAGAAAATAGAGAGAACTTTTTGTGGGAAGAGAAGAGTCCTTTATGTGCAATTTCAGGCAGAATGTTTGCAAAATTGACGTCTCCGGAGGGTCTACGGACGGGAGACGACAAAACAAGAGTCGAAGCAGGCTCCATCATTGCAGTTGCATCAGAATCTTCAGAACAACTTCTCGGCACCTTCTCTCCAGTCCACCCCACAACGGCAACGGAAGAAAAGATTCCGTTTTTATCCACCCACCCATACGACCGGCAGGCAGGCATGGCCGCCGCCTCGCCGGAGGATTTCCTGGCTGACCCTGCGGAGGAGCCCTTCTCCCCCTCCATCTTCCTCAACTTGCCCCCGACGCCCCGGCCCGACGGCAATGGCGAGGGCAAGGACCCGGCCTCCGACGACCTCGTCCTCCCCTTCATCGAGCGGATGCTCATGGAGGAGGGGATCGACGAAGAGTTCTTCTACCAGTACCCGGACCACCCTGCCCTCCTCCAACGCCAGGAATCCTACGCGCGGGTCCTCCGACGCCACCGCGGATTCCTCTTCCGACGGCTGCCGCACCGTGTCGGTGTCCTCCTGCTCCGACGCGGGAGTGGGGGCCGGAGCCGACGACCTCACCACGGATGCCAGCACCGCGTCCGAGCAGAGTCTGGCGCAAGAGGAGCCGGGGATGATGCTGGCGTCCGGAGTTACGCCGCTGCCGAGGAGGAGACCATGCTTGCAGCCGTCGATGGTGACCACGCCGCGCTGGCCTCGGCGTTCTTCAGCGCCCAGCAGGATGGGGGAAGCAACGCCATGCTCAACTTGGCATTCCTCAAGGGCATGGAAGAGGCCAACAAGTTCCTGCCAAGAGACATCGACCTGCAACTGCAAGTGAAGGAAGAGCCAGAGGAGGAGGGAGATGCCAATTTGGGAAGGGGCAGCAAGAACCGGCACAACCGGGGTGATGTCCTAGAGGCCGATTTGTGCAGGGAGAGCAAGATGATGGCACCGGAGCCAGAGGAGGAGGGTGAGGTGATTGATGAAATGATTGCCAACGGGTTCCAATTGTTCTACAGAGAGATGGAAGGGCTCCGTATCAGTATGGGCAACGAGGCTGGGAAGAAGAAGAAGAAGAGCAGGAAAGGGAGTGCGGTGGACTTGTGCACCTTGCTCATGCAGTGTGCACAGGCTGTGGCAACGGACGACCGCCGGAGCGCGACCGAACTACTCTGGAAGATCAAGCAGCACTCTTCGCCACGGGGAGACGCCACACAAAGGCTGGCACATTATTTCTCGGAGGGATTGGAGGCGCGGCTGGCTGGTTCAGGGACTCAGGTGTACAATTCGCTCATGGCAAAGCGCATCACGGCCGTGGACTACCTCAAAGCCTACCGGCTGTATGCAGCAGCCTGCTGCTTCAGAATGATGGCGTTCAAGTTTGCCAACATGACCATTTGCAAGGCTATTGCAGGGAGGAACAAGGTACACATTGTGGATTACGGCATACATTATGGATCCCAGTGGCCAGGTTTACTGAAACTTTTATCGATGCGGCCAGGAGGGCCACCCAAAGTGAAGATCACTGGCATTGATCTTCCCCAGCCTGGGTTCCGCCCAGCTGCTCGGGTCCAGGAGACAGGGCGGCGGCTTAGCACTTATGCTCATCAGTTTGGCGTGCCATTCAAGTTCCATGGCATTGCAGCTAAGTGGGAGATGGTTGGCATTGATGATTTGGACATCGACCCTGATGAGGTACTCATTGTCAATAGCATCCTCCATTTTGGAAACTTGATGGACGAAAGTGTCGACGCTAGTAGCCCAAGCCCAAGGGATGTTGTTCTCAGCAACATCAGGAAGATGCGACCAGATGTGTTCATCCTTTTCATCATGAATGGCACATATAGCTCACCATATTTTGTACCGCGGTTCCGGGAGTTGCTGTTCCACTACTCTGCAATGTTTGACATGGTGGATGCCACGACCCCACGTGATAGTGATGTGCGTGTTCTGGTCGAGCGTCATCTTCTTGGCCAGTGTGCCCAGAATGTCATCGCTTGCGAGGGCTTGGACAGGGTGGAGCGCCCTGAGACATATAAGAAGTGGCAGCTGCGGAACCACCGGGCAGGGCTGAGAGAGCTGCCATTGGATCTGGATATTGTCATCGACGTGCGGGAGACCATCCGGGACAAGTACCACGAGGATTTTCTCACTGATGTGGATCGTCAGTGGCTCCTGGGAGGGTGGAAGGGGCGCATACTCTATGCAATGTCGACATGGGTTGCTGCTGATGCTATCTCGGATTCTTAGCTGCTTTAATTCAAGGGATGGATTCAGAGATATAGATAATGGAGTTATTTATGATTCCTAAGTGTTGATGTTGCTGAGCTTCTTTTCTTTTGTTCTTCTGGAGACATGTACAGATGATGAACTTATGTTAATGTACAACAAACTGAAATCCCTCCTTTTGTTTCATTGATGCTTGTTATTCTGTGACTGAAAGGAAAATTTGACTCTCATGGGATGAAATATATGTTTTGTGAAGTTTATTTGGGTTGTGACATGAGTTTTTTTGGTGCTCCCCTTTCATTTGGAAGAGGGTAAATAGAAGTTTGATTCAGCATTAAAGTTACACATGTTATTCTGAGTAACTTCCCAGGCCGTTTCTACTGAATATTTTCCCTTAATCCTTTGGTTCAGGCAGGTACAGCTGAAGGAGGTGGTAGATTCAAGATTACACTACCACAAAACAAGTCACTGCCCAATGTAAAAATCATTATGTGAGATGGTTTTGAAGCGTCTGGTCAGGTAGAGGAGATGGCAACTGTACAAATGTTTCTGACTTCCTATGAATGAAGTCCTGAACCTACTAGGTGTGTCTGGTTAGTTGTTTGTATAATGGAAGTCTGTGCTATGTGATTGATATTTCCCTGGTTGGCTGCAGAACCTGAACCTAAAAACTGATGTAAAGACTTGTCCTGGTATTTGGCTCTCTGGAACTACAGGGAAAAAAATGAATGAACTCTCTTTGTAGCATAGTTTTTGTGATATGAATTGTGATTCCTCTCTTTGTAGCATCTAGCAATATAGTATGCATTTCTATGTCTTGTATGTATATTTGTTCACTTTTTCAGGTTTGGAGTACCAGTAATCTAGTTCACCTCTGTCCATGTACGGAGATGGGGAGAGAAGCAAAGCATAGAAAATTTGGTTATTGCAACCTGACAAGGTTCCATTTCTATGTCATTCAGATGCATAAGCAAAAGATACATGCATACCAATAGCAAGAGCCCGGTACTCTGTAAGAGATACCGACCATCCTGTCAGCATTTCATTCCCTTAGATCAGGGGAAAAATAATGATCTCTCGAACTGCACAGCAGTTGTGGTTCATTCTTGCAAGATGGCTACATGAAATTTGTAGTGACACACCGGGACATTTCTGCATCTTCACTGAAGTCTCAGTTTCCCAGGCAGTTTATACCGAATATTCCTATTTTCCACCATTTTCAGATTCAAGAAGGTACAACTGAAAGTGTTACTGTGTTATTTCTGCAACTCGGTGATAGTAGATGTCTGGCATCTGCTCCATGCATGATGCATGGTATGAATGATACGGTTGTGAAAATTATGATGTGAAGTTTTCTGCACAAAAATGGACACACTTGTTGATTCTTTAAGTTTGCAATGACCCTCAACATATATCTTCCATCTTACTGATACTGAGTTATTGCTGAAGAGCAGGAAGGTCCAATGCTGAAATTTGCATACCAGCTGTCTATTTTTGTTGCCTGATGGAATATATTGAGCATGGTTACAGAATCTGGTTGGAATTTGATATTGAAGTTATTGTACCCTGATTACAGAATCTGGTTGGATTAGAATATATTGAGCCTCCATAGCACCACATTATCCTCGAATACGCTTTGTTTTTGTGGTATGATTAGTGATTCCTCTCATTGTAGCATCTAGCAATATAGTATGCATTTCTATGTCATGTATGTATATTTGTTCACTCTATCAGGTTTGAAGTACCAGTAGTCTGGTTCACCTCTGTCCATGTACGGAGATAGGGAGAGAAGCAAAGCATGGAAAATTTGATTATTGCAACCTGGACAGGTACTGGTTTTTATCTGTCTGATTTTTGCTGCCGTCCTGTCAGCATTGCATTGCCCATCGGGATCGGCAAAAATGTGCACATTGGCTGATTGGCAGCCAAAGTTTAGATTTTTTTTTTTTTTTTTTTATACCACCAGCAGGCAGCAGTAAGAGGTCAGCTAGCCATGGCGCCAGGAGCACGACGGCTCGATCGGTGTGGATATCTAAATTCGAAATTCGAATGCCTGCCTTGTTCAAACTTTCCATGAATCACAAATATCATCCGGACATACAAAAGCATTTTGTTTCTGCAAATGCAGTAATCACCGTTTACATTATTAGTTATGAGCATATATATATATATATATATATATATATATATATATATATATATATATATATATATATATATATAATAGCTCCCAACTAACGAACAAAGGGGAAATTAAGCACAATGCATGGAGAACATCCGATTCTCATGGCACACATTAATTAACGCATACAGATGGCACACATTAATTGTTCAGGTACAGGAAGCAGGCTGACAGCACCTAGATTGTATACTATATATATATACTGACACATGCCATGTCTGGCGTGGCCCGACCACATATATATTTGTTGATGCCGCTTCAAGTTCAAGCCAATGGTGCTGGTGCTGGTGCTGGTGCATGTGCCGGCGGTGCTAATATTTTTGGAGGCTGGTTTCGGTTTGCATACGCGGCCCAACCAAATATGAGTATTAAGGGCCAATTATTACGTAGCGCAATAGAAAAGATAAGTTTTGCTGAAAATACCAATGCGTAGATTCGCCCCCTCCTAGTACTTAACGGTGGTACTAGATGAAGATGTCCCCAAATAAACCCCCGATGTTTATGTAGCAGTACGAGAGAACTGAGGACACAAGTGGCAACTGCAGTCTTATGGGCCACAGGAGCTAGCACCACGTAAGCTCCAAGTGCAAAGGCAGCTGCCAAGCATGTAGTCGAATGCCATACGAGTCTGAAGGCTGCGATTAACTGCGCTTTGCGGCTCCGGGGGTTCAACCAAGGAGACCCAGAATACATAAGAGAAATGGTAGCCATCGTGGAGAAAAGGAAGGCCAATGTGTTGGACGCGATGAATGCATCAAAAGCATACCTTCGAGCAAGTGTTGGCGAGCCTCCATTATTGTGATCATCAGCTATGTAACCTCCAGGCAAAGCAAAAGTTGCTCCAAATGTCACGGTTGCTATTAGAACTGAGACAATACAAAGAGTTCCCGTCGAGTCTTTCAGCACCTCCATTATTTCTTTACTTTCATCATCTACCTTTGCTCTCAGCACATCTCTGAAGTGATCACCGCGATGCACACCGTTGTCAGCACCGGCATTTATGAGTGTATAGAGTATTTGGGCTTCACTACTCTGCAAAAGCAAAAAGAAGCTGCTGAGCTGAATGGCGCAAAATATCTTTGTTGTTTGCCCATGCATGCATGCTTCAATCAAAAAAAGAAAAATAAAGAAAAAAAAAAGAGCGGCGGATACATCATGGTGGGTTACCTGAGTATGGTACAATCCCCCTCTGCCTTTGGGAATAAGCTTATACTGTGCTGTATCTAATGGAGTCTCCCCTTTACGGTTTGGTAAATTTATGTTTACTTGTAGATTCCCGAATAGAGGACAAAACATGTGAAGGCTCCCTGCCTTGACAGCAAGGTGAAGTGCAGTATTCCCATCATTGTCTACCATATTCATGATCCATGATAGCGATAGATTTCTGCATGCACTTGTGATTACTTTCACCTGTTTTTTCTCGACAGCAACATGAAGAAATGTCCTTCCCTGAGCATCACGCAGACCGGCGCTACCAGGACGTTTTTTAACAAACATGTCGATGTTCCTGAAAGCACCTACAGAGGCAGCAACATGCAGTGGGGAAAATCCATCATGGTCTTGTTGATACAGGGCATCTGGATTAGCATCCAACATATGCCGACAATTTATTGATGGCCCAATTTGAGACTTCGTGAGTGCGTTCAGGCGCACCAACAGCTCCAACACTTGTCGATAAACTCTTGATGGCCCAGATGGAATGTTTATAGCTGCGGCTAAGTGAAGCGGTGTACTCCCTTTGTCATCCCTTTGTGTGGTAAGGTCCCTATTTTGTGGGCAGAGGTGTGTTTTGTTCCATTTTAACAACTCTGTAAGATCTGCAAACACCATTCTTCTTTTGTCAGACTAGACTAATCAAGGTAAATTATACGTGAAATCAAATACTTTTCAGTTAGTTGGAATACACAACCAAATCAAGGAAAGCTATGGGTTCCCTCAAAAGTTATCGAAAAGCAACTTTCAATAATGAGTGTACCTAGCAGCTAAACTCGTTCAGTTACATTTCGAAGTGATCATGGACTTAAATCATGCACACGAATAGCAAAAGGGATGATAGATACATTCAACTCTGTTTTGGCAAGTGTTGAAGAACGTCCTGCCCAGGCTGTCGCCCCCTCCTCCCTCTACCTCCTACAATAATCCGTCACCCGCACCCCAAACCAATTTACGCCCATCACAAAAGGACTTATTAGTTGGACTACAAAACAAGATTACACGGTTATCCTCAAAATAGTATTACATGGAGTAAAATCAAACGTCAATGCATATGTGTACCTAAATCTTGCATTGATTGTATTTCTTTCTTTTTATTCATTTTAAAAAAATCTCGATTCTATGCATTTCTTCCTTTTTTTATTTGTTTTTAAAAAATCTCGATTGCATTTTGAAGGGATTTTTCTTTAAAAAAAAAAGAAAAAAAAATGACCCGAGCAAGATAGCTGCCTATTTTGATAAAGAGTATATCTCTGTGCGATCATGTACACAAATACCAAATGAGAGAATAGACACATTTCACTTTGTTATGCAATATTAGTGAAACCTAACATGACCATTTGGACTAATGTTGTTTGCTAGTATACAAGGTATAGTTCGAAATAAGTAACCCCTAGATCTACATTTATTTACCCACCTTACCACCTACCATTATGATATATAATCGAAGGGTGTGTTTGGTTTAAGGGATGAGGTGGTCCATCATCTATTTATTCTTCACTTTTTTTATTTGGTTTGTAGAATGGAATAGGTTATTGATGCATCATCACCTTATTCCTCATAAAGTAATAATTAGTACTAGTATGAGGAATGGAGTCATTCCACCAAATTTGACGAATGAACTCATGATGCACCACTTTATCTAGAATGAAGTGGCCCCTCAAATCAAACACCCTATAAGTAACCCCTTAATTTGAATCTAAATAATTACCTCTTCTACCATAATTGGGAAAGCTAAAATGACCCCTCAAATATCTATCTAAATTACCAACATATGGTATGATGAAATTGTTTAAATAAGCATATATTTTGCATATATATTTCTAAATTACCTACTTATATTGTATTAATATATTAAAAACTCATTAAGACCAAATATGGCTATGACCAGGTCGTTTGTAAGATCTATTTGCAGCAAATAGTAATTATAATGTTTCTTAAGGTTAGCACCTGATGCCCCATCCTGCATCTCACTTCAAGCTCGATCACCGATCTTCAGCAACAACGCCTAAGCTTAAATGACCGTTTATCTTTATTTTTAATTATATGCAAAAGGAGAGTTATTGAAAGATGCATATGCACAAGAGTTTAAACTTAACTTAGATTTAAAAAAAATTGTAGCACCTAAGAAAATCAAAATTTTAAATGCAAATGTAGTAAAAACCATAGATACATGAGCAAAAAAAACAATTAAATTGGGATTAAATCGATAAGTTTATCACAATTGAATAGAGATTATAAATAAATCATCTATGTTTATACTGTGTCAGAAAAATCAACAAAGAAAAAAAAATGAAATTATCATGAGTAATTTTTGTTAGCCACGTGTATTAAACTTGATTATCTAATAATATTCAAGCCTCGAAATATTCTAGTACTTGCAAGAGCACAAGTTGATGGCTAGCTATGTAAATTCTTGTACAGATATGTGCATATATAGAGAGAGAGCAGCAAAACTATGGCAATATATACTTGTATTTTGAAAGGAGAACTCAGCGAACCCAACAGTTTGTAGTAAGTTGGAAAAGGGAAAGATGATGCATGTGTACCGTGGTGTCGGAGAGCAGCAGCGTGCAATGCAGTCTGTCCATTCGGTCCGGAGAAGGAAAGCTTTCCATCACTACTCTTATCATAGAGTGCTGCCTCAATTAAATCCCGTTTAAGTATGATGGCTAGGTACATTGGGGATGCGCCGCAGTCTTGAGGAAAGCTGGCCAATTCCGAGTCCTCCTCCATCAGCAGGTCAACTATGTCCTCGTTCCCGATGCGGACTGCCTCATGCAAGGCTGTCTCCTTGTGCTTGTTCTGTTTCCGCAGCAGCTCCTTCATCCTACCCTCGCCTCCTTCATCGGCAGCGAGATGAATGAGGCATTTGACCATGTTGGATTTCCCCGCCCGTGCAGCGCAGTGCAGCGGGGTGTCGCCATTGTTGTTTTCCACAAAGAGGAGGTGCTTCGCTTTCCTGTAGATGATGCGAGCGCTCTCAAGAAATTATCAACACCATGGCCATAATCATCACCTTCTTCGCTAAAGTCGTCCCGACTACATGTGGCCACCACGACGAGGAGATGTTTGTTTCTTTTCGAAGAATGGAGATATTTCTTTTCTCTGAACCTGGTGAAGTGACCAGAGGCAGCCACCACATGGAGTGCAGTGTCACCATGAGCAGTGACCCCCTCCAGGATCGACTCATTTGCTTCTGGGTCGTCACCATAAGAGCTAGCTCGCCCTTCTCTGCTGAGAAGAGATTCCAGCTCCTCAAAAGAGCCGGAGGACGCCAATGCTAGCAGATGGAGATCTATGTCCCCCCGCTGAGGGTGAGGGCGAGGAGAAGAGCCCCTGGCCGGAGCATTTGCTTGCTGTTCAGTGGGCGAGGCAAGAGTTGCCTCCGCTCCACTCCTCGAAGACATCTCCAACTAGGATGCTGCAGGGCTTTCTTGAATTGTTTACCGATCGACAGTGAATGAAACAAATAAAAAAACAGAGGTCAGCGAGCGACAAAGCTTGGAAGAATTAAAAAACAGCACTAGGCACCAGTGTTGGATTCCTGCGTACTACTTTCTAGCAAAATGCTTGCAGTAACATCCATGAAAGAACGGGCAGCTCTAGCTACTGTAGACATCCCCACCCCTCCTTGTGTACCTCCATAACTTCTTTTTTGTTTGTTGTTGAATAAAATTGCTGTAGGGACTCCGATCCCTCCAGATTCTTAAAAAAAAAAAAAAAAGTATGAGTATGGGGACGACTCACCTGCAAACTGGAGCGAACTGAGCAGTCTGAGCTTGCTCGCTCGCACGGCCGGTAAACTGAGGTTGCTGCTAAGGTGAGGTGCAGGGAGAAATTAAGGGAAAGGGAAGAAGGATGCCATGCCTGGATTCAGAGCCTCGCCTCAAGCAGGCAGCTTGTTGTGTGATTGATGCACGTGCATGGGCCCTGCCTGGCTTTCAGAAAAGCCGCCTAATGTGTCCATGTTAGTGGCTCAACAGTCTCTTTCGAAAATTTGATTCGATGCTTTACGGCACAGGGGTGTTTAAACCTAAAAAAAGTCTTCTGATGCCGTCACATCATATCTTTTGGACGTATAAATAGAGTATTAAATATAGTTAAAAAACTAATTGCACAGTTTGACTGAAAAGTGTGAGACGAATCTTTTGAGCCCGGTTAGTCTATGATTGGACAATAATTAACAAATACAAACGAAAAGTCTTCAAGATAGCCAAACCCAAAATATTTCACCAACTAAACACTCAACCTTTATTCTCCGTCACGGTAAAACAAAGAATGAGACGCGGTGAATACAAGAGAATCACAGGAGGTGACCCATGTCTATATATGCAGGCTACCTGCCTTCCTCACCAGGAACGAACGGGTTATCTAACAAAGTCATATCTAATTAATTAATTAATTAATTAAATGGGCGACTCCGTTATTATTCTGGGTGTGTTTAGAGCCTCAACTTCCTCCAAAATTTCCTGCATTCCCATCACATCACATCAAATCAAAACATTCAATGCATCTAAAGACTCATGCCGGCCAAGATAAAATTTAGGTAAACAAAAAAAACTAATTATACAGTTTTAGAGGTATATTGCGAGACGATTCTTTTGAGCCTAGTTACACCATGGTAAGATAATATTTACCACAAACAAACGAAACGCGTGCTACTGTGTTTTTTCAGTTCGAATAGTGTTTTTCGAAGCCAAAATTCAGCCAAATTTTTTTTTTCGGGCTCAAATTTTGGGCTCTAAACACACCCTCAGTATAACAGCTAACAGCCTGTTCAGTTGGCTGGTCATCCAGCCAGCCAACAGCGATTTCCACCCACACCAAATCAGCCCAAATTTCGGCCACCACGACCAGCCAAAGATTTACTTTGTCTCACAACAAATCAGCACCAAAGACCAAAGACCGACCAAACGAACAGGCTGTAAGGGGAAATCGCAGACTGCCTCACTAGGAAGCAGGAACGGGTGAAATAAACCACTTGCATGAATACTCCTATATGCAAAGAATCTGGTACAGGAGCGCACAATCCCATCAAAAGATTCAAGTTGCACTCTAACAAAGTCATACCTATCTATACCTATTAATAAACGAGCAAATTTCAGTTCACTAAAAATTCTTTCACCTGTTTTTTTCCACCGCTTTTTCTTTCCACCTCTCTCTTCTGTTCTGTGTCCTCTTTCTTCCACCAAAAATTTCAGTTCACCAAAAATCTGGAGGAGCGCCAATGGCTGGGGCCCGACGGTGACCCCGAGATGAGCCATCGGGCGAATGAGCGGCCGCCAACGTCAAAGGCGTTGCGGCGTCGGCGGCGCCCGGTGGAGGCCTTCGGGAAATGGTATTGCTGGGCCAGGTTCCCGCGGCGTGGGGCTGTATAGGTAGCTGCATTTCTTTTCTTAGGTTGCCCCACGAGCGCAAGATCCTTCTCGACCTCTCGAAGAGCTCTACGATTTAGAGCGGCGACCGGGAGGCGATTTCACGTTTCCTCCGTCGATTCGCCGTCCTCCTCGCCTCCTCTGGCGCCCTCGCCGGCCGCCGAAGGAGGAGGGGGACCGGTTGAATCGACGGTGATTGCTTTTCCCCGCATATAGCTAGTTATAGTAGGGGTTAGGGTTTCGGTGGCACCTGTTGGATGGCCGCCGGTACTTTTGCTGCTCCGGTGTCTTTGTCGGAGGTTGCGGGAGTGGTAGATTTGCCGATGTTATTGGCGATTCTGCAGCTCCTCCTTCGCCTGCGCGCCTCGAGAATAAAGGAAGAACCCGGCAGACCTGGACCTCTCGGTGAGTAATCCAAGTCCAGCCGGTTTCTTATATCCATCCCTCTTCTTCGCCGGGCGGCGTCGGCCGGGCGGAGCATATTGGGATGTTGCTTTACCAACCCGGGAGATCGGGTTGGTTGTCGGATTCCACCTCTTCTGGCGGTGGTTTGCATCCCCTTCGGGTATTCTCTCGCTCCAAAGATGTTGGGGATGATGCCGGTGGCGTCGGATCCCTTCTACACCGTGAAGTGATGGTCTTTGATCATCTTGTTCGCCTGCTCGTTCATTGATTACACGGCATATTGGTTCTCCTAATGTGCTACTCTTGGTGCCACTACAAACCTTTTATAACTGCTTCGTCGGGAAGGTGGTCGGCTTCGGCGTCTCCTCCGCAACGCAGCGTGCAGGGTGTCGCCATTGTTGTTTTGCACAATGAGGTGGTGCTTCGCTTTCCGTAGATGATGCGAGCGCTCTCAAGAAGTTATCGCCCTCACCGGCCAGCCGCCACCACATGGAGTGCGGTGTCACCTTGAGCGGTGACTCCTTCCGGGGATCAATTCATTTGCTTCTATGTCATCACAAGCTCGTCGCATAGGCAAGCTCCCGTCCGAGCCGTTGGCACAGGCTTGTCCCTCTTACGGATTGACAAGGATTTGCGGTTTGGAGAGGATGGAGCCGTTAGAGCTCCCCGCTCCCCTCGGGGAGCTCATCCCGCCCTCCACAAAATCCCCAAATCCACCAAAATCCACCATCAATCCCCTCCAATGGCACCCTCCTCCTTCGTCGATCCGCCCCCTCCTCATGCCGCGCGCGACATGGGGATCTTTCCCTCCGTCTTGACTCATGGTGACGGGAAGCCTCCACTCCGCGGTCGCCGGCCATGGCTGTGACGCAGCCAACTCCGTTCTTGCCGGCCGCCGCAGAGGTCCGGCTAGCGGCACCGGGCGACGCCGATCCGGTGTGAGCTGCTCCTACGGTGGCACCTCTATCGACGGGCTCCTTCCAGCGGGTGTTGCCGGGCCGCCGGGGTGGGCATGACCCCGTGCAACTCCTAACGCTGCCTTCTCCGACGGATGGAGGGGCGTCGCGTTATGCCGCACGGTGGCGACCGCCGTCGCGGCGGACGGGCCGGGCCCCGTCGGCGACCACGCGGTGGTGGAGCAATTCTTGGAAACGGCGAGATCGAGGATGTCCGCGATAGACGACTTCGGCCGCGGCTGAAGAAGAAGACGAAGACGTCGGCGGCGATGATGACGGCCGACGACCGGCCTAGGAGCACCTCGACCTCGCCCTCCGTTGCCTGGCGTGTGGCTGTGGCTCCCCGCCGGTGCTGGTTCCGAAGCGGCACGCGGCCCTCCGGTGCGGGTTCGTTCGCCCACCGAGCCACCCGTCGACCCTCGGCGTGCAAGGGCTGCGCTCTCGCCCGACGCCCGGCCTTCTACCTCGGCGGCACCCTCGGCGCAGTAAAGCCATCGTTGGGCGGAGTCCCGCACGACTCCGACGGCGAGTTCATTCCTCCTCGTGTCGCGGCCGTCCTACCTCGGCGCGTCCGTTTGAGGCATGTGCGGCCGGGGTGGGTCCTAGCTCCCACCCGATGTTCACCGCGTCTCCCAAGCTCGTCACTTCATCTTGGCTGCTGAGCCCCTCGGCGCAACGAAGACCATGCCTCCTATGTCCGAGGATGGTGCTCCCCTCGGGGAGGGGTCGGGTCTGTACGCCCCAAGAAGTGACGCGCCCGTCGCCGAAGCGGTCCGCACGCTGTGACCACCGGTTGCAACGCAACGCCGGCCAGTGGAGGAAAAAGGGTGCCGCGCACATCGCCGTGGCCGGACGCCGGTGCATCGATGGTTGGGTCCTCATCGGAGGGCCTCGGTGCCCCGACACCGGCGGGTGGCAACGCCGTCCTACCACGCCAGCCTGGCGGGGAGCGTGCCCCTAGCGCATCGCCTCGATGCGACAAGCCTCCCCATTGCCAACATCGTGCTAGGCGGATGCTTCAAATGCCCGGCGTCCGGTCACCGTGTCGCCAACCGCAAGAGGCCTCTGCGTTGCCTCAACTGCCATGGTGAGAACCACTTTGCCCGCAACTGCAAGAGGCTGAGATCCCCTCCCGGCTCGGGCGTGATGCAGAAGAATAGCTGCGTCCGGCAATGTCGCGGGGGCAGCCGGTGGCGCGTCTCGAGGGCTGGTGGCACGATGCCACCACCTGACAACCGGAGCGCCGGATGTTGCTCTTGGTCGGGCGTCGTCGACCGACGACAGCGACGGTGTACCACTGGGCCCGATCCCCACAGCGCAGCCCATGGACCGTACAGATTGGTGGATCGAGGGAGTCGACGTCGAGCCGGGCGGGCATTCCTCCCTAGATCGGCCTTTGGAGTCCACCCCGAGCTTGGCTACCAATTGGTGGTCCGAGATGTGTGTGCGGATAGAGCTGGCCGGACCAGCCAGCGTGCGGCGGGGTAGATGGGCAAGCCGGGGCCTTCTGGTTGCGGCGGAGTTCTTGGAGCCCACGCCGCGGTCGCGCCCCTTCCCCGCGACCCTCTCTCCGGCTGAGTTGGGGACACCGGCTGCCCCGGTTGCGACGCCCGGCGCTTGTTGCCGCCACCATTGCGGTGCCGCCGGGCCGGGCGGGACGTGGTGGCGCGGGCGCCGGACGTGGCTGATGTTGCCCCCCGCACCTATCTCGATGCGGTGGTGGGAGCGATGGTGTGGGATCGGTTCGAGTCGATCGAGGATGAGATCTCGCCTTCCTTTCCGGACCCGATCTTGCGCAGCCGTCCGAAGGTGAGGCGTGCGCGCACGCCGCGCTGTCTCCATTCACACTCGGGAGGAGTGGTCGCATTGCGGCCAAGCCAAGGGCGCCCAATGCTACTGCGGCAGGCCCGGATCATGTTGTTAAAGAAGCCGGGAATGCATGTCGGCGAGGACGCCCGACAAGGACATCGAGGCCGATTTTGTGAAGGCGTTCGAGGTGACATGTCCTTCGAGAGCGAACGTGCTCGGGGAGTTACTCAATGGCGAATTCAATCCGGCGGCCCCGAACCTCAACATAGCCGGGTTGGGTGATGGCATGGATGATGTGACCTGTGCCTAAGTCAGCTAGCCCAAATAGACTTCGAGGCGCGCCCGGGGTTCACTTGAGTTAGTTCGTGGTTCGCCCTTGTTAGCTTTACGTTCATCTTTCTTTGATATTGTTGTCGTTTTGTTTGTATTTTTCTTCTTCTTTGGTTTGGTTTCCGGGGTTCGGTACTCGTTCGACTACCGTCTCTCCTCTTGGTGTAACAAAACTCTATTCTCGCTTAATGAAAAATGCCTGGCGTTATCGCGAAAAAAGACAAGGATTTGCGGTTTCTCAAAAGAGCTAGCGCACACCAATGTAGTGTCACCTTCAGCGACGACGCCTTCCGGGATTGACTCATTTGCTTCTACTATGTCATCGGAAGCTCGCCGCATAGGCGAAGCTCCCTTCCACGCCCGTCAACACAGGCTTGATTCTCTTCATCGTTGAAAATGGTTTGCGGTTTCTCGAAGAGCTCAAGCAAACCAATGCACCGTCACCTTCAAGAAATGACCTTTTCCATGCCATCGGCCGACAGGCTTGGCACTCTTCTCGCTGTGTTATCATAAGCTAGATGAATAAGCCTGCCCATGCCGATGGCGTCGCAAAGTGCCAAGCCTGTGCCATTCAGCAAGCTTGGCACTCGCCACCGCCAAAGACTTGATAGCTTTTCTGCGGAGAAGAGATTTCAGCTCCTTAGAAGACCCGCCGACACCAATGCTAGCGGATGGACCGGGATCCATATTCCCTTGGTGAGGTTTCTCCGTGGAAGCGGCGACCTGGCCGCTTGGCCATCACCACCACCATCATATATTTGAATCTTGCTTCTTCACCACGGATCCTTCGGTACAATGCGGTGCCGAGCACGAGGCTCACCGGAGGCGCGCCAGCGGTGGCCGCCGCGCCCGGGCCCGTCGTTGCCTCGCGCGGATGGCCATCTTTGGAGGTCGCCGCGCCAAGGCCGGAGGCCCCCCGGCGGCCGCTTCTACGTCCCC
Organism: Hyparrhenia diplandra; assembly: GCA_015847255.1. NCBI lineage: Eukaryota > Viridiplantae > Streptophyta > Magnoliopsida > Poales > Poaceae > Hyparrhenia > Hyparrhenia diplandra. The sequence continues at coordinate 11,070 of JADLZK010004195.1, read as the reverse complement.
ATCGACGGAGCCGGCGCCCGCCACCCCTCGTCGGCGTCAACCCCGCGGCTGCTCGTCTTCTCCCCCCTCCCCGGCCCGACATCGCGCGGTGGTGCAGCGCCCGCCATGGCCGCCGACCTCGATGGCGGCCGCCGGAGCACCGACCCCCGCCGAGCCCGCCTTGAGCAGCGGTCGGCGCCGCCGGCCGGCCAGCGGCGACGCTGCGCGACGTCCCGCCACGGCCCTGTTGTCCACACGGTGGAGCCTACCACGCTCACGCTCGCACCCTCACCGCCGGAGGTGGCCCCGGTGGTCGTGGGCACGGTCGGACCCGCCCACGATGCGTCTTGAGGTCATCGCCGACGGATCCTCGGCGTCGACGCCCGGCCGCCGATGCGTCGGGACCGTCGCCCGTCCCTCGTATGCCCTTCCTCCCCGAGCCCGTCGCCGCCTCCTACCCCAACCTCGGAGGTGCCCCAGCGTGCGCGGCGGGGACCTTTCCCGGATCGCGGCACCTTTCTTCCCCTCCGCCGGAAGATCCAAGGTAATCTTACGGGAAAAAACTTCTCCGATTGCTCGGAAGAGGAGGGCGTCGACATTGAGCCGAGAGGCCCCCACCGTCGTCTTGGGCGCCTCGCCGTCCACTCCAGGCCTGGGTGGGGAGCTGCTCCCGACGCCCGGCCATGCCGACCTCCGTGCCTTGAGCGCCGCCTGTGGACGCCGTGGGAACTACCACATCCGCCGCCGCGGCCGGCGCCGGCTCCATCGTCGCGGAGGATGGGGACAGCGCCCGGCGCGCCCGGTACCGTGGTCTCAGCGCCGCCGCTGCCCCTGGCGGCGCCTATGGCCACCAGGTGCCCGCGCCCTCGGCTCGGTCCACAACGGGCCGCTGCGTGTCCCCGCACACACCGCGCCTTGTCACAACCATCGTGCACGCACTCCAGGTAGCCGGGCGTTGCCGCTTGAGCCACGGCCTCGCCACCGCCGGCGGTGACCTTGTCGATGCGAGATGGCTTCACCCCTCGTCTGAGAGGCGCAGCGGGCCGCCGCCACGCCACCTGCGCCGCGCCACCAACCTATACCGCCGCTCGTCGGCCTCGCTTCAACCGCCTTACCGGGATCACATCGCGCCCGGTGCTCTTCTCCGACCCAGCCGCCTCTTGTCTCGGCCACGGCACCGAGCAAAGGGACTGCGGCCGTCACCGTCGCCCGCCCGCCCCCAGGTGGACCGTGCGCGAGCCGCGCCCCACGGCCTTTCCCTCGGATCGCCACGACGCCGACCGTCGTGGGATGTCCAGAAACTTCACGGGGCCCGGGCCGCTTATGCTCCACTTCGTCGAAAACGAATCCTCTGTCCGGCTCCGTCGAGATCGACGGTCCCCGAGGTTCGCACGCACCTCCTTCCGCCGCCAAGCTCGCCGCACTTCGCCGCCCTTGCCTCCACGCCTCGACTCGCCCTTCGATCGAGCCGGGAGGACCGGCCGCACCACGCCCGAGGCGCCCGCGGCGATGTCGCCGGAGCAGCGAGCACCCCGTTGCGCGTCGGCGGTGGGCCGACCGACGCCGAGCTAACGGCGCCGCCACCCCCATGCTCGCCATGCGCGCGGAACGCCCGGGACCGCGACTGGCGGCCGGCCGCCGCGTGCGAGCCCGCCCAGCGCCAACACCGACGCGCCCTCGCTAGACGACGCGCGCCCCCCCGAGCAGCCGCTCCCTAGTACCGGACACCAGCGCGGGCGCCACCGTGGATGTAGACACACCAGCCGCGCCCACGCCGGTGACACACCGGCCGCGCGCCACGCCTATGGATCAGTGGGGGGTGACCTCGTCGGAGTAGAGTTCATGACCACAGCGATGGGCGTCGCACCACCCGCGCAGCCGGCACCTCTTCCCATTGGCGTCCCGCGGCGACGACCCCGCGACGGACCCGCCGTCGCCGGCCAGCTCGGCGCGGGGCACCATCCACCCACCCAGGGCCTCAATCACGGCCTTCGTCGACTCCTTCAAGCTTCCTTTGGAGAAGCGCTCATCTCGCCGCCGCCGCCATGCGCGCACTACCCGGGCGATGAGTGGATCCCCAGCGTAACACCCGCCTCGGCAGCCAAGTCGATCTTCGTGAGACCCGCGGCGAACGAAGGGCCCAGCGGGTGCTCCTCAATAAAAGGGAAGGCCGTCCTGACGGGGCTTCCTCGTCCACCCCCGATGATGCGGTGGCGAACCGACTCCTCAGCCAGTTCAGGGGACACGTACCGGACCAGAAGCGCAAGGCCGTGCGTGTGCTCTTCCCACTGCGCCGCCCCCGTCGCGGCAGGCCTCATAGGCGCTGACCGCCGACGCCATGGTTTAGGCTACAACCTTCGGTCGCACAGTTAGTTTATTCCTTTAGAAACACCTACCGACGCTCCACCGTTTAAGCCGGTGCCTTGTGTTTGTGTGCCTGTCTTGCGTGCTCCTGTGCATCTCGCTAGGGTTCTCGCAAGGCTGTAAAAACTTTTCAACTTCTTTTAATGCGATGCGGGCAAGTGCCTGGTTTCGAAAAACCACCGGATCCTTCAGCTGCTGGACAGGCGATGTCCATGGCCGGAACCGGAGCATTTGCTTGCTGTTCAGTGAGCGAGGTAAGAGTTTGCTCTGCTCCACTGCTCGAGGACATCTCCAACTAGGAAGCTGGAGAGTTTTCTTTACCTAGCCAAAGAATGATAAAAAAGACAGGCAGCGAGCGACAAAGCTAAAAATTATAAAAGAACAATGGGCAACAGTGAAAACAGTGGTTAGTGCCCAAAATTTTGGGCCAAAATTCCTGTAGCCTGTCACATCGTACACTGTAGCACATTTCGTTTGTTAGTGGTAAATATTATCCTACCATGACGTAACTAGGCTCAAAAGAATCGTCTCGTAATGTACATCTAAACTGTGCAATTAGTTTATATTTTTACCTACGTTTTATACTCCGAACATGCGTCTTTTGGTGCATTTAATGCTTTGATGTGATGGGATGTGATGGGAATGTAGGAAATTTTGGAGAGAAAGTTGGGGTGCTAAACACACCCATAGGTAATATCATGCATAGTAAAAGCTATATACGTACGTAGAAAAGACAAAACTTGACTTTTATTATTGGTAATGACTTCAGTACGCAGAGTCATATTAAAATCCAGCTGTGCGCATTCACTCACATACGCTCCTCCCTGCCAGCGAGCACCTCAGCGCCCCACTGCGCCATTGACGGCGGCTTAGGGTGGATCCGCTACGGCCATGCTAGGGATTGGTCAGATCTCCGAGGATGTGGCGGCCACGGAGCTCTGACCAGGTCCTAGCGCGCTACGGACAGGCGGGGGCAGCAACGTGAGCGAGGATGAAGTACCAGCGCTGTCACCGGCGAGGATGAAGAAGGGGGAGGGAAGACGTGCGCCAGGTTGAAGAAGGGGGATGAGAGCCTTGCCAGCTACACTGGTTGTTAATTTGGCTCAAGCCAACTAGATCCAACGTGATTGGTTTGGTGCCCGTGCATAGTGGCTTAATATATTACGAGTAATAGTAAGATTTTTCTACCAAATTGTTAAACACACCCATAGCTAATATCATGCATAGTAAAAGCTATATACGTACGTAGAAAAGACAAAACTTGACTTTTATTATTGGTAATGACTTCAGTACGCAGAGTCATATTAAAATCCAGCTGTGCGCATTCACTCACATACGCTCCTCCCTGCCAGCGAGCACCTCAGCGCCCCACTGCGCCATTGACGGCGGCTTAGGGTGGATCCGCTACGGCCATGCTAGGGATTGGTCAGATCTCCGAGGATGTGGCGGCCACGGAGCTCGACCAGGTCCTAGCGCTACGGACAGGCGGGGGCAGCAACGTGAGCGAGGATGAAGTACCAGCGCTGTCACCGGCGAGGATGAAGAAGGGGGAGGGAAGACGTGCGCCAGGTTGAAGAAGGGGGATGAGAGCCTTGCCAGCTACACTGGTTGTTAATTTGGCTCAAGCCAACTAGATCCAACGTGATTGGTTTGGTGCCCGTGCATAGTGGCTTAATATATTACGAGTAATAGTAAGATTTTTCTACCAAAAAAGTAGGACTGCACTACAGCCTCCCGTAAAATTCTTTGCGAGTAGTAAAAGCATGGCATGGCTCTGGGAATGCCACAGTTCGAATTCAGATCTGAATAGAGCTCGAGCGCTATACATGGCAGAGTAGCAGAGTTATAACGGGAAACATGAAGGACAAAACGATGCAAAGGCAAGCAAGAGGGATATTGCATATTTGCATGCAGAAATTAAATTCAAAACTAGTACTGTATGTAGAAGTGAGGTTGCAGGAGAAGAGAATAATGGGGTCACCTCAATTTTGCAAGCTGGTGCTGGATCCTTTGGGCTATCTTCTCTCTGTATATTCTATAAGGAGGCTATCTTCTCTTGTGTATGTGATTAGCTGTGAAATTAGGCAAGGAGACAGCAGGGTATGGGTCTTATCAGCTTATATAAGCAAGGGGAGGAGATGAAACAATGCTTGAGTACACACTCCAAGGATCGAGTGCAGACCTGGCATATGTACCATGCACTTTGCTGGATTCTAGTAGTAGTATAATTTTTGTTTCTTTTTCAGTATATGGAAGAAACTCAGCAATTCCTCGCTTATTCCTGCAATTCTAGAAATTAATATGTAGTTCTTTTTCCTGCGGCATATAAATTAGCTATGAACCAAGGCATGGCACTAGCTTCTGAAATGTAGCAGCTGTTTTACTGTATGCCATACCAGAGTAGCTTCTAGATCCACATATTATGCCTTGCTTGATGGCTCACCCAAAGAAAAGGTATCAGGGGTTTGGCCGGAAAAGTAAAAGATAAAAAGGGCAGAGAGTTACTAATTAAGAGCTACTAGGAGAGAGAGATTCCCACGCAGTTCATATCTGGGGTTACAGGCCTCAGCTGGATACAGACAAAAATAAATTTCCTCCATGAAAAATCTCTAACTTAAAAACAGTCTAGATGCAACCTGAGTGAGCTTCATCTAGTCGATTGTAACTTATGATATATCGAGCCCAGGGCTAAAACAGCAATCGCCTCAATCTTGTGAAGCTCAATAAGTCAATAAGGTTTAAAAGCAATTTTGATATTAACCTGATGCTGGCTCCGATTGATCTTACAGTTGGAGTTCCCAACAATGAAATGTGGTCATCTATTTGCTTCACCTGAATGGCTCGACATATATCGTCCCTCAAACTGACCTGCAAGGACAGGGGCATCTTTAGAAGATTCGACCATTTGTCCTCTTTTTTCTTCCAGATAGTGGACACATCCTTTGATTTCTGCTACGGTTTCACATTGAGACTTTTTTGGAGGTGAAATATACACAGCTTCTTAGACACGAGAGTTTGCGACTTGCCTGGGGGCCAACACCCAGGACAACATCCACAACATGCAAGAGACGCCAAGTAGGCATGACAGCTGAAGGCCCTACAGTCATCATAAATAAAGACACATCTACTTTAAAGAACTCTACTTTGATACCCCACTTATTTTTACCATAAAAGCATTATGGCACATATACCATGCTAGAAGGTATATAGCTTAGTTAACGAATGAATCTTGCTCCAATTAGAGCTAAGCGCCACTGTCTGGAACTACTTTCCTCAATCAATATTTTTGTAAAATAACCATGCTTTAGCCATGTTTAGAATGGTAGAGAAATCGAAGTGGCGGGGCCTCGCCCCGCCCGAAGGTCAAGTTCTTCTCGATGGCAGCTGCTTGCATCGGGCAGTCGCTGATCGGGCAGGCGGAGAGCCGCCATAGGGACCTCGCAGGCATCGGGCCCGAGATGCTCTGTGCTCGCAGCTGACGAGGCCGGTGACCACCTGCACAAGCCTCACTGCAGCTACTCCCAGCCAGTGCTGCAGCACCCTCCTACTCTCATGCATGAGGGGCTGGCGCACCTTGGCCCATCCATGGACCTCGCACCCTTGTAGGCTCGCGCTCGGGACGCGAGGGCCGTGCCACTGGCTGGTCCAGCGCGGCCTGCCCGACTCCCTTTTGTACTCCTAGTCTGCAGGAGAGGAGCGAGCCCAGCAGGCGACGCCTTCCAGCTCCGCATCGCTCCGCGCCCGCCTACGGCTTTTCGGCGCGATCCGTGGACGGGCGCGAGGAATGGACACCGCGAGGAGGGGATTCCGAGGGATCCGGCCGGTGGTTGCTTGATTGCTTCAAGCCGCGATTGTTTTTACCACACCACTCACCCTCAGAAACGCACAATTGTTTTTATTCCTAGCACAATCCCAGAGCTGCCTACCGCTTTGGAGTCGGTGCCTTTTGTAAGTGTGTCTACCAGTGCATAACGCGCATCATCGCTCAGCTGAACACCACACTAGTCGTCGTATGAACTTTCCTAACTCCTCTTAATGAAGTGACGAGCTAAGCTCGCTTTCGAAAAAGAAATTGAGTGACGAGGAGATGCCTTGTTTGTGAGTTGTAGGTAACCTTGCCTTGGGTTATTAATCATTTTTGAAATGCTACACTCATGGTTTTGAGCAAGTTGTTGGCTTCTGTTCTCAAAGTATATATATGATAAGTTTTCCAATCAAATGAATCAATCAAATTGGCAATCTAACAAAAGTCATATCACATAATTAAAAAAATTAATGAATCAATCAAATGACCAACTGAGATTTGACTCTAAGTTATTATTCTCAGTAATACAAAGTAACATCTAACCTGGCCCTGATCATCACCGGATCGGGTCAGATCACCGACGTCCTTTTTGCTGGGCTGACACCTTCCGCTCCGGCGCTTTGCCGCCGTCATCTCCCCTACTTCCTCCCTCCGCCGCTGTAGATGCTCGGCGATCGGTGGAGATGAGGCGGACTCCCGTGACGCCTCCGCCTTCCGTGTGAGGGCTCGGCATAGATGGGGCGCCGAGGCCGCACCCGGCATAGATCGGGATCGTGTGTCGGTCGGCCACGCCACGGCCGCGCTGCCTGCGCAGTAGCGCGTGAGAGGAGAGAGCAGCGGTCGGATGAGCTCGGCTAGTGGAAATGTGGAGGAGCGCCAATGGCTGGGCCCCGACGGTGACCCCGAGGTGAGCCATCGGGCGAATGAGGATGGCCGCCAACGCCAAGGCGCTGTGAGCGCCGGGCGGCGCTCGCTGAGGGCAGCAGGCGGCGCTGCTGACTGCACCTAATGGGCTGGAGTGGAGGCGTCGGGAAATGGTATTGCTGGGCCAGGTTCCCGCGGCGTGGGCTGTGTAGGTAGCTGCATTTCTTTTCTTAGGTTGGCCCACTAGAGCTAAAATTTAGTACCCTCCATCCACTATAAGAGACGTTTGATTTTTCTACCCCAAGTTTGATTATTACGTCTTATTTCATTTACGTAAACTTAGTAAAATTTAAGTCATTCTTGAAGAACCTTTATTAATAAATCAAGCCATGACAAAAGAAGTGATATTTTTGCACATGGTTCACCTCGTCCATCTGGGTGGGGCTGAATACCTTTACTACAAAACCTGCCCATAATATTGAATGCTACTGATTCATGCCATGTAATGGTACTGGTGCTCTGTGCAGCTGCTTCTACATTTGGATGAGAGCGGGTTTGCATGCGCGTCCAAGTGCAACCCAAGATGAATATAAGGTTTTCAAGCGACCATGAACAGAGACTGGTACCCCTGCTTCTAAGTAGACCCGTGTTTGAGAAGCTACCGTCCTGTTGTTGAGCGTATAGAAAGCCTCAAATCTTGGGATCCGCCAATTGCGCATTGGCAGGCAAGGCAAAGGTTGGATTTTATCCCACCAAGCAGGAAGAGTTGAGCCATGGCAGATGGCACGAGGAGCACAATGGTTAGGCGTGCGCATGGCTATCTAAATTAGAAATTGAAATGAATCATTCAAACTTTCCACAAATTAAATCACTAATATTCTCTGAACATTCAAAAGCATTTGCCACAAAATACAGTAGCAACCGTTTACCTTATTATTACAAGCATAATAACTCCCAGCTGACAAACAGATTAATAAAGGGGAAATTAAGGACAAGGGAAAGCATCTGACGATTTGAATCACAATGCAGAGTCCACCGGCAGGTTGCCAGGACCTACCTTTAAATAATTTCCTTCACTCTAATAATGTGTTACTCAGTAACCACATATATATTTGTTGATTTATGCCTCTAGCTTCAGCAAGCGAGTAATGGTGCTGGTGCTTGATGCTAGCTGCTTCTCATATAGAAGATCAAGGTACGTGCCCCGTGATTGTGGTACTCAAAATGAAATAGTTCATTATGCTTTTTAGTGGTGAGCACCTTTCCCACCATGTTTTGGCAATCTTTTTATGAACTATTCAATATCAAATTACCAAAATTGCATCCCGCTACATGGTGCTATGATCTATTGGACAAATCTTTCATGCCTCGATGAAAACTGGACCTATTCTATGTGGAATGTAGTGTGGACAGTCTCATAATAGAAGACATCATGGGAAACCAAAATAGAATTTGGTGCAGCTTTGTAGATGGGCCAAGGAATTATCGTCCGTCTGATTGTACGATGAGATCACAAAGAAAGTAAAAATGATACAGTGATCACTAATTGGGAGCCCTCCAGTAGGTTTTATTAAAGTCAACATTGATGCAGCTTTTAGGATGGAAGATCAACAAGGTGCAACCGGAGTAATCATTCATGATGAAGATGGTCAAATTCTTCGTGCTAAGTGCAAATGGTATGATTCCATTCCTAATGTTCTCAGCTACGGAAGCTTATGCAGCACGTGATGCGGCTCTATGTTGTCCAAGCTGAATCGCCCCAAGGTTATAAGTAGAAACGATTGTTTAGAGTTGCAGTCCTTATGGCAGTCAGAGAGAATATTAGGGCAACTATTTTGCCAATTTTAAATGATATTCAAGACCTGCGTTGGGACAACCATGATCTTCAAATTGCATCATGTCAAGAGAGGCAAATAAGAATAGCCCATGGTATAGCTAGACATGCATTGTTATCTATATCAGCATCATGTTTGGATGCGTGATACTGTGACTTGTAATGTCTACTCAATCTCTCTAGTGTAATGTTGACTCTTAAGTGATGCAATACAAGATCTTTTTCTCACAGGAAGTGATCGGGCGACGGACACCGTTCCCTGCACCGGCAATTCTAAGGGGTGCGTCGTATTTGTATGTCACTATTCTGCAAAAGCAAAAACAAATAGAAAAGCTGATGAGCAGCGCGAAATATGTCAGTTGTTTTGCTCCTGCTTGAAAAATAAAAATGAACCTACGAATTACCTGATAATTGAACAATCCTTTTCTAATATTATACTCCTGCGATATCTAATGGAGTGTCCCCTCTGTTATTTGGTGAACTTAATTCCACTTGTGGATTCCTCACTAGAGGACAAAACATTCGAAGGCTCCCAGCCTTGACTGCAAAGCGTGGAGTGCAGTGTTTCCATCATTGTCTACCATATTCATAATCCACGATAGTGTTAAATTCCTGCAGGCATTTCTGATTACATTTACCTTCCTTTTCTCAACAGCACATTCAGAAATGTCCATCCCTTAGCATCGCGCAGACCGCAGTGCCAGGACATTTCTGACAAACATGTCAACGTTCCAGAAGTCACCTACAGAGGCAGCAACGTGTATGGGGAAAAATCCAGCATGGTCTGGTTGGATACAGTGCTTCAGGATTAGCTTCCAACACTTGCTGACAAATGCTTGATATCCTATCTGCGGCAAAAGTGAAGAGGTGTGCTCCCATTTTTATCCCTTTGTGTGGTAAGGTCCTTGTGGTGTGTTTTTATTCCTTTTTAAAAACTTTGTCAAATCTGCAAACACCATTCTTTTGTTTATGAGACTAATCAAGGTGAGAAGACGTAGCGAATAAAGAACTTATTAGTACAGAATAAGCGATCAAGATCAAGTAAAGCTACGGTTTTTCTGCAAAAATTATTGAAAAGCGTATGAGAATAAGTGTAGCTAGCTCAACTCAATCACATTTCGATGTGATCATGGATTTCAATAATGTACACAAAATAGCAAAATGAGATGATAGATACATTTCCAGGCTGGTGGTTAACATTTGTACCATGGCTAATAAGGCGTCTGATAATTTCAAGTGAATAGATAATCTATGCATACACCTCGACAAAATTTTGCAACTACATTTGTAGTTGGACATCCTTCAATATTAGTATTTTCTCATGGACACACACTCAATACTATGGCCTTTACTAGAGGACCCTTAGCTTTTCAAATGTGGGAATCGGCTCTTATACACTGTGACTACTAAAATAAATTTTCTGAGTGGGATTTGAAGCAGAAATTAAAGCGCGTACACTGTTCCCCCTGACTATTTTTATATCACAACCGTTAACTCTTTGCATATAGTTGAATGAAGACAAACTTTATATTGAAATTGACGAGACCTACAGTTTTGTAGCTGATCAGTTTTTGATTTAAAAATTATGTATACGTCGACCTCGATTAAAGTTCTAAGATTTTAAAGTTTTAAAATTTAGAATTTTCAAAACAACCATGGATGCTGGGATGCTCTATACAAAAGTTGCAGTTATAGTACGACCTCTAACTTTCGTAGATGATAAATTTTATCTAAAGTCATATAATATGTCTGAAAATATCTGTTATATTTTCTTAGATTTTGAAATTAAAAATTTAGAATTTTCAGACGGACTTTGTAAGATGCAAAAAGGAAAAGATATGCATCTGTACGCTGTATCGGTGAACGGCAAGCGATGCAATGTATTCTGTCCATTTGGTCCGGCGAACGAAAAGGTTTTCCGTGACTCTTTTCATACAGTGTGTGCTGCAATAACCACTGGTTAAGCACTGATGGCTAGGTACATCGGTGATGCGCCGCCGTCTTGAGGAAAGAGCTGGCCAATTCTGAGTCCTTCCCATAAACAGGTCGACTATGTCCTTGTTCCCAACGCGGACAGCCTCATGTGCTGTCTCCTTGTGCTGTTTTCTTTCCGCAGCAGATTTCCCTTCATCCTCCCCCTCGCCTTCAACAGAAGCAAGACGAATGAGGCGTACTCGACCATGTTGTATTTCCCTGCCCATGCAGCGCAGTGCAGAGGGGTGTC
>JADLZK010004194.1:0-78875 GCA_015847255.1 Hyparrhenia diplandra | reverse complement strand
GGTGCCACGATGAAATAGATCACATCACATCAGTGGTCTCATACCCGCAGTCGCGGTAATGTATGCATTATCTCTGTGCTCGATGGCTAGCTCTAGAGACAATGACATGGGATTTATCTTGGTTCGGGCGAGTCGCCTCCTAGTCGAGTGTGATCACTATCGAGGCTCAAATGCTCATGCCAGGGGGCTCGGTACAAGCAAGGGGCGAGAGAGGGGAGAGGGCTCCCAAGTCTCTATGATTGAGGCTAGTGCCAATATCGTGTGGGTGTTGTGCTGTGTGAGAGTGAATCTTGGTGTTACGCCTCGACCGGAGGCCTACCTCCCCTTTATAGTCGCAAGGGGGTAGGGGAACATGAGACTCCCTTTGGGTTGAGGATTTGGAGAAGCGAGGGCGTCACGTACGGGGTAGTGGATATGTGGAAGAGCTCTCGGTCGAGCTTGAAGCGCGAGGCGAGAGCTCCTCAAAGCTCTTGAGTGCCTTGGGCGTTGAAATCGAGTCGATCGTCGTGCGCGGGGAATTGTGGGTTGGGGCGGTGGTCGGTGTAGCCTTGCTGCTCTATCGCGGTTGGAAGAGCGTCTTCCGGTATGGGGAGCGCCCATGCACGTCGATGGAAAAGCGTACCCCATATGTACTGCGTGGCACATGGCGGGGTTGTTGGAGGCTGGCGGGGTATGGCGAGGTGGCGAAACGACCTCTCCCACGTAGCGCGTAGCTCTCACGTGGCTACTGGTGCTCGTCGAGGGAGTGGTTGAGCTTGTCGAGGGGAGTTGTTGGCCAACTCCGTACCCCTGAGCTTCTTTGAGAAGGCGGCGGATGAGCTCTGGCGGTCGTCATCGTGAGGAGGCTCATCGCGAGGAAGCTCGGCGAGGCGGAAGAGTCCCGAGATGAGGTCGGCTGCGAAGAGCGAGGGTGAGCTGCGTCGTCGAGACTTGGCGAGAAGCGGAGCGATGGATCTCCGTTCGAGAGCTCATGCGTGAGCCGGCGAGGCGGAGGCTTGTCCTTGCTTGGAGAGCTCATGTGTGATGGAACCTCGTGTGCCATGGTAGGATGTCTTGCCTTTCTCGCGTCGGGGTTCGGGATTATGTTTGTGGTGAGAGCTTCGCTCATGGGTGTCCCAAATATAGATCCCCACGGTAGCCCCGAGCATTTGGGGAGAAGAGGTCTCTCCCAGATCTTTGTCGGCGTGGCGGTCTTCTTCAGTAGCGGGGATCCTTGTTTGAGGATTTGATGTTTGTTAGCGTGGAGTGCTTGGCTGGCCTTCGCGAGTGTATCGAGGCTCCATGAGAATAGTACATTCTCGCGGAGGCTTTTTAGAGATTTCCGTGGGCTCGCCGGCCGTTCCTCTTGCGATTGTTCTCGAGAGGCGATGAGCTCGGGCCCGATCTTGCCTCGATAGCGGGATGGGTGCACCGAGGCTGCCGTCGGATCGTCGGGTGAGGCTTCGAGCTTCGTCGGCTTTCGTTCGTTTGATCGGTTGGTGAGATCGGCCTCCAGGTGCGAGCCCAGCCGGTGGTTCTGCCGAGTGCGGCGATGCGCGAGCGCTTCCTCATCGGAGGCTAGCTCGGAGATCGAGTTTGTGGCTCTCGCGACCCGGGGCGGCGCTGAGCGAAACGCGAGGCGCTTTTCGAGCTCGAGGCGCGGGCGTCGATGCCGCTTCCGCCAAAAGGCGACAAGCGCTCGCTGCGTGATCTCGCGCATCTCGAGCTCACGCAGTTGGTAGCTGGCCTTGAACCTACGGCGGTGAGCTGCGCATCGGAGGCTCAGCGACTTGGCGCTGCTCGTTGAGCTCTTGGATTTTTACGGGTTGTGTAAAATAGCGTTGAGATCTTCTGGATTTGGGATTTTACCGTTGGCGGGGGTTATCCCATTAATGCCAGCGTCGTTAGCTTCCCCCGGTTGTCGTGCGCCTTGTGATCTCCGTAGTGTTAGTTAGCGGCCGCGTGAGTGCGTGGTGGAGCCTGGCGGTTTTCACCTCGTCGCCTCCGCGCGCCGAGAGCTCTATAAATAGGAAGAGATCGAGGGCGGATTTACCTTCCCATCTCTTGCCTTCCTCCCCGCACGAGAGAGAGAGTTCAATGCGCGCCGCTTTTGCTGCGTAGATCCGATCCTCCCCTCCACGCTTCACCGCGGCTTGTTGCAGGCGGGGATGGGTGCAGCTCGTTCGACGGCGGGCGTTGATCGGCGGTGCGGCACCGTCCGCGGGGTTCTGACGTATCGCGCGGGACGGCGGCGGAGAAGTGGATCATCAGCCGGCGTCCCACGGATTGCAGACCAGCGGCGAAGTGCGTCGTCTCGTTCATCGCCTTCCACAGCGCGGGCTTGGCATGCCGCGGGCGACTCTTCCGCAGAGCTCATCTGCGTCTTTGGGAGCATCGAGCTCCGGCGCAGCGCCAGCGAGTCTTTTGCTTCTTCGGCCTTCTCCATGCTCTGCGAGGGTGGTTGGGATCCCTCCCAAGCGGGAGCTCTTCAAGTACTACGTCTTGCGAAGATCCGAGCCATTCTTGCGGGCGAGGCGGCCGGCTCGATCGCCTGCGTCTTGCGTCGCGGCTGCAGCGGAAAGGTTGGGGAATCCTTCTCGGAGGATGACTTCCGTCGGCCAACCGGGTAGAGGAGGAGTGGTTCTATCTAAGAGCGACCCCTCTCACCCTCATCCCGTTCCTTGCGACACGTACCTTCTCATGAGGAGCGGTACGTAGCGCGAAGGTCCGCATGACAACACCATGGAGGGCGTGGAGGCAGCCTTGAGCAAGATCAAAGGTGCTCGGGGCACTGCCGGCGGCAGTGGTGAACCACATCATCGAGGCCGGCGGCTCCGCCAAAGGCGGTGGTGCCCCTCCGGCGTCGGACTCTCCGGATGTGGGGAGATGAAGGAGGAGGAGGCGTTCACGGGGGCGGCAAGCGCCCGCAGCCTCACCATGTCGACTAGGTGGAGTTTGGATGAAGCAAGTAGGCGAAAGGCGGGGGTGAGGCGCCGGGGCTCCCGGTCCTCCACGATCCGGTCTAGCGGTAAGTGCTGTCGTTTGGCCTGTAAGCTCCTTAGATTGTTGTAACACCCACGGTGTTACTTTCACTAAACATGACATGTCATCATGATCATTGCAAAGCATGCATGATTAGCCCACCACGTGTTGCATTGAACTAAAATAAGTTTATTTTATGTTTGGATGCATTGTCGGTCGAAAAAGGCGAGAGGAATCCGGATTAGGAAACTATTCCCCTTATGCGGAAACCTAGTTTTTTAAACCTAGTTTGTCCCCTTCTCTTTATTTCAAAATCTATAAAGAATTTGAGGGTGGTCACAAAAGGGAAAAGGTAGAGTTTTCAAAAGTTGAGCAAAGTTAGTATTTTGAGTTTTCAAAGTTTAGTTCAAAATTTTTAAAAAGTAATTTTGAATTCGACAAAACCTAATTGCCCCCTTTTCTATATTTATTTCAAATTTAAGCAAAATTTGAAAACTTTCAAAAGTTAGTTTGTAGATCTTGTTAGGGGAGGAACAAAAGTCATGTACAAAGTTTTCAAGTTGTTACATGATTTAAAAGTAATTTTTGAATTCAAATTTCAAAATTTTTGAACTGCATTTCAAAAGTCATATTTCTAGGCTGAATTTGAAAATGCTCCAATTGTGAAAAATTGTAGATCTTGAAAAATTAAGGCAAGTTGCTTTTGGAAATTTTTTGAGTTCAGTTCAAAATTTGAGAGTAATTTGGAAAATTCAAAGCGCTAGGGTTTGTGAGGTGAGCATTAACCGGCCACTCTCCTCTGCCACGCCCGGCATAGCGTTCGCGCGCCCGTCCCCTTGCGCCAGCGCCTTCAAGCGTCAGCGCCAGCGAAGCCAGCGTCCTAGCCACTGTCGGAGCCCACTCCACTCCTATAAATAGGCCACCGCAGAAGCGTTCTCCTCTTTTCTTCATTTCGCGCCATGCGATGCGTCGTCGTCGCCGTCGTTGCTGGCCGTGCGTCGTAGTTTTCTTGCCGATAACTTCCCCGACCGTTTTGCCTTCCTTATCTTCCTCACGGAACCCGACCGGCGACCTATCCTACGTGAGTCGAATGCTTCGCCACCTCGTCTTCCTACATTTCGCCGTGGGATAGCAGCGTAGCTCGACCTCGCCGGAAGTCGTCGGTCGTTTAGGTGAGCTTTGAGGCCCAACCGGCTAGTGCTGCTCGCATTGCCTTGACATCGTGGTCATGAAGGAACTACGTCGGTTTTCCGATCGGAGCCGGCGATCGCAGAACGTCGTTCGCGTTGCGTCGCGCGCCCTATTTGCTCGCCGCCGAGCCCACCTCGAGCCTAACCCAGCGCCAGAGAGCCCGATCCGACCGCAGCGATGGAAACTTCGCAGCGCCCTCCTTCTCTCCGATTTTTCTTTTGATCCCGCTTGCTAGAGCGCTGAGGAAACGTGCTGCAGCCAGTACGCGCGCGTGGCGCAGCGTCGCCGCCGGTGACACACCGCGTGACGTGAGCGATGTCGGGGCCAAACACTTGTAACACGGTAGACCATCTGATTCACTAAGCGGGTTACGCGCTTTCATTCGCTAGCAGGCGGCCCGTCTTGTGCGAGTAATGGGCCATGTGCAGATCTTGGGCGTGCAGATAACGAGGCCAAGATTCAACCGAAACCCTTTTTCAATTTTGAAATGTTTTTATTCAATTTCATTTATTTGAATAGTATCGATTTTTCCAAATTTTATACAAATTCAAATACTAGCTCAAAAATTCTGAAAAATTTTTGTGTAGCCTTCCATGGGTATGTCTATCAAGGAAAAAAATATGAAACTTGAATTTTGAATACTTCCGGCATGATTTAAAAATACAAAAATTTAATTGAAAAAAATGCATCTTCCTTGATTTTTAATAATTATTTTATTTATCCAAAAATCATGAAAAATTATTTTTGAGTACTGTTTTTTATGACATGATCTACACGTACAAAAATTTTGAGGTTGTTTTTGAGAAAGTTAAAATTTTTATTATTTCATGCTCTATCATTTCATGTGTAAAAACAATTTGTTTAATATTTTTCTAACTTAGGGTTTTTGGGTGAATTTTTGGATTGTTTTGCTAGAACCCCTAAACCATGCCTTTATCAAGTGGTCCTTGAGAACTCCTTAGGCAATGGTGATGATATCTACGTAGAGTAGTTCATCAAGTTGGTTTTCTTAGATTGCAACTTTATGCGTGAAGGAAAGTCATACTCAAAAGCGTTTATCGTTTCATGCACTCTGGCATCATGTTTTATATGCATGGCATCATGTTAAAAGCATGTATTATTATTTCATTATAGTGAGCGAGGGTGATCGAAGTTGTTGGTCAATAGCGAAGAAGGCTATACGGTTGACCCAAGTTAGGTATTGTGATCCATCGTCCAGAAATTAAGTATTTTAGATCAATCAAAAGGCAAGCCGGTTCATTTAAACATTTCCTTGTGTGCTTAAAAGCTTTATATCACCTTTTGTTTTTATGCTCTGCATTAGGTGATAGGACTTGTGTGATAACCTAATTGATGCATTATCCATCCTTGATTATTTTAGATATCTACCTTGATAGCGTTTTGGTAAAATGCTTAGAAATCTTAGCCATGCTAAATTAGTTAGACTTTTGAGTCAAAATGTGACAAGTCTCTTATGATAGCCGAATGGGCATTTGATGAAAAAGGATGTTATATGATGAAACCATCTTTGGGATATGGTGTTTAATTTGAGGCCAGGTCGAGGTAATTTGCATTGAGAATGGAGTCTCGGTGTAGTATTTCAGGCTTAATAGATTAAGGACGAAGCGTGTGGGCACCTGGCAGGGATAGGTCTGCAATCTGGCACGAGGTCTTTTGGCCAATAGCGCGCGTCACATGCAGTGGCGGAGACGATCGAAACTAGTTTGGACACATACTTTCGGTAAGCCCAATCTGGGGTGTCAAATCGAGGAAGCATTACAACCCACAGCGGGAGTGGAGATGGGCGGGGAGTACATGTTACCTACGTGGGTTAAAGTCAGGATTGGGTTATGCGGTGATACCGAGATTGGCGTGGGGCCAGTTCAGTTTGAGTATCAGAAAGTGTTGATATATATGCAAGCTTAAGTGCTACATATATGGGTGTGGAAGAACTCAGGCTAGATTGTCGATTTGAAATCGCGTGCTTCTCGGATATGGAGACTTGGTTTCCGACTTATATAGTAGATTAATTATGGAGCGATTGAAGAGATGGAATAAGTGATGATATTTCTACAAAGTGTATCTGTAGTTTAAGATCACCTAGAATAGGTGAGAAACTAAGTGGGTTTAAAATGTTAAAAGTAAGGATTCACTATTAGTAAGCTTTTTACTAAAAGAGTCCTTGATTCTTGCTAAAAGCCTTACCTTGAATCTATTAGACCAACATTCTTGGAGTCTTCTCCTATTTTTCTTTAGTCGGGTAAGTCTTGTTGAGTACTCCCGTACTTTCGGGGTTTGTTAACCCATGTTGCGGGGACCGAGGTAGTCATGTGCGCCTTTGGATCTTGTTGTATGGCGATCCATTAAGAAGATAGTGGCGATGAGTGAGACTTGAGACCGATGGGCGAGGAGTACGCCGGTGTTTTTATATGTAATAATCTTTTCGGCTACTTATACTTATATTTTGTAAAAGCTGGTTTTAAATAAATGGTTGTAAAATTATTGTAATATATAAGACTTCAGTTTGTTTTACTCGATTATGTATGAAAAGCTGTTGTATCTTTGCATTGACCTACGTAGCGGATCACGGTTGGAATAGTTAATAGTACTTTTTCGGATTCACGGGTGCACATTTGCTGACTATTAAAGGTTGTTGAACCGATAATTAGTACATGTGGGCACTGTAATTTGGAAAGGTTTTTGTTCGAGCTATCTTGGAGTCTTCTTACGAGCTCGAGCTCTACGAGGTTGGCGTGGTGCGTCCCGTCGGCTCTCAACCTCCTCTTCCGTGAGTCGAGGCCGACTACTGCCGATCATCAGCGAGGGCCCTGCGTTCGGGCGAGGGCGGGCTCATCAGCGGAGGCTGGCGACGGCGGTTGAGGAGGTGGAGCCGCGTCGAGCTGTGGGGTGAGCCCTCGGCGTCGGCGGCGCTCGGTCAGGGGAGGTTGGGACCTCGTCGGGGGCGGTGAGCTCCACGCCCACGAGTGATGGCCTTGGCAGCGGCGGCGCCCGCTCCGCGACCTCAGGCCCTTTGCGGCGCCCAAAGCCCGCGCGCAAAGTCGCGAGTGCTGATCGGGCGACTTCGGGGCTCTGGCGTATTTGGCGCGAGAGAAGAAGAAGCGAGAGAGGGTGGCCGCCGGGTAAGCTCTCCACCCTTACAGTTGCGTTGTTGGCGTAGCGGTTGACCACAGGGCATTGACCTCAGGCTGTGTTTAGAGGCGGCGGCGAGCGTACCACTGTGAAAGCGTCGAGAGACGAGCGTGCGAGCCGGCAGCGCGGGCTCGGGCTTAGAAGATAGCGAAGCTTGGCGCCCGTCGACCATGAGCTTCGGGGGCGGTGAGCTCGAGCGGCCTCTTGGCGAGTTCGGGGGATAGTGATGGCGAGCTTCGGCGCGGAGGCGGAGACGGCAACGGCGGCGGGGAAAAGGCTCGAATGATGATGGCTGTTCCCTTCAAGGGGACGTGTCGATCAACGCCTTCTGGTTTCGGGAGCCTCTCGCGCTCACGGACTCCCGTCGGCGCCGAGCCGTCCCGTGGAGTCAAGCGGCCAGGGGACCGTCTTTGAAGCTCGTCGGCGGGCCTCGGCCGATAAGCTCGTCAGGGGCGGCCAGGCGCCCAGCACTTTCGAGACGCTCGCGAGCTCGTCCCGGTGGCGGAAGAAGCGGGAAGCGGCCCGGAGGAGACTCGATGCGTCGAGGAATCGCGGCAGTGAGGAGCCGCTACGGTCGAGATCCGCCCACGCGAGGAGATGCGTCGCATCTCGGCAGACGACCGAGGACACCCGGCGCGGGGGAGGACCCGGCGGGAGGCGAAGGTGAGCATCGGAGGTGGGCCAGCGGCACGCGGGCAGCCGCCCGTGCCGGCTTAGTGCCATTCGCAGCGCGGCGAGTCAGCTTGATGAAAGCGGCGGCCGTGCGGCTCGCGCGTATCAAGTGTCCACGAGGGCTCGAAGCGGTGTGATGCCCCGACCTATGTCCGGCCGCACGGCGACCACCTTACGTCAGTTGGAGGGACCGAAGTACGATCAAAGTGGTCGGCAGCCCGGCGAGCGTGTGTGCTGGCCAGGTCTTCTGCAGGGATTCGGATCTGACCGTGGTGCCTAAGAGCTCCTTTTATGCCCTCTGTGCCCGCTCCACGCGTTGGTGTTGTCGGGGGTCGCGGGGCGCATTTGCTCGTGAGTACTCGCCATTTAGGGCGGACGGCCCGCGGGCTGGCGGCCGTCGGGGTTGTAGCGGTAGGCTTGTGCGAGATGTCGCGAGCTTGGCACCGGCTACAACCGAGCATCGTGTGTTCCTCAGCGGCCGCGAAGGGCGTGGCGAGTGGGTCACGGCAGCGGAAGGCCGGGCCTCTCGAGAGGCAGGGAGGAGGTGGAGGCCGCCTTTGCGAGGGAGGCGGCCGGCGGGAGAGGAGCTCGGGGCTGCGCCCATGAGGCGGCGGCGTGGGAAGATCGCGGGAGGGCGCTTCGACTCCTTGGCCCGGATGCTTGACAGCAAGGAGCTGGCGCTCGGCAGCTTGGTGGCGATGGAGTCCCTCGGGAAGGATGAGGGGCAGGCTTCGCCGGCAGCACCGCGCCGTGGCCTTAGAGGCTCGAGGGTAAGTGCTCCGGTACCATGTTGTCTTTTCGCACTTTGCTTTAGTCGGCGCTCGGTGATTATCCTGCGTCGCTGAGCTTTGACCGCGGCCGTGAAGACCTCCCAGGAGTTGTGGTGTGACCTCGCGTGCCTCGGAGGCGAGGAGGCCGGAGTCGGTTCGAAGGCGAGAACTATGAGCTCGACAGCTGAGCAAGAGCTCACGACGGCGTGGAATAAAGCGGGCGGCTCGTTTCCTTTCTTAGCGTCCGTCGATGTCGCGTGACTTGTGTCACGACTTTGTAGCGTCTTTGTTTGCGGCTGAGAGCGGAAATGCACGAAGAGCGACGCGGGAGGCGAAGGGCGGGGCCAGGAGCTTGCGCCTCAGAAGCCTCTCTTCGGCACCGCGCGCTCGCTGCGGGAGAAGGCGGACGGCGGCGTACCGGCTGACCTGCGTCGGCCTTGAGAGCTTCGAGAACCTCCAGAATGCATTTGCTAAGGCGTGGAAGGAAGTAGAGCTGGCTTGGCAGTAGTCTCCGCGTCAAATTAGAGCGTCTGATATTCTCGAGGGTAGCCCGGACTTGGCGAACCCGTTCGCTGGTGTCGACCATCAGCACAAGAGTAGCCGAATTAGCGAAGGCGCGTGGTCCTAAAGCGTCGGCGTCGTTGTGACACCCACGATATTACTTTTCAAATTAAAATTTAATTAAGTAATAATCAGCCCATTATCATTATGCATTAAGGCATAAGATGCATTTCATGTTTAATTAATTATATCATGTTGTATGCCATGCTTACTTATTCCTTGAATAATTTGTTTAAGCAATGTTTAGTCTCACAATTAATTGCCTAGGTTTGAAAGGAAGTGTGTTTTGAAAATCAAATTTTTAAAATTAAATAGTGTATTATTCCCTCGTTCAATAAAAACTTTGAAAACCTACTTTTCAAAATTATTGAGAATTTAGGGGATAGTCATTAAAAAGCAAACACAGGGGATCTAGAAGAAGTTGGACTATTTTAGTTTTTTACTTGGAGATTTTGAAGTTTCTATGCAAATTTGAGATATTTGAAGAAGAAGAAAGGAAGGCGTGCCGGTACAACACTTCGAAACAGCCGTGGAGTGCGGCAAGCGTACTTACACTTTGCTTTGCTTTGTTGTGTCACCATCGAGTTCCTTCCGGCGGTTCTCGTGTGGGCGCGTGGTGCGTGTTACGTGAGGCTGCGGCCAAGCGGGTTGGCCTCGTCCACTGGCGTCCAGCGCGGCCGTTCTTTCTTTCTCATTCTCTCTCGTTTTGCTGCTCACGCCTTTGACCCGCGTAGTCATGGCGGACGAGCTCAACCACCCGCTCCTTGTTCCCTCGAATGATAGTGGCCACCGCGGTCTGCCGACCATCCTCTCGCCCGCCACCCTTCCTCTGGCGAGTGTCGCAGCCGTGGCACCTTGCTTACGTGAAGCGAGCGGCCGCGCAGTAGCTTCTTTGCCAGCGTCTTGGTCGAGCTGATCGGGGCCGTCGCACGGGCGAGGATACTTAGTGGGGGAGCCCAGCGAGTCAGCCAGCGATCGCTGGCGCCCTCCCGCGCCCAGCGGTCAAGGCGACCCGAGCCGTAGGAGCAGCCCGTCGAGCGGGGGACCGAAGTCCGATCAGGTGTTCTGTATCGCGTGAAGAAGGGAGAAGGAGGACCAACATTCAAATAGAAGCTTTCGAGGATTCACGAATGTAAATTTCTCAACTCCCATAAATAGTGTTTTTTATTTAATTCTGATTCATAAAAAGTGTAGGGTCTTTTAGAAATAAGGTGCCAAAGCCGGGAGCCTAAAGCACTGCATGGGCCAGCACATTTCACGCTGTGGGCCTTGAGTGGCCTACTTTGAGCCAAGTGCTCTTTTTCTTTTATTTATGTGTTTATCAATTTCCTTTATGATGAATAGTGCCTACTTTTGTGAATTTCATATAAATTCATGTGGCTTTACTAATTACGAAACTTTTTGTGGAGCCTTCCTATGATATTTGTGTATCCATGAAAAATTTGGAAACTTTTGATTTTGAGTAGTTCTTGCATGATTTAAAAATACAATTTTTAATTGAAAAATACATCTTCCATGATCTTTAGAAAATAAAATATTTATTCAAAAATCATGAAAATTTATTTAGTACTGTTTTATGATATGACCTACTTGTATGAAAAGTTTAGAGTGATTTTTTGAAATTTTTCAATTTATTTTCTATTTTATGTTTTATTTTATTTATTAGAAAAGTAGTGTTTGGTGTGTATATTGTAGCGAGGTTTGATGTGTGATTTGAAGTTGCTTTGTAGTGGGGATCATACTATTTCAAATGGTCCTTGAACTTCTTAGGCAATATTGATATGATATCTTAGGTAGTTCAGCGAGTTGGTTTGTTGAGTTGCAACTTTTATACGTGAAGGAAAGTTGTACTCAAGTTGTTTTGTCGTTTCATGCATTCATCAAACATCATGTTTTACCATGTTAAGCAATGCATCATTATTACGTGTAGTGAGACAGAGAGATGTGGTTTCACGATGACCAAGCTTTGGAGAAAGGTGCATCACCCACGGTGTTGGTGTCAAGTGTGGCGTGGGTGGTCCAGCGGAGATCTAACTCCACGCAACACGGGCAAGCCCGAGTTTACATTAAACCCTTCCTTGATGTTTTTAAAAGCTTTTATATCACTTACATGTCTATGCTATGTTGCATTAAGCAATTAGGGAGTTGAGTGATAACCTAATTGCTGCATTACCATCCTTGTTTATTTCAATACCATCCTTGATAGCTTTGTTTTCATTTCGAAAATGCTTAGTGATGCTTAGCCACCGTAATTAGTTAAAGCTTTTTCATCAAAATGTTTTATTTGAAGATGGTACCTGTTTTGGAAAAGAAAAAGTAGTGATGAATTTGAGATCGGACGGGGACGTAGGTTGAAAGCGGCGGGATACCTAGGTGTGCTCGATCCGTGTTGAGTCGTTGGGACCCGTCCGTTGTTTGGCTTTGAGTGAAATCGGGCGTTTTGAGCATATATGCGCTGAGACCTTTTTGGTCAATAGCACGTCATTGTGCGATCACCCAGTCGATCGACCTAACTAGCCACATACTCCGTAGCGGGATCTCGAGTGGAACCATCGGGAGATGGCAACCACGCCTTTGGGAGTGGAGAGATGGCGGGGTAAGCGTGTACCCACCCTATTGGTCAAGCGTCACTAGGGCCGGGGTAAGGGGAGGTGGAATCTTTGGCGTGCTCTCGAATTGGCCCAGCGGTACTCACGTTCCGTTTTGGACAAATCACGAAGAAGGTTGATATATGCAAGCTTAAAGTGCTACATATATGCGTGTGGTTAGGGGGATCCCAATTTGGGATTATGTCGATTCATCAATGGTTGCTTCGGAGAAGGAGACGTTCCCGCGACCTTCATGCGTAATAAATGATGGAATATGTTTTGAGGGAAGAGTTGAAATAAGAAAATATGTTGCTCTAGAATAGGATAACACAAATTATATGAGCTACTAATCTGAATTAAAAAATGTTGAAAGAGAAGTAAGAGTTATATTATAATAAAGCTTTTACGCAAAAAGAGTCATGATTCTTTTACTAAAACCTTACCTTGACTCCCTAAGACCGGCATTCACGGAATGCTTCTCCTCTTTTCTTGGTCGGGTAAGTCTTGTTGAGTACTCCCGTCTTCGGGGTTTGTTAACCCTTGTTGCAGTCTTACGACTTCGTCTTTGTTTTACAAGATTATAATATTGGGCTCGACATGATCACGGTGTCTTCTAGTTCTACCTAGCCCGCCAAATTAAGTTAAGTTTACTCAAATGTAACTTACTCACATTTTGTAAAATTAATATTGTATTCTTCCGCACTCATGGTATATTTTGTAACAAATGTTGTAATGTTGTAGCTACTCCTTTGTTGATCTGGTATGAGTTATCAACGAGGGCTTCTTAAGTTGTGGATGCATGCGCTGTGTGTCGAGAGGTCTTTGGGACAATGGCGAAAGTGCGGGTGGGCCCGATAATTAGAGGAGTTACATCCCGCGGGGAATAATTATCGAGAGCTCATACTTAGGACCAGCTACAGTATTATTTTGAAGCTTTCAAAATGATTTTGTAATTTAAAGTTTTTTAGTAATAATTTAAAAATGATCTTCTTTTCTTTCCTTGTAACTGCTGGAAGCTTTTAGGTAGAAGACTCGAGCAGAGTCAAGTAAAAGATTTTAAGAAGTTTTTATGTCATCTTTTGAAGAACAGCGCGAGAGTTAACTTCGCCGGCTTGATGTTACGCTAAGTAGCTACTCAACATCTCATTGAGTGCGGTGAAGATGGTATATAAAGTAAAAGCCCTATAACCTACTAACATCTAACATGATGAAGGCGATGCGCTTAACATTGTGAAAGGCAGTATGGGGCCGAGTATGCATCATATCATCCATATAATGTTGATTCTTTCTCACGCTTTCATTCGGGACAACTATTCTTCTTTATAGTTGTTTGTCCTAAGAAATTTTGTCCTATGCACCCGGGTTTTGGTTAATGGACTTACTATTTGATAATCTTTGCTTTGCTCGGTTCCAATCTTTGGGAGCTTGTACCTTGTCATGTTAACTCTATGCCAAAAGCTTTGAGATTATTCCTTGATTTCTCAATTCATGCATGTGTGTGAGTTTCGATTCTTTCGGCCTCGACACATGTCAATCCTTTCTATTGATAGTCGACATGTGTTTGGTTGAGAGTTACAATAGTTGTGTCCACTATAGTGGAACCATGATCCGTGGCCAGGTGAAAAGCGTCGAAACACGGGGTCTCCTATGGATCAGCGACCATAAGGAGTGCTGTAGCCCGAGCGCTAAGCTTATAGCCGGGGGTCTATGGTCGTGATTCACTATAATCCACAGTGTCGTACTTTCTCCTTCCTTGTAAAAACGAAATTCATATCCATAATTCTTTTTGAAATTTTTGAAAACCATCTTGATTTGCAACCATCTCTTGATTAAATTTGCCAATCAAGATATCAATTTCGTGTTTAGAAACTTCTTGCAAGTTTACATATGCTTGCCATATTTGCCTGTGTCAGTTATTTTGCGCGGGATTTAGTAAGCCTTGAAATTTCCAGAAATTAGATGTTAAGGGGAAAGATCTTCATATTCGAGTTATTCATGATCATACTTGTTTGCATTATAAGTAGATATCATTGCATTGCATATGTTGATTTTAGCTTATTTATATAGTGCACATGAGGTGTTTCATATGTTTTTATGAAATAAGGTTTTGTTATTGATTGAGGAAAGCTTGGTAAAATTTTGTGAATTTATTAGATGTTTAATAAGAAATTAGTTTTCATGAATGAATTTTATCAATGTTGGGTGTTCTGTTTGTGTTCTCTTGCTTCCAGTCTTTGTGTAACTTTGTAGGTACGAACTCTAGTCCCGAGTTAGGATGTTATATGTAAGTTTTGCTACGACTTGTGTTGTGTAGGTGTGGAATCAAAGCCAAGTTTTTGTTGGGTCTCTTAGGCGATTCTTGCTATGTACATCTCTCTTTGATCTTTCGATAACTCCCTTGGTTTTGACTCTAGAATCTTGGTTGATTATTTCAAACTTTTTCTATCAAAACTCTTCTAGGAGGTATATCATAGCTTTGGTCTTGAATCCACCCCTCCATAGTGACTCTATGCCTTGGAACTCCTTTGTTTGCTATCCATAGTTTGTAAATCCTTGGTCACCACTAATTTTTTTATCATATGGATTCTTTCAGAGTAGTTCTAGCGGTTTTGATGGCGATGATGTTATGATGTGATTTCTAATCATGATCTATTACAAAATTTCACTAAGCATTCCTTTTTACCATGATTTTCTTGGTTATTTATCTATATTACATCAGGGACTTATTATATGGATCGGTTGGCACTGTGAGTTCCTTACGAAAGTATAGCAAGAAAGTTGACCTATGAAGCAAATCAACATCAACATTAACGGACTACAAGAGTGGTAGATAAGGAACTACATTTTAATCATTTTACGGGGAAGGTAGTCTTTGGCCAATTATCAAGCCACTTATCAAGATCCTTTGTTGGATCGAGAGGACACGAGAAAGATCGGGAAAGTTGTCTGTTTAAGATAAATTTTATCGCTGCTGCCTTTTAATTTACAGGATTTACCAAGCTATATAATTGTCAACATCTACTTTGACATCGCGAGGGCCTTGATTGTTTAATTTGAATTCTAAGTTGTGCTAATAGTGGAAACTTTGGAACCTTCTATTGATTCATCACCTAATGATTTTGGACCTTGCCAAGCGGGGATCAGCATGGCGGTCTATTGCATACCCGCGTGTCTTCGAGCGTCGTGAACATCCGGCCCTTCTCGCTTCGCTTTAGGTGTTGCGGTCACTGGCGTACTTTCGCACTCACTTGTCGGTCCGTCTTCTCTACACCACACCCTCTTTCTTCCGCTTTCTTTGTGCACCATGTTTACTCACACGCCTCACCCCTTGCACCGTGGGACCCTCAGCCCGACCAGCTACTCGTCTCCACGTGGCGGGAATCCACATCACCTAAGCTTGTACCGGAAGCACCATAGGCGGTGGCGGCTCCACGTGGCACTTTGTCCCTCTCTTTCTCTCTCTCGGCCTCCTCTTCCTCGGTCGCCGTAGCATCTCTATCCAGTCCTCTAGCAGCTATAGAAGCGCTTGGGTACCTTGCCCCATTATCATCTCTCCAAAGCCCACCGCAAATCCTCCTCTAAGAATGTGATGTTCACTCCTCAAAGGTGAAGCTATCTAGCTCAAGAAAGCGAGCGAGAGGCGAGAAGGCGTGGGAGCTAGTACTTCAAGCTCAAGCTCTTGCTTACTTGGTCGGGTTGCGTCAAAAAGGTTACTCTGGCGTCTTGTTGAAGAAGTCAGTTTCCATCTTAAAGGTGAGGTGCATTCAAGTGGCTTATGGCCTAGGATTCATTCTTTGTCTTCACGACATGTTGTGCCTCCCTCGATCCGATGCATTTACGGATGCGGTTGGGGTCCTTTTAAACTTTGGTAGGCTTATCTTCTTGGTGTTTCTTCTCTGTCCTCGTCACGGCCGAGTATGCGGGTGATGCTTTGTTATGTAGCAGATGTGTCCCTAACCCGAGGGAGTAATCTTTGTACCCTCTTTGTATCTCAATGGTTTTGTAATGCGTCTATAGTGTGGGCAAGTTCTATCATCTTTAGTCTTTGATTTTAAAGTTATGGTAATCTCTGCATTAAACTCTCTTGGAAGTTTCGTTCTGAATCTCGGGGCCGAGATGCAGTAGGGAAAGGCGCTGACACCCACATTTACTTTTCTGATTAAATTTAATTAAGTAATAATCATGCATTATCATTATGCATTAAGGCATAAGATGCATTTCATGTTTAATTAATTGTTATATCATGTTGTATGCCATGCTTTTACTTATTCCTTGAATGATTTGTTTGAGCAATGTTTAGTCTCTAATTAATTGCCTAGGTTTGAAAAGGAAGTGTGTTTTTGAAAATCAAATTTTAAAATTAAATAATTATTATTCCTACGTTCAATAAAAACTTTGAAAACCTACTTTTCAAAATTATTGAGAATTTGGGATGGTCATTAAAGCAAACACAGGGATCTCGAGAAGTTGGACTATTTTTCGTTTTTTGGAGATTTTGAAGTTTCTATGCAAATTTGAGAGATATTTGAAGAAGAAAGGAAGGCGTACAGGTACAACACTTCGAACGGCGTAGGTGCGACAAACGTGCTTACACGCCTGCTTGCTTTGTTGTGTCACCATCGAGTTCCTTCCGCGGTACTTCTCGGTGTGGGCGCGTGGTCGTGTTCGTGGCTACGGCCAAGCCAAGTTGGCCTCTGCGTCCGGCGTCCACGCCGGCGTTCTTTCTTTCCCTCATTCTCTCTCGTTTGCTGCTCACGCCCCTGACCCGCCGTAGTCATGGCGGCGAGCTCAACCACGCCGCTCCTTGTTTCCCTCGAGGATAGTGATGGCCACCACCCAGGGTCAGCGACCATCCTCCGCTGCCATACCCCTTCCCCTCGGCGGTCTTGCGCCGTGGCGCCTTACCGGCGGGCGGCGACGCGGTGCTTCTTTGCGGCGATGCGCCACCCGGCGGGATAGCAGTGGGGGATGCGCCGGGGAGTCCACGAGTCCAGCGGTCGCGGCGCCCTCATGGCCGCCCGGTCAGTGACGGCCGTAGAACTGGTTGTGCGAGGGCCAAGTCGTCAGGTGATTACACGTATGCGTGAAGAAGGAAGGAGGACCAACATTCGAATATAAGCTTTTGAGGATTCACGATGTAAATTTCTCAACTCACGCCAAATAGTATTTTATTTAATTCTGATTCATAAAAGTGTAGGGTCTTTTAAATATAGTGCCAAAGCGAGCCTAAGCGGGCGCATAGGTAAAACTGTTTCGCTATTGGGCCTTAGTAGGCTACTTTGAGCCCAAGTGCTCTTTTCTTTTATTTATGTGTTTTATCAATTTCCTTTATGATGAATAATTGCCTACTTTTGTGAATTTCATATAAATTCATGTAAGACTTTACTAATTACAGAAACCTTCCTATGATGTTTGTATCCATAGAAAATTTGAAACTTTGATTTTTTGGTAGTTCTTGCATGATTTAAAAATACAAATTTTAATTGAAAAAATACATCTTTCATGATCTTTAGAAAATAAAATATTTATTCAAAATCATGAAAATTTATTTAATTCTTTGTTTTGATATGACCTACTTGTATAG
This sequence comes from Hyparrhenia diplandra, assembly GCA_015847255.1. Taxonomy (NCBI): domain Eukaryota; kingdom Viridiplantae; phylum Streptophyta; class Magnoliopsida; order Poales; family Poaceae; genus Hyparrhenia; species Hyparrhenia diplandra. The sequence goes on along the minus strand of JADLZK010004194.1, from coordinate 61,398 downwards.
AAAAGTTTAGTTTTTTTTTGAAGAAATTTTAATTTATTTTTCTATTTTATGTTTTATTTTATTTATTAGAAAAAGGCTAGTGTTTAGTGTATAATGGCCTTGAGTTTTGATGTGTGATTTGGGATTGCTTTGTGAGTCGGGGATCATCATTTATTTCCAAGGAAATAGTCCATGCAAGAACTTCTTAGACAATGGTGATGATATCTTATAGAGTAGTTCAACGAGTTGGTTTGTTGAGTTGCAACTTTATCATTGAAGGAAAAGTTGTACTCCAAGTTGTTTAATGGATTTCATGCATTCATCAAACATCATGTTTTACCATGTTAAGCAATGCATCATTATTCGATGTGTAGTGAGCGAGAGAGATGTAGTTTCACGATGACCAAGCTTTTGGAGAAGGTGCATCCACAGGGTGTTGGTGTCAAATGTGGCGTGGGTGGTCAACGAATCTAGCTTTTCCACACGCTGAGCCAAACCCATTTCATTAAGCCTTCCTTGATGTTTTAAAGCTTTATATAACTTATGTCTATGCTATGTTGCATTAAGCATTAGGGTTAGTGATAACCTAATTGTTTGCATTACCATCCTTATTTATTTCAATACCATCCTTGATAACTTTGTTTTATTTTAGAAAATGTTAGTGATGCTTAGCCTTTGCATAATTAGTTAAGCTTTTTTTCATCAAAATGTTTTTATTTGAGAAGATGAAATTTTGTTTTTTTGGAAAAGAAAGAAGTAGTATGAATTTGAGATCCGGACGGGGCGTAGGTTGAAGCCGTGGGATACCTAGGCGTACTTTCGTCCGTGTTAGTGGATTTAAGGACCGTCCAGTTGTTTGGCTTTGAGTGAAATCGGGCGTTTTGAGCCTATTGCGCTGAGACCTTTTGGTCAATAGCGCGTCCCATTTGCGATCACCCGGTCGATCGACCCTAACTAGCCATACTCCGGTGGCCAGGATCTAGGGTGGAGCCAAATCGGGAATGGCAACCCGCATGGCAGGGTGGAGAGATGGCGGGGGTAAGCGTGTACCCACCCTATTGGTCAATTGTCACTAGGGCCGGGGTAGGGAGGTGGAATCTTGTGCTCTCGGTGGCCTTGAGGCCTCGTTTCCGTTTGGACAAATCTGAAAGAAGGTTGATATATGCAAGCTTAAGTGCTACATATGTCGTGTGTGGTTAGGGATGCAATTTGGGATTATAATCGATTCATGAATGTGATTTAGCCTCTCGGAGAAGGGGCGATTCACGACCTTCATAAGCGTAATAAATGATGGAATATGTTTTTGAGAAGAGAGTTGAAATAAGAAAAATATGTTTGCTCTAGAATAGGATAACCTAGGTATATGACTACTAATCGGGTAAAAATATTGAAAGTAAGGGAGTTACTTTTTGGAAATTTTACGAGTTTAGTTCAAAATTTGGGAGTAATTTTGGAAATTGATTTAGGGTTTTGATTTGGAGGGAAGCAGGGGCATGGCCCTATGGTACGCATGCCGCCCGCCAATTATCGTCTTGCCGCCCGTCCATCGCCGCCCTCTGAAGTTAGACGGTTTGAGCCGGCGAGACCTCGGCTTTCACCTGCCATCCTTTTCTCTCCATAAATAGGTAAGCCAGGCCTCTCTCTCTCCCTTTCTTTCTTCTTTTCCACCCGGCCCGACTCGCCCGCCGCGTTGTTTCCCGTCGTCGTCGGGCCCTAATCGTTCAAACTAAGCTGCTCCGGGCTCAGTAATCTTCCTACGTTTCTTTTAAGCGATTTCGCGTAGCCGCGTCGTTCGAGCCGTCCGGCGCAACCTCTTCTTCGGCGGCGTGGCGCCCGCGATCTTGCAGCCGTCGAGCAGCGCGTCATGATGATCCTCTTCTTTGTTCCATGTTGTGGGTTGGGCTGCGCCATCATCGCGGTGATGGTGAGTACGGCTCGTTCGATCGAAGGAAGGTCGAAGCGGCCGGGCAGCAGCCGTGCCGTAGCTGCGGCACTTCCGATCGCGCGTGCGCTGGCTAGAAGGCGAGGCGGCTCGGTCGGCGTGAGCCACCTGCCGAGCGCTGGCCGAGCATCACCGGTGCTCATGCGGCTCCTTCCCACGCCGCCCGCGAGCACTGCGCTGCGATAGGAGCAGCAGAGCAAAGCCGCGCCGGCCAGCGCCCTGCTCCTCAAGAGCGCCCGGGGACCTCCGAGGGTTCAGAATAAGAAGAAGATGAAGGGGCTAGGTAAAACCTCATGACTTCGGTGAATAGTGTTATGTCCTTATTTGTAATTTCAAATTTTATAAGGGGTCTTTTGTAATTTTGCGAGACCGGGCCTGTCGGGTTCAAGTTGGGCGACCCACTCAAACGATGTCGGGCCGACACAGTCTTGGGGCACTGCTTGTGGCATAATCTTAGGGCGAATTAGGCCCGATGGTTTTTCTTTTTTAGCAAATGAATTTTTAATTTCTATTTATGAATAGTATCTGTTTTTGTTATTTTCATATAAATTCATATACCCCAACTCAAAAGTGAAAATTTTTGTGTAGCCTTCCCATGAGTATGTCTACCATAAAAAATTTGAAACTTTGATTTTGGTAGTTCTTGCATGATTTAAAAATACAAATTTTAATTGAAAAATGCATCTTCCTTGATTTTTAATAATTATTTATTTATCAAAAATCATGAAATTTGATTTAGTCTGTTTTATGCTATGATCTAGTTGTACAAAAAGTATGGAGTCATTTTGACAAAGTTTATTTATTTGTTATTTTATGCTTTATTTAATTAAGTGTTAAATGTAATGTTTAGTGTGAAGATGACTTAGGATTGCGTGACTTAGGGGTTGTTTGTGGATCTTGGATCATACCATAATCAAATGGTCCTTGAGAACTCCTTAGGCAATGGTATTTGATATCTTGTAGGGTAATTCAACAAGTTAGTTTTGTTGGTTGCAACTTTATCGTGAAAGTGTATCATTTCATGCATCCATCAAGCATCATATTTTATACTTCATCATGCTAAAGCATGCATCATCATTACATGTAGAGTATCACGAGTGAGTTGGATGGTGTTAATGAAACTTTGGAGAAGGTATCCACCAAAGGTGTCGATACCAAGTGTGACCGATGATCCTTCTCACGGAATCTAACGTTTCCACTACAACACGAGGCAAGCCACGGTTCATTTAAACCTTTCTTGTGTTTTTTACAAAGCTTTATATCACCTTTGCTTTATGTTCGCATTAGGTGATAGAGGTTAGAAATGACAACCTAATTGATGCATTACCATTCCTTGATTATTTCAATATCTACCTTGATAACCCGGATTTTGGTAAAATGTTTAGGGATGCTTAGCTTTGGCTAAATTAGTTAGACTTTTGGGTAAAAATGTGACAAGTCTCTTATGATAGCCGAATGGAGTTGATGAAAAGGATGTTATATGATGAAACCATCTTTGGGATATGGTGATAAAGTTGAGGCAGGGCCGTCGGGTAATTTACTTGCTTGAGAATGGAGTCACGATTAGTATTTCGGCTTGTCGATTAAGGACCATCGTTGTAAGCAATGTGGTTTGAGACTATGGAGCACCAATCTGCTGAGGTCTTAGGACCAAGGCGTCTGTCATAGGTCATCCCGTCGATCGACCCCCTAGTTACGGGCGCGCATACTCGGTAAGCCAATCTTGGGGGTGTCAAATCGGAAGCGTGTCTGACCCGGCGCGGGGGGTGGAGATGGCGGGGGTACAAGATACCTCGGTGGGTTAAAGTCGGGGGCGGTACGTCTTGTATTCTCGGGTGGCGTGGGGCCTTGATTCCGTTTTAATTATCGAGGGAAAGGGGTTGATATATGCAAGCTTAAGTGCTACATATATGGGTGTGGAAAAGAACTCCCGGTTTGGGTTAATTGATTTGAAATGCGCCGTGCTTCTACCGGATATGGAACTTGGTTTCCCACTTACATAAATAGTTTAATTATGGAACAATGAAGAGATGGAATAAGTAATGGAACTTCTACAAGTGTATGCTATAGTGTAGGATCACCTAGAATAGGTGAGAAAACTAAATTGAGTTAAAATATTGAAAGTAAGGATTTACTACTAGTAAGCTTTTCAAGTAAAAAGAGTCCTTGATTCTTGCTAAAAGCCTTACCTTGATTCCTATTAGACCCGGCATTCACGAATTCTCCTATTTTTCTTTTTGTGGTAAGTCTTGTTGAAGTACTCCATTTTCGAGGAGTTTATTGACCCTTGTTCTGCGGTGTTGACTCGTACTTTTGACCAAGGTTATGTGGGGGTGGGCTCGACGCGGTCACAGTATCTTCTAGTTTTACCCTAACTTCCAATCAAGATAAGTTTACTCAAGTGTAACTTATTCACTATTTGTAAAGTTAATGTTATTATTCTTCCATTTCTGATCTATATTTTTTAACAAATGTTGTAATGTTGTAGCTACTCCTTTGTTGATCACGGTATGAGATATCAGCGAGGGGGCTTCTTAAGTTATCGGTGTATGCGCACGGTTGTCAAAGGTCTTTGGGACAGTGGCAGTGCGGGTGGAGCCGATATTTTAGGAGGATACATTACAGCGACTGGGACGAAGATGAGGAAAAGCGGTTGTAAGCCCATTGGCCTACGCTGGCGTTGTCGCGAAGACTCCGCGGCCGAGGGAGCTCCGGCGGGCCATCGGCCCGGCGTATTCTGGAGCCTCTTGAAAATCGCGTGACTTTCGCCCACTGCCGGGATCATGCCGTTAGCTCTTTCTACGGCCGTTGGTCCTCCGGGTGGGTGGCCAGGGCCAAGCCTCGGCACGTGAATCGCGAGTGGTCGGTGCACTATTCGATGAAGACCTCTCTCCCGCGAGTTGGTGCCGTTATGCGGTGATGATGGGGTTCAGGACCCGAATCGGTGGATGATCTGGGTGAAGAACGGTCTCCTCAGCTCATTTCGACGCTCCAGCAGCGATGGGCATGACCTCGATCCACTTGGAGAACTTGTCGATGGCGGCGAGGTGTGTGTATCCCCGGTCTTCTTGAAGGTCCCTACCATATGTCGAGCCCACTAGACCTTGACGGCCAATCGGAAGGGGTCGTGCGGAGGGGCTAGCGTAGGGAGGTGCGTGCGCTTAGCGAAAGAACTGGCAGCCCTCACGCGGCGTCGGACGGCTTCGAATAGGCGTCGACGGCGGCTGGTTGGCGATGAAGCCTTGGCGAGCGCCTTTCAACGCGAGCTTCAGCGGCGCCCGCTATGATAGCGTCACTGCGGAGTGGATCCTCCTTGATGAAGCTCTTCCCAGCCTCTGCGAAAGTGATCGTGGCCCGGAGAGGGCCGCCGGAGGCTCAGCGTCTGTAGGGAGTTCTTCAGGCGAGGGCGAGCGACTTGGCCCCGCCCAGCGCCGAGCGCCTTGATTCCTCGTCACGGGGAAGCTTGCCTTCCTTGAACCCACGAGGAAGCGGCGGGATCCGCCCGGTCGGGCTTTGGAGCAGCGTGGCGAGCTTGATCCGGCCACGAGCGACCCAGAGCGATCGGGTTGAGCTGTGCTTCGCCGAGCTTTGGCGTTGGGTGAGTTTGAGCTAGCGGGGCGTCTACACTCCATAAGGGTTCAGAGCACAGGCGTCGGCGTCCGAGTTTCGTCCGCCCGTGAGGGCTCTCCCGAGCTGAGTAGTATCGGCGGCTGCGTGCTTTGCGTGCATGAAGCGCTGAGTGGAGGCGGTGAGTCGATCCGATCGCGAGAAAAGCTTGGCGAGGGGCGTCGGCGTCGTTGTTGAGTGGCGGTGAATGTGGTTGACCTCGAGCCGTGGAAGTGCTCGAGCTCGCGGACCGCCGATGAGTCAGCGATCATCGCCCGAGGTTGGCGCGATCGACTTCCTTCATGACTTGGTTCTTCCGCGAGCTTCCGGAATGCGCCCAGGACCTCGAGTGCGGACGCGAGCTTCGTGCGATCGCAAGCCATTCACGAGCCTGCAGTGACTCGGCCCGCGTTGTTGGGCGTAGAAATCTGGCGGATCAGAGTACTTCATGGCGCCCTTGTTGGGGAGATGAAGAGCGAGCCCGACCTGCGGCGCCGTACTTCTTCGCGGATCCGTCGAGTACGGCGTCCGAGTATTCGAGTGATGCGTCAGTCGAGGCGGTACGCCGACCTCGGTCCACTCGCGGCGAAAGTCGCCCGAGGGCGAAGACTTTATGGCGTCTGCAGGAGGCGTAGGTGATGTCGGCCCCCATGAGCTCAATAGCCCGCTTGGACATGCGGCCGTAACACTCGAGGGCTACGGATGACCGCTGCCAGGGGAACTTGGAGCGACCTTGGCCGGGGTGGGAGTCGAGTAGTGCTGAGCTGCGTCGGGTGATTAACAGCGCATTACCACGAGCTTCGAGCGTATGTGCGGAGTTTTTGAGTGTCGGTGAGGACTTGTGATGAAATACACGAGGCGTCTGTACCTTGGCGCGTGCCCTTCCTCACCCCTCTCGGCAGCGGCGCGGTGCTCACCCACCGCCGAGGTGGCGAGATGTAGAGGAGGATTGGTTTACGTCGAGGCGCGGCGCGGCAACGAGTGGATTAGCAAGGGAGATTTGCCCCGGCGAGTGAGGACTTGCGGAGCCCCGTCGGTCCGAGCCGCTCCGGACTGCTCGACAACTTGAAGCGGGAGCTCGGATTTCGAGTCGAGCTATAGGCGACTCAGCAGCGGCGAGCATCCGTGAGTCGGCTGCCGCGCCGAGCATTCTTAATCGGCCCCATGTTTACGTGATAGCGGCGATTTTTACAGGTTAGCACTCGATGCGCGTCGGAGCGATGAAGCCAGCGGCTTCCCTCGCGGGACCCAGCGCGCTCGAGGGGTTGAGCTTGACTCCGAACTCGGAGTTTGGCGGGCTGCTGAGTGGGGATGAGCTCTTTGGCGCTTTGTCTTGACAGCGATATGCGTCGGCGTATGCTTCTCACGAGCTTTCAGAGGCTCCTTGAAGACTTTTACGCATACACCTTTGGAAGGTAGGCGCCCGGCGTTCTTCAAACGAAAGGGCATTGTTCACGTAACGAGAACACGCCCAAGCGGAGTGATAGAAGGAGGTGGCGAGCTGAGTCGAGCTTTCGTTCAGTCGCGATCATGGTAGTAGCGGGTAGGCGTCAAAAAGCGAGAGTGTCGCTGCAGGAGGTGGAGTCAACAATTTGAGTCGTCGCGCGGCAAGGAAAGCGGATCCTTTGGGCATGCCTTGTTGAGACCCGATGTAGTCACACACATTCTCCATTTCCCATTCTTCTTCTTAACTAGTGCAGGGGTTGGCTATCCACTCGAGGATGAGTACACCTCCTTGATAAACCTAAGCGGCTAAGAAGCTTATCTATCTCCTCGGCGATTGCACGGCGTCGTCGTCGTCGAAAGCGTCTAAGCCTCACGCTTCGCCGTAGAAGTTGAGGTTTGATGTTCAGGAGTGCTCGCGACTTCCCTCGGTATGCGGCATATCAGGGCCTCCATCCTGAATCGTCGAGGTTTTGCACGGAGGAAGTCGGCGAGCTTCGCTTTCTATTTGGGGGTGAGCTTCGGCACCCGCGAGGAAGAGTGCGTCCGTCCTTGTCGGCCAGTGACCTCCTTGGCGTCCTTCTCGGGCACCGAAGGTGCGCAACCTTCTCGAGCTTCGGTGGAGTGCGCTCGTGCTCGCCACCTCCGGGAGCTTCGAGCCGGATGGCTTCAGCGCTTCGCCTTCTTCTTGAGCTTCGGGGAGTCCTCGGCGGCCGAGCGCCATCTTGGCGAGCATACGCTCGATCTCGGCGAGCGGCGTCGACATCTTTGGGCAGCCGGCGGCCTCGCGGCCGAATGCGTGCTTTCGAAGGTAGAGTCGGCGGTGATGACCCCCTCGGGGCCAGGGGATCTTGAGCGAGGTAGGTGTAGTTGGGGGCGACCATGAACCGCCATACACGGCCGCGGCCGAGGCGTGGTAGGCGTTCTTGATGAGCGAGTGCCGAAGGTACGGGCGAAGTCGATCGCCCGGCGGGAGCATACGCTTCCACGGCACCAGCAGCGTGGATCGGGATTCGGCGATGGGGCGGAGTCGTGCCTATAGGGATGCCAGGAGGCTTGGAGGCGGCGTGGATGTAGAGGAGGTTGAGGCGGCTGCCGTCGTCCATCGGCACCTTCCCGGGCGCATGGTGCGATGATGGGAGTCGGCGGCCGGCGGATACCTCCACAGGTGCGGAGATGTGGCGCGGATGATCGGCCTTGTCGAAGGTGATCGCCGAGCTCGACCACTGAGTACTCGAGGGGGTGGCGGCTCGGTGAAGAAGGACCTCGCGGCGCGTGAGCTCTAGCGGCGCTTGGACTGCGTAGCCGGTGGCCCGCCCAGAAGGCGGCGTTGATAGCGCGAGTCCTCGATGTAGATGTGCGGCGTCGAACACGTCGTGGGGGCGGTTTTAGCGGCTTTGTAAGCCGTCGTCCTTGTCTCCACGCCGCGGCGTGCCCATCACGTGTTTCTTCATGAGCCGCGATCCTTCATCTTGTCCTTGATCCGGACCTTGCGTGAGTGCGGCGCGGCGCCTCGAGCATCTTATCGAAGTGCTATTTGGGCATGAAGTTCGCGCCACCCTTGAGGCGCGGCCTTGTGCTTGTCGCCCACGGCAATGAGACTTCGTCGTCGTCATCGTCCGCGGGGGCGCTTGTTCTTCTTGTTCTTCTTCTTGCGGCCGGGGCGGACCCCTCGGCGGCGTCGTCGTTGACCTTGAGCCTGCCCTTGCGCGTGGCGGCGAGGCGGCGTCCTCTCCCCGGCGTGGCGGGTAGCGGTCGAGAGCTCCTTCACGGTCACGGAAGCTCACGGACACCGAGGCTGCGTGGATGAGGGTCTCGCGGAGGTGGTGCGAGCGTGAAAGCGGTGATGACCCACCGAGTCGGAGGCCTGCGGAGAGGTTAGTTTGCGAGCTTGGAGAGCGCTGATGTAGTCGCGAGCCCTCCCCCTTCTTACGCTTTCACCCTCGGAGGTCCACGTCAGATGCTTTCGGCACTGAGTATGCCAGAGTGCCACTGGAGAGTTGCGGCAGAAAGAGCGTCACGGCCTGTAGCGAGTCCTCCCGATTGCGGATGGTGCCTTACGGGAGAGTGCTTTCGAGCCATGACAGCGCGGAATCGCAAGGTAAAGTGGGAGGTTGCGGATGATGAAGTAGTGGTTGTCGGCGCCCCGGCTGGCCGGCGGTAATCCTCGAGCAGGTGGCGGTCGGTCTCCCCATTGTACTTACGCAGGAGTCGGGCTCGAGAAGCGAGAAGGAAATGGGCGTCGTGGAATGCGTGGCCGAGCGCCCTCGGCCTCCTTGAGCTCCGAGCTTCGAGGACAGCGTCCAGCAGGAGGCAGGCTCCGAGGCGGCAGCACGGCGTGGGGCTGCGGCTCTTTGTCTTCTTAGCCTTAAAGCGTAGTCGCCCGCCCGCGTCGCTTCTTTGTAGAGTGCGAGGGCGGCTTCTTGCGGTGCGTCGCGGTGGCACTTGTCATCGTCGGCGTTCTTATCGGCTTCGAGCCTCGCACTTGCGTCGAGGCGTTGATGGTGTCCCTCGCGTCGCGGTTCTCGGCCCGACTTCAGCCCGGCGCGCATGGACTCGGGATGCGAGGCCTGCGTGCTCCTCCTGCGGTCGGCTGATGTGATCTTGAGCTTCGCCCGCTTCTTTGAGCCGCCCGCCTCCGCTAGGAACTCTCTTGAAGTTACTCGTGGGTCGCTCAGCGCCTCGGGCTCCTCGAGGCGCAGAACAGCGAGGGATAGCCTTGGCCCAGCTACCCGAGTTACAGGATGCCCTCCCAAACACCGGCGAGGCTGTCAGAGCCCTCATCCCGATTGATGCGATCGTGGACTCAGCGGGCTCGAGCTCGTGCTATCGTGATTGCTGTATCTCCCTCCTTGCTCGGCGAGGAGGGCTTCAGCGCTTCTTGGGCGCGCCCGCTCGAGCTCCTCGGCATCGTCGATCGGAGCCTTGGCGGTCGGCGGAAGGCTTCCAGCGCTGGCGTCGTCGAGCCACAGCGTGTGCTTTCGGGCGTCGTCGGCGGACCTCTTCCACCGCACCCTCGAGGGTGTCGCACATGTAACAGCGGCGTGTGGGGTTGCAATCCATGAGGCTCATCCCGCCGGCGAGCTTCGAGCTTCGTGGATCTGTGGTCCTCGAGGGCTTCGCCCGGTAGAAGCGAAGGCCGAGTCGACGTCGAGGTACATCTGGCGTAGGCAGTTGTGAGATGCGTCGACAGAGCGAGTCTCCTCTCCGGCGAGCTGCGGGGCGGCGTTGGCGGTGGAGAAGGTCGCGTCGCGGAGCGAGGCACTGACGTGGGCTCGCGCCGGGGATGTTCGAGGGCGGAGTCGCTTGATGAGGGCGAAAAAGCGTCCTTGGCGGCGCGGATGAGGCTGGCCGTCGCGGAGGTCGAGTTCGCCCCATGCTGCGTGAGGGCGAGTCGGTGGCGCCTCGGCGGCAGGATGTCCTCCTGCCCGCGCTCAGGCGGGTGAAACCGGCTTCCAGGTGAGAGCTGCTCCGTCTCGAGTCTTTGGGAGAAGTCGATAGTGCGCAGCATCGCTAGCGCCGCGCTGGCCGTCGGTGAGCCGAGGAAGCCATCGAAGTGAAAAAGCGTCGCACTAGCGGCTGCCCTACAGCGCGCCAAGCGTGCGTGGTCTAATACCACGGTCCGCGGTAATGATACGGCTATCGCGTGCTCAGATGGCCTAGCTCTAGAGACAATGACCACCGAGATTTATCTTTGGTTCGGGGCGAATCGCGCTCCCTAGTCGGTGTGATCACTATCAGGAGCTCAAATGCTCATCTAGGGGGCTCAGTACAAGCAAGGCGAGGAGAGAGGGCTCCCCGAGTCCTCTATGATTGAGGCTAGTGCCAATATCGTGTGGGTGTTGTCTTTGTTGAGAGTGAATCTTAGTGTTACGCCTTTTCGACGAGAGGCCTACCTCCCCTTTATAGTCGCAGAGGGGTAGGGAACATAGAGCTCCCCTTGGGTTGAGGATTTGGAAGCTTGAGGGCGTCCGTGCGAGGGTAGTAGAGTATGTGGGAAGAGCTCTCGGTCCCGAGCACGCGCGAGCGAGAGCTCTCTTCGAGCTCTGAGTGCCTTGGGCGTTGAAATCGGTAGCGTACGTACTGTGGCAGGTGCGGGTTGGCGGTGGTGAGTGTCGCCTTGTCTCTATCGCGGTTGGAAAGGCGTCTTCTCGGTATAGAGAGCGCCCATCAGCGTTGATGGGAGGCGTACCGCGTATGTACTGCGTAGCCTTTGTAGCGGGGTTATTTGGGCGGCGAGGTATGGCGAGGTGGCCGAGCGACTCTCCCACGTGGCAGAGTAGCTCTGCGTCAGCTCTGATGCTCGTCGAGGGAGTAGTTGAGCTTGTCCCGGGGAGTTGTTGGCCAACTCCGTGCCGCTGAAACTTCTTTGAAAGGTAGGCGGATGAGCTCTCGGCGATCGTCGTCATGAGGCACGTCAGCGAGGAAGCTCGGCGGGCGGAAAAGGTCGAGATGAGAGTGAGCCTTGGCGAAGGCAGTGAGGCTGCGTCGTCGAGACGATTAGGCGAGGCGGGCGATGGATCTCCGGATTCGAAAGCTCATCACCGTGAGGAAAGCCGGGCGGGAGGCTTGTCGCTTGCCCAGAAACTCATGTGTGATGGAACCTCGTGTGCCATGGTAGGATGTCTTGCCTTTCGCGTCGAGTTGAGTTATGTTTGGTGAGCACAAGCTCATGGGTGTCCCAAATATCGATCCCACACATCCAAAATCTCTCGTCCTCCAGAGATAACCCAACGGCCGAACTTCGGCTATTTCTAAACAACTTTGTATCTAGATCCCACGGCGTTTTGAAGTATCTAAGCCACGTATCTAATAAAACCTTCTCTCACGAGCTACTGCATCAGGGAACCACATGAGAGTGAAACAAGAGTAATTCGGTCCCTAAAGTCTTCCCTCTCGATCTATCTCTCGTCTGCCGAGCCAGGTCGTGCAGCTGCCGCTCCCTCGGCCACGCGTACACGCACAGCTCGCGGACTACCACCACCGCGAAGTGACGCGCCCCGCCCGGCTATGTCTGCGATAAAGAGCTGTAGCGAGCTCGCTTAGCCCAGCGGCCAGCGAGGAAGCGGCGAGCAGACTCAGAAGCGGCGGTTGTAATCGGCTAAAGCGCATGCGGAGTCAACCAGGGGGCTCTCGCTGGCAGAGTTCTGGAAAGCCTTGCGCCGGCGCCTGCGCCCGCGAAACCCTCGCGGAGCCTGCTACTTGTTTGCCTCGCGTCGGGAAACCGCGCCGTATACCACTCCTCTCTCCTCAGCGAATACAAGCAACCCCGGTATACGCCGAAAGCGCGTATTTTACGCTTATGCAAAAGAAGCGCGATTGAGATACCTTTGCTGCGTTTTGCCTCATCCCGTTTGAAGCGGCCAGTTAGGCAGAACTCAAGCAGCAGCAACAAAAAAATACCTCTTTTTTATATTTTGAATTCATTTTGTTTTTGTTTTTTGAGACGAAGTAGAAACCTGGGCATGGGCCCAGAGCCACGGCCATGTCAGCATGTGAAAAGAATTAACGGTAGTCGCAGCCCACCAGCGAAGAGAACCAATCGTTTGTGACAAGCGGGTCACCTACTAGCGCTGCCCCACAAGTCATTGTCGTAGACGGCACCGTTAGAATATCTCTCGAGGTCCACTTTTTAATAGACGTCTCCACTAAAAGCCGCACACAGCGCAGTAGTATATCCACACTGCGCCGGACCTGCTCGCGAAAAGTTCTCTCGAGTGTCGCTTCGCTTCGCTTGTTTTCAAATCCACCCCTTTGCTTCCTCTCCCCGCTTCCTCGTACCAAATCTAGGGTTCCCGATCGAAATCCTGCGCCGCCGCCGCAACTCACCGCCACCGGCGATAATGTCGGCCAGCGCTGAGGCCCGAGAAGGACGCCGCGGCGGCCGCGGTCGCTGAGGGCGACGAGAAGGCGGAGGCGAAGGGCAGCGGCTCCGGCTCCGGCTGGGGAGCTCTTGTACTGCGGCGGGACGAGCTTCGACGCCATGGGCCGGAAAGTGGTGGGCGGGGCACAGGGCAACCTGGTGTCGCCGACGCGGTTGCGGCCGCTCGTGGGGGTTGATATCCGCTTCGTCGCCTCTGGATGCAGTGAGTCCCGTCGTCCCTGCTCGCGTTTGAGATGATGTGCGCGCCATTTTTTGGCGGGACGGGAGATGCTGCAACAGTTGATGCTTGTAAATGTTTTAGATTAGTTTATGATCATAGATGCAATCATCAAACGACTAACGAAAGCAGGTCGAGTTGGTCTGTGGTCCTTGTCTGAAGTCTAGATTCGTTCATGGGATTGGATCATCCGATGGGTTCACACCGAAATGTTGGCCTGTCTGGTTCTAGGAAGTCTATACAGGAAATGTGGGGCAAAAAAATAGGTTACTGCGGCACCATTATGGGTATAACTTTCCGGTACAGCCTTGGTCAGTTTAGTCCCACCAATGTTGAGAAGATTAGTTTGAAAAATACGTAGAGGGACTACAATATTGGAACTTCTCCCGTACCTCTACCTCTTATGTATTTTTCATCAAAAGCTGTAATCGAAATAGCTGCATTTTTGGGGGAGCGGAGGTGTTACATAGATACAAATGGACTGATCCGGGCTGGGTACTTGCCCCCAAAAAGGCGCGGGTGAGTGGTTAGTGAACAAATACGAATGGGTCGGTCGACTTGGACAAAAAGAAAGGGAAGTGATGGGAGCCCTAATTGTCGGAACCCAGTGCGTTACCTCTTGTTGTTTTGTCTCCTCTGCAGCCAACCTGCCACTCTTTTACTACTCTCCCTCTGTGCGCGCTAAAAGGGGTGGAGCAGAGGTGGCAGGGAGGTCAGGAGTGCTCGTTGGCGGCATGCAGATTAGGGGCCTGGCAGCAGCGTGTGGCGGCTGATATGGCTTGCACACTCAGACAATGTCCTCACTTATTGTGGCATGTGAGTGAGGGAGGCTGGGGGGTTGTAATTGTAACGGCGTGGTATGGTGATTGCTTCAGATGGAAACCTGCCAATATACTGTTCCTTTGTTCTAAGAGTCAACTCTCACTTGATTTGATTGGTGAATAAATTGAGGTATTCCCTCCAAATACACATGTTTCACTTAGGGACAAACCAAATGTGACCCTTAAGTAAAAAGCGGAGGGAGTACTATCGGAATCATATATTGAAGGTTATATATGCTTTACCATGTTGTATATTTGGTTCCAGTTATCATAATTTCAACTCAACAGTTGTTCAATATACTTTTCAGTCTTTGCTAATGACTTGTTTTTAACATTTTTCCCAGCTGCTTGCCACTGTGTTTGCTTTAGGCTGAAGGCAAATGTTATACATGGGAGATGTAATGAGGTATAAATCTGAATAGCTTTGGCTTTGTTACTGGGTGTTGTTCGTTTATTCTTCTTTTGCTATTCAGTACAGCAGGCCTTCCCCAATATGGTCAACTTGGGCATGGAACTAATAATGAGGTTGGTTGCTACTGTTAAAAACACATGTTGGCTTTTTCTCTTATTTTTATATCAATTCAATATGGTTTTGATTTATGCTATTTCAGTACAATGCTAAAGACTCGTCTGTCAAGCTGACCTATGATCCCCAACCCCGCCCAAGAGCAATAGCTGCATTTTCTGGGAAAAACTGTTGTCAAAGCTGCATGTGGAACTAACCATACAGGTTTTTTTCTTCATTCCATCCTCCTTTTTTTAGCCATCATGATTAATGCTGATATCAACCTTGTTTCTTTTTCTTTTTTTATGTTGCAGTTGCAGTTGATTCAGTGGCTTTGTTTACACATGTGTGTTTTATTCAATGTTTGTTGTACACAATTTCAAAGCTAATAGTTCATAATAGGTGTGAGTGCCCTCTATGTATGCTTTTATGTAGACCGCATATGTGCAGGACCTGTTTTTTTTATTTTTTCCAAAGTTTAACATCTTCTATTTCTTACTGGTGTTTTTTTTTTTTTTTTTTTTGACAGCTGGGGCTTTGGTGGATATGGAAGGTATGATATTATTGGCATGCATCCAACTGTAACCATGCGATAGTCCAAACCAAAGGTGGTTCATATAATGACTTGCTTGCTACTTAGGTTGGGGCATAGAGAACAGAAGGATGAATGGCAACCCGCATGGTAGAAATCTTCCAGAAGCACAATGTTCTGCCTCCCTAATGCTATTGTCTCAGCTGGTTCTGCGAGTTCTGCATGCACTGCTGGTATGTTACAGCTAGTTCTGGTGCACAGGCCATTCTTGTAGTAGTCATTTAATTTAAAGCTTATGCTATTTAGATTGGGGTAATAGGTTTTCTGTGGTATCTTGCTTGTTTGCATGGATCAACTATCATAAATGATAAGTGATGGTAAACTTAACATTTTCCTTGTATCATCTGTTGGTATCTTCCCTGTATTTTAGACGTGCATGCATTGCTTGAACTCAAGTTTTTACCCAACATTCATGTAACTGCTCATCTTACGAAAACCACTAGCGGAACAATTTCCTCATTACTTGGTTACATCATGAGCATAAGTGCTGCTGCTCCCTCACGAGACATCGCAAAACTTTTTTTTTTTGCATAATATCTGTAAGACTCTTCTCGTACAGTTACTTTGATAATTGACACTGGATGCTATAGACGAAGAGATCTAGATGTGGTTGAAGAGTTAGCTTGTGTTTGCTCTGCTGCTTCTAAACCGTGTTGCAGCCTATTTAGATGTTGCTGCTTTCTAGATAACAAAAATGTGTTTTAGCTAGCTATCCACGTACCTGGATGGAAAATAGTCTTTAGATACCCCAAATGTATGTATATATGTAGCTGTTTTCCTTTCCTTTCCCTTTTTGGTGGTGTCTCATGTTGGCCTTCAGCTCTAATCTACCTGAACCTGCTCTAAACTTAAAAGCTTTGTTGTTGTTGATGTTGTATTAAATATATATATATATAAAACTACTTGAGGAGATTGAACCTTACTAAAAAGTATCCTACCAATGTTTTATGCTTGCTCTTCAGCAGTTTCAAAACATACATTATTACATGTCATGTGCGGGCGCACATATGCAAGGCAGCGCCGTGCCCGTGGCGTCCGTTGCCGCTGCAGGAGCGGCCGCCGAGCGCTGGGCGCACCAGCCGAGCCCGTGGCTCACGGTGGCTAGGATGGAAAGTAGAATTTGTCTAGTTTGTTAAGAGATTAGTTTGCCAAGATATTATTCCTAAGATTGAGGAGCAATCGGCTCCTGGTTTGTTGGGCCTAAGGCCATATATGCTGTAACGTTGACAGAGGAAAGGTTAAGGAAGATATTACTCTAATCTCTCTCTCCCGTTCTCATCTAAGCCTACGGCCGAGAGGAATAACCTCGCCGGAGAAGACGACGGACGAGGCTACGACCTCCGTGAGCGAGGGGCCAGCTACCCTCGATTATCAGGCCCTTGACATTACAGCAGCTGCAAGTTAACCTTCTTCTATTTCTTTAGAAGTGATTCCTTATCAGATTGTTTGCCAGCTAAGCTATTTATTGCCAACCTATTGAATCTGGTGACAAAATACTAGTCAAATGACTTTATACTTTATCACTACATAGGGTGAATGGCCCTTTGAACTATGCAAGGCAATGAGGCATACATATATTTGTTTATTCAGTTATGATGTTTTTGCTTTGGTCTGGTTTTTATGTGCCATTTTCACCAAAAGGCTTCTGCCATTACCCTTGAAGTAACCTGGTCTATGACTAAACCATTTTTATTTCACATACTGCTGCAATTCATTGAGAAAAAAGAATTATCAGTATAGTTTGAGCTGCTAAGAACCTACTGATTGTATTGTAAAACCTATAATTGTTCTGGTTGGTTTGATTTCTAGGTGGTGGACAGTTGTATATGTGGGGAAAGATGAAGAATACAGGCGATGATTGGATGTACCCCAAACCTGTGATGGATTTAAGGTTCCTCACACCTGTCACAATAATGCAGAATACCATAATCTGCCATACTTTATTGTTATTGTCCTTGTAATATGCTTTTGTCTTTGTTATTTATCATAGTTAACTTCATGATGCAGCATTGTAATGCTTGGTTTGCTGCTTAACTGTCAATTTATTTTCTTCAGTGGTTGGAACATTAGCTGCATGGCTTCTGGTAACATGCACCACGTTGTTGGCGCTGATGATTCTTGCATAAGCTGGGGTGTCGCCCAGAATGGAGAGCTTGGTTATGGGCCTAACGGTCAGAAGTATGTATATGTAAAAATATCAGAATGTGTTCACTATATAGTACTTAAAGACTAACTCACTTAGTAGACCATCTCACTGGCCATTGCTGTACCATATATTTGTAATATAGATCATCAGCGAATCCCAAAAAGGTTGATATTCTTGAGGGCATGCATGTTACAAGGTAATCATTAAACAAATACATGTATGTTTGCATTCCATCCCATGTAAGGTTGGTCTATATTAACTTGTGAACACTTCCCCCAGTGTCGGCTGTGGATATGGACTGTCTCTGATTGTTGTGGACAGAGCAAATGTTGGTGATCGACTTGATCAGGTAACTTATGACACTTTGATGCTTAATTAATGTTAGGTTAATCATTCAGTCAAATGCTTTATATCATGAGGTAATCAAAAGGAACGGGTGTGATAAATTACCAGCTGTCCTTTTGCTGATATGTGGTAGAGGTGTTACAGTTATTGTTTCTGATGTTGGCGTGGCACAGCTCTCCCAGAATTTTGGAGCTGGTCATCCCTAGCTCTAGAAATACTTGAAGAAGCTGGGGTCATATTAAACAAATACTTAAACAAGTTTATTTCATCCTACAAACTCCAAATCTTGCTTTGTTGTTGGAGCTGGAGCTGTTTTTTTACATTCCTAGTCTTCCATTGGATAAATATCTTGTAGATTTATTTTCTGCTCTGCAATTGAATAATAATTTTTAGTGATACACCTAGACAAAGGCAACCCGATGAAATGATATACAAGGGATTAAGGGGATATACCTAGGTTACAATTGAACAAAAGAGCTTATCCAAACACTCTCATTTACTTGGATTTATATTTTAGTGTTTAACATCTACCACTTGTTCTATTGCTTTGCAATATTGATGTTCTGTTAGCGTGTTACCCTTTTATTCTTCCGTTTGTAAATTTAATACCCTTTTATTTTGTTGCTCAGCTGGAAATTTATGATGGCGATACCTCTGCTGAAGGTTTGTATTCCCTTGTGTTTTTGCTTTGGAATGGCACGATTTGATTGTGCGAACAGACACTTAAATCTTCCATGCTTTTTCCTGCATGCAAATGAAATCACTTGATTTACTAGGCCTGAGCTGAATATTCACCCTGCATCTATCCTGGGTACATTTGCACTGGGTTGGGTCAACCCGTTCATCATGCAGGCCTACCCCATGATCCAAAATTACTACAAAATGAACATGCAGTGATGGTTATTTATTTTGTTGATTTGTGTTGTGCATTCTCAGATTTTGGATGCAGAATAAACTAGGGATCTGGATGATTTGTAGAAAGCACAATGAAAATGTGTTGGCATATGCTTTACTATCTTCTAAAGCATCTTTTCTGAGTAGACAACCAAAATTGAGTTAGCTTGCCATTCAAATTTGCTTCACAACTATGATTGACTTCACTTTTGCTGATTCACATATCTTATGGATGGCTTTGAATTCACCACTGTAGTAGAGAAGGTGGAGGTGCAAATAACCAAGAAGGCGTCTGCCAGTACCAATTCACGTGCCAACAAGCGCAAAGAAAACTAAGGATGTTTCTGAATCTGAATCCGAAGAGGGCGATGATGAGGATGAAAGTGGAGATGATGAAAATGGTGATATAGAAGAGTCGAAGGGTAGGCGTGGCCGCAGACCCTCAAATAGAGGGAGAGGCAGGGGAGCCAAAAAGGCAATCCCTGAGGCAAAGCCATCTGGAAGGGGCAGAGGCCGCCCTAAGAAAACCGAGAGTCCTGCTCAGGAAGTTGGAACCTCAAGCAGCCGTGGTGGAAAGAGAGGAGGAAAAAGAGGGCGACCACGCAAGTGATCATTGTTCGACAGCAATGTGGTGTTGAAATCAGTTCATGTGATCTCTAACACCTGATGTGATCGAACAATTGAAGATTCATTTTGGTAGCATTGCCTATTGCCCTGCCCATTTCTCACCGATTGTGGACATTCAGAGACATTAGGCTTTCCCCCCCTTATTTCCTAATGGAGTGTGCCATCATTGTAAGTTTAGAAATGCTTAACCTGTACATCTGTGTTCCTCATTGATGATATTGTCTTCGGTTTTGTTAGGCTATTAATGAACCCTTGATGGAGTGATTTATCCTGTTCAATCACATGACCCTTGATGGGGTCAGACGGCTGTATGCAAATTATGCTTGTTTTGGGTTGTATTTGTTGCTCGCTGCTGGGCTGTGTGGACTCTTTTCAGCTGGGCTGTGGCTGCAAGTATTTGGGCCAGGGGGTGCAAATACAGTAGAGCGATGATGCTCGATCTTGGCCGGGTTATGCCGTGAGCGTGCGACAGCTGCTATACGCAAGCGTGCGACGATGGATCACATCAATTGTTTTACAGCTACGAGTGGCCGTGTGCGCGGAGCCGCGTATGCTCTCGTCTTGCCCGTCGTATCCCCATTGCAAAAATTGGCCGGGCGGATTCAACTAGCGCAGCACAAATTATGGGCTCCAAATCCAGAGTGTTTCCAAATCCTGGATCAGCCACGCTTGGATGGAGTATTTATCGTGACAGCGCACTTGTGCTCCGCAGCTCGGCGGATCCAGGATTTTAATTTATCTAATTAACAATGTACCACATAAAAGGTTTCTTTTATACTTTGGTACATATCATTTGACATTTCACTATGCGATTCAGTGATGGGGTCAGATCCCCAGTCACTGCCGGAACTCAGCACTAATAGGTTGCGAACATATAGTCTTGCTCTGGTTACTTATTTTTGTTGAACTGTGTTGTGCGTTCTCAGACTTTGGATGCAGAATAAACACTAGGGATCTGAACCATCATTTGTAGAAAACAATAAAAATGCGTTGGTTTATGTTTTACTATCTTAAAGCATCTTTCCTAAGTAGACAACCAAAATTTAGTTGGCTTGCCATTCAAAGTCGCTCCACAACTATAATTGACTTTACATTTTGCTGATTCACATACTCCCTCTGTCCCTAAATAGATGTCATTTCTCGCTTCGAGAAGTCAACGTTTTCAAACTACCGAATTATATATTAAAATATATAAATATTTATGTTAAGTAATTAGTATCATCGGAAAGATCTTTAAGTCTAGTTTTTAATAAATTTATTTGGAGATATAAATGTTGCGTATTTTCTACAAACGTAGTCAAAAGTTGAAAAAGTTGGCCGTAAGACTTAACCCCAAAACGACATCTAAAAAGGGGACGGAGGGAGTATCTTATAGATGGTTTTGAATTCACCACTGCAGGAGAAAGGTGGAGTTGCAAGTAACCAAGCAGGCGTCTGCCAGCACCAATTCACGTGCCAATAAGCGCAAGAAAACAAAGGATGTTTCTGAATCTAAATCTGAGGAGGTCGAGGAGGAAGAAACTAGAGATGATGAAAATTGTGATATAGAAGAGTCAAAAGGTAGGTGTGGTGTTCAACCTTCTAGTAGAGGGAGACAGGGGAGCCAAAAAGGCAACCCATGAGGCAAAGCCATGCGGAAGGGGTGGAGGCCATCCTAAGAAAACGGAGAGTCCTGCTCAGAAAGCCTGAACCTCGGGAAGCCATGGTGAAAAAGAGAGAAGGATAAAGAGGATGTCTGTTCTGAAGTAATGTGGTATTGAAATCAGTTCAGTGGCTATTCGTTGTGTAAGTCTAGACATGCTTAACCTGTACTCCGTACATCTGCGTTCCTCAATGATGATAATCTCTCTTCAGTTTTAGGTTATCAATGAGCCGTTGATAGAGTGATTTATACTGTTCAATCACATGGTCCTTGACGGGGACATGACTGCTGTATTTTAGGGCTGCATGTTTGGTTGACTAGGTACGCGGGGGGGGGGTTATCAATTTTATCTTGTTTAAAGACCCGGCCAACTAAAGGTATTCCTAATATTTTTTTTCTTTTTTAATGTGCAGCTATAAGTATTTGTAATATAACTGACATAATTCTAGGGCTTTTTAATATTCTAGTACCAGAAATGTGCCAATATTTCTAGTACCACAATATGCATGTACCGCAAATATATTGATCCAACTGTGTTACATTGATATTTCATTAAGAAACCTCAAACATCCTACAAGATAGACTATTACATGCACACAAGTAACAGAGAATCTAACGTCAACTTATTGTTATACAGTAAGCACTACTGTTAATTTACAAATAAACTAAAGGTACATATAACACTCACATATGTCCCTCCCTGAGCCATACGCCCCCCTGAGGCCCTGAGCTAGCTGCTCTGCAGCGTGGAGTCTTACGCCCGCTCAAACCACAGGAACCGCGGCCTTGCCAAGACGTCTCATCTCTCATTCTCATGTGAATTGGCCTTGACCAATCAAGAGCTTCAATAGTTATATTTATATACGTAATTATGCATTGCTAAATTTTACACCAGGTACACAATGTGCTGAAAACGTTAGGAATTACAGAGCTGTTACAAACACTCTTTCCAAAGCTTCTTTGTTCAACAGCAAAGCTACAAGACACAACACAACAAATAGAGAATCCATCACCAAGTAGACATTATAAAACAATTCTCAACTCAACTCTATGGTTATATGATAGTGGTTAAAACAGTAGAGGCTGACTGGATGCTCTCCTAGTGCGAACAGTGGTGAGGGCCTTGCTGTCAGAATATTAGTGGTTTCATAGTATCATTTTAATTAAACAGGTAAGGCCACTGCCCCATGTTTCATTTGAGAAGTTTGCTAGTTTACTGATCTTCACTTTTGTCTCATCCTGGATACCTTAGCAGCGCATCGGTTAATTCGGATACACATGAAACAAGAATAAATCTAACCTCAAATATCCCAGCAGCAAGGCAATGGCAACACCAGTTCCACTATCATGTGTAACAAAGCAATTGACTCCATTAACACGCATCTGAAAGCCAGAAAGAAATAATGGATCAACATATAGTGTACCAGAACGAATCAGATTAACAAACTGCATTAGATGTTTTCTGAGTGTCCACATAAAAGATTATGAAAAAAAAAAGACAGATGATTCTTCACTCTGCTTGATAGTTGGTAGAGTGAAAAAAGAATATGAACATCTGAATTTGAAAAGGGAACAGTAAAAATCGCTTGCATATGCAGTTTCAAATGTATAGACCTCATAAGCATTTGTTTTCAATGCAGGGAAATGCTTACGATTACCAGCTTTTGCATACATAGTCAACTATACATATCTGAAGTCATTTTGATCTTTGGCAGCAACTGAAATTCAGAAACAGCCGTAAATGCAGAAAGTTCCCTGAGCAAAGTCAGATAGTTCCTGGAGGTTGGCTTTGTAGGAGTTCGATGAGATGTCAGACTTTTTCCTCAAATTTTTGGAGTACCAGTAGTTGACTTCTACATTATAGAAGAAGAGGCCCATGGTTAAACAACCTGAGTTGCTGCTGTTGCAGTCACTAGAAAGAAGAGACTCGAAGTTCAATATGTTCAAAAAAAGAAAATCCTCGAAGTTCAAGGGATCTGCACCTGCAAGGGCATCAAGTCCTATTTCTGTGGTTAGATATTTGCCTAAAAACGAAAATACTTATTCCTAAAAGAAGATATGAAATACTAATTCCTAGAAAAAGCATTCCAAAAATTTGGGTTTCCTATTTTACTCCACCCATGTTCGTAAAATTTCTCAGACATAAGTTAGTAAAACTACAACTGTTGCGGAACAGATCCCGATGAAATAAAATAGCAGCAGCATTTAGCTAAAGCATAAGTATTAGTGGTTAGCAGGGCCTATACATAAGTATCAACGGTCCTACGCTGTTCCTAATCTGGAAACCAATTTTTTTTGTCCCATTACCTGCAGCAAAGATCTGCAAGGGGACACCTGACAACAGCATGGCCAGCTTTGCTTCCTAAGTTTTTAGGTTCAAGCACATATCATGACTTATTATTATTAGTATTAGTATATTATTTGTTTTGACAATAAGGTTGGCACATGTCACATTTAGGAAATATAACTTGGCTGGTCAACAGCTATCAATAGTGTCTTTTCTGCTTACAGCTGTTTTCAAAGTCCAAATAGGGTCCAAGAAATTATCCTTGAATAATCCAAGCAGGTCACTAACATTACTAACCAGTCTGGGTTTAACGTTTATTTAGGAGAAATAGTAGAAAAGAACCAATTACAAGGAGAGGGTTTACCTTAAGAGGAGTAAATAATATCAAAATGTTTTAAGAATTAAGATGTCAGAAATATTGAAATGCTTTGAAAACCATCTTCAATGTCTTCCAGCTTCAGCCTTAACTTGCGACTTGAAAAAAAAAAACACAAAGACATGAAAAGATTTCAAACAGTGTTAGAAAAAAAACGCTAAACTGCCAAATGGTGAGTATGATAGTAGCAAAATCAAAAGTAACCCATCTGAAGCACAATTTAGTATTGCTGCTACATCTGAATATCTGGATTAGGTTGGAAGCAAAGATCAGTGCATGGCCGCTCCTGAACCCAGATGGCATCAATGTTTCAGGCACTATTTCCATATTAGTGCTGCACCTGAAAAAACAAAAGTACAAAATGAATTAACCAAATCAGCAAGCGCAGTTAACCAAAACAAAAGATATAGCAAAATAACGGTTTCCACCTTTCTCTATTTTTTTTGTTGTTTAAAAATAGTTAACAGTGTTCTAAGACAGCAAAAATAACCTCACAAAAGCGACATCTAGTTGCACCACCCTCGGCATATGAAGAGGTAAAGTTGCACTAATCTGCTATTTTAAAGATTGGATATTAGAAATCTAGATGGTCTGTAATCTAATTTATTTCTACTGCAGCATCAAGAATTTACAAGGCAAAACTATAACAGGTGAAGGCTTTTTATATTATTCTGCATCACTAGCAATAGTCTTATATGTCTCATTTTTATTTTGCTCATATGTCAGTTTGCTCCATCGTTGCATTCTAAACATGGCAAGCCAGGGATTGCAGCTGAGATTTGGCTTTTTAAGACCAGGCCTGAGACACTTCCCTCATAGCTGAGATTTGGCTATTTAGGACTAGCAATCATGTAAACTGAATGCTCTTGAACTGATGACCTCTCCAACTTCAATTACCGCTAACCTCTCCAAGACTCAAAGTTCATCCAACAACTAGATAATTTGTTTGATAAATTTAATCTTGATTTTCAGGAACTCTAACTTTCAGTTAAGCCAGATAAATTAGTTTTCTTTCAAAGGGTCTTCCTAAGTACAACAGAATTACTGCTTACTACAGAGTACATAGAAGGTTAAGATTACTAAAAACAGACTATCTGGTTAAGAATATTAAGGTGTTCATAAACTATTGTGAAATTGCTTATACATGTGGTAGAGAAGGAAATTGACTTAAGGTGTTCAGAAACAATTGAAAGAATGTCTTACTGTTCAAATAATCTTCAAATCCAAAAGTGTCCAGAGAACCTGTCAGTACCTTATATCCAAACATACATGACGGTAGGAAATGTTAGGCAGGACTTAGGCAGAAGTATATCCAAACATACATGACGGTAGGAAATGTTAGGCAAAAAAAAGAAGGTATTTCTAAACATCTATCATATTCAGGACAATTTATACGTTATTGGACCTAAGTTTACTTTCAACTTGAGCAGTACAGTCAACACAATGAGGGCCTTATTAATGGTTTATAAGTGGAAAACTTACATTCAGTGCTGGGTCAGGCATTCCATCGAGCATGTGATGGGTTGTGCGTGCTCAATTCATCTGGATGTCCCGGCATCGGCTCGTGTAGCGGCAAGTAGTGGAAGCAGAAGGCTGCGCGCCACGCGGGAAAGTGGCGGCACACACCGGCGACAAAAGCCGGGTCGCACCCAGCGGCTGCGGCGGCCCTGTGCGCGGCGTCGAAGGCCAGGTGATGGTGTTGCGCGGAGCAGCACTCCCAAGTCCCAGATGGCAGCGAGCGTGGCCTTGGGGACGTTGCCGTAGGCGAGCCTGACCATCTTGTCCTCGTCGGGCTAAGAGGATGCCGCCGGCCACAAGGGCAAGCAGACGCAGTACTACGGGCACATGCCATCGAACACAAATTTAACACCACAAAATAATGTTTCACTTCGAATTTTAGTTTAGTACAGTACAATCATAAACGCCCAAACTACCACAGACAAGTTCCAACAGATTCATTACAACCAAATCGAAACATTAACACACTGAACCATCCCAGAACGAGCGGGGTGTAGCAGGATCCCGGAGAGAGGTGCTTCGGTTGGGGTCGTCTGCAAGCGTGGAGCTAGCGGCGTCTAAGACGACGACGAGGAGGCTCCTCCTCCTCCTCCTCCTCCTCCTCCTCGTAGTCGTCGTCGTCGTCGTCGCCGCCGTCGCCGTCGTCATCGTCATCGTCATCGTCATCGCCGCCGCCGCCGCCGCCGCCGTCATCGTCATCGTCATCGTCATCGTCATCGCCGCCGCCATCGTCGTTGCCGCCGTCGTCGTCGTACTCGGGCCCCCAAACCATCTGAAACCAACGATACAAATTAGAAAAACAAAAATACAAACTCAGATATACGTGTATTTTATTAGAACAATATATATATTTAGAACAAAAACTGTACCACGTTGTGTTGCTGAAGAAAATCCCTCACATCCCGCCAATGTATAGCATATCCAGTTGAAAGATTGAAGACTCCATGAAAGACACCCACATATTCGCCGGCTCCGTTGAGAACAGGGCCTCCAGAAAATCCACTGTCTGCTGCCATGCCAGGAATCTCCAGAAGATTCATGGTATATCCCTTGAAATTTATGCGTGTGATTGCATCATAGGTCCAGTTGCAGAAAGAAACCTGTCCCAGACAGGAAGAACCGGCTCTCTGTGGTGGCCACCCAGCTATGACCATTTTCTGCATCTTATTAGGATCTGCATTGGCCCTCTGAATAGCTGGGTGATTGTCATGTGCACAGTAGGTTCTCTGGCCTCCCTCATCAGTCGCACACAGATAGCCACTATCAAACTCGAGAACTAATAAATCCTTCTCAGTGTCTAGAGCAATCACTCTTGCCTCAACAGGAACTCTAGCACGCTCACATATTCTCTGATTGTTTTTGCCTTGTGCGTACATGTACCTCGTGGTGATAACAGTAGACATCAAAGCCAAATATGTTGTTCACTTCTTCAACAGTGAATTGGTTATGAGAAGCTACAGTATAAATATCACCAATGACATGTGCACATGTCAGGACCCTGAGAGTAGTTCCATGAGCTGCCACCACAAAACCGGTTGCCTGCCTCTCTGTTGTCTTGGCTGTGGTGAGATCAACATCTTTCATACCCCGACATCTCATTTTGTCACCTCTCTCCACTTGACCTGTAACAGTGGAGTATCTGTCTTGGGAGATCCGAATCGCCAATATTCCCCTTAGGCTTAACAATAACACAAAACAGTGAATTTTGTGCTGTTAAGGTGACATGACGCTCTCTCTCTGTGGAAGGCAGCAAGAGGGTCCTGCACTCCCAAGGCTTGGCCCTGAGCCTCTCCTACCATGCCTTGGCCATGTTCCGCCGCCATTAGCTGATTTACAATACAAAAGCAACAATAATCCGCAAACATGCATTAGTCCAACTGTTAAGGTCAAGGCTAGACTTGAACGGGTCTGATTGCAGCCATTGTGGGCTCGCCCCCGATCAGCAGAGGAAGTGAGGAAGAGACGGGGCGCTCCCCCAGGTGCTCGTGCAAATTCCCGAGCGGTCCTGCCGTGCTCGTTCAGGCTCGCTTGGCAACAGAGACAGAATGTCTCACTGGTTGGCCGTGGTGGCCGTGCCCGTGCTTGTGCTGTTGTGCAGGCCGTCGTTAGCAGCGTCAAAACTCAAGCGCGGAGGGCAACAAAGGGTCAAGGCGCGTGGAAAAACCGTGGGCGTTGCCGTCCGTGAACAGACCAACGGCGGCTAGCCAGCTTCCTGGTTCGATCGGCCGGTCCAATCGCTGAAAGCGTGGCCTTGGCGTGCTGTGCAGACTGGGGAGAGATGGAGCAGAGGCAGGGAGGGAGCTTCCTGGTTCGGCCGGTCTAATCGCTGAAAGCGTGGCCTTGGCGTGCTGTGCAGACTGGGGAGAGATAGAGCAAAGGCAGGAGGGAGCTTCGATGGTGGGCTGTGTGCGTCGGTCCGAGCATGGTGCCGAGCGTGTCAGAGGGTGAGGCTAGGCCGCTAGGCAGCAAGAAGGTTGAAGCTTGGGTGGACTGCGAGGGGAACGGCAGGTTACCTTAACAATTGGAGAAGCAGATCGAGATCCTTCCGGCAGCAGCTGAGAAATCTTAGGCTCCTCCTCGACGTTCTCCGGGCTTCAAAGCGTACCCTTCTTAGAGCGTAGATCTCTCCAGCAGCAGCTTATCTTGGGGCAGGTCCAAGTCCTATGGGTTTCAAAGGTCATGCCTTGTTAGATGCTTAGCAATAATAAGAAGTGAAGAAGACAAGTAGAAAACCAAACGAAAACTCACCGTGCGTCGATCAACTAATACTCGTGCTGTGAGACTAGGCATTCGTGGAGTAAATACAAAAAAGGAACGGGGCTTTTGCTACCACTTTTTGCCGTTTTGGGCGGGAGGAGGACGAAGGCGCTGTTGACCTTGGGCCCACCTGTCGGTCGCGGAGCAACGGGAAGAAGAGGCTCCAAACCTACTCCCGACGCACGACACGTGTTGACGCAGAGAGGATCCAATGGCTTTCAGCATCAGGTGACATCTCCAGCTCGTCGTTTGAACGAACAGCACAGCAGTGTTAATCCAGTCAAGATCATTGCCTGAGGCCGAAACATTGTTCACGAGATAATGTTCACGGGATGGTATTAGAAGTCGTTTTGGACAAGATAATATTAATCATCAATAACTTTTAAGTTGTTGATTTTGTAAATGTAAAAATAATATAGTAGATTTGTCAAAAAAAATTTTGATAAAAGTATACATATATCATAAATAAATATTTTTACGATAATAAGAGATAAAAAGATGGTAACTCTAATTATCAATTTTCAAGAAGATAATAAAGTAACGCTGGAGATAAAAAGATCGTAGCACTAGTACTACTCCGTAGAGCCTGATGAGCTGTGGTCTGGCGTGTGAGGTCGAGCTCCTGGCCGCTGCAGTTTTCAAAAAGCTGCTGGCTTCTGCCTTGGCTGGCATCCAGTTGGAGACTTGGGGGTGCGTTTGTGGTGCGCGCCGGTTCGCCGGAGTCGATTGAAGCACCCGTCGTCACTGCTCAGGCGCCAGACACAGACAGCCTGCTACCGCTTGAATGGCTTGATGCGATGGCGATGCGACAAGGCGTTGCGCGCTGCATCGTGCAGGGTGCTCCATCAAGGCACTGTAGCGTAGGTTGTGGGCTGGTGGCTCGTCCTCTTCCGGCGGCAACGCGCACGGCATAACGACCGGCCGAGCATGCCTCCGACCGGTGCGCACCGATCGATACGGGCCGGTCTTGCCGCTACTACCAAGGCTTTCGTCGCCATGGCTGGTCTCGACGTAATTGGGGCGCGAAGACATGGCAAAAGGACGTGTCTTAATTGTGATACCTGCCTTCAAAATTCCAAAACTTTTTATCGGCCAGATCTCTTACGTGCACACCGGATCCTTTGATCGTCTAAATCCCTTGCGTGCACACCGGATCCTTTGCGGCTAAATCTCTTACGTGCACACCGGATCATTTGATCGTACTGTAAACGGTTGGAAAGCATTTGGTCCTCTTACTAACAGTGGCACACATATAATCATATATACATAAACTTTTTTTTTTTTTTTTTTCCACGCCCACCTAAGTTTTGCAATGGCTCCATTCCAAATTATAAAAGAACGGCCTTTTTCGATACATCTTTTTTAGACGCGATAACCCTAATTACCCAGAAAACCCCGTCACAAACAAGCATATCAAAAACGGAAAGAATTTAAAAAATTAAACTAACAATAATTTCAAATTAACCTATTACAATAGAAACCACACAATACCCTTTTATTTATGACCAAACCAAACACGACAATGTGTAAAGCATCCGCTATAACCGATACTTACCTATATCCGTTTTTACCAACCTCGGCAGCAAAGATTCCGTCTAAGAAGACAAGAGCGGCAAAGCATCCGCTAGAAGAAATAGCGGCCAAGCATCCGCTAGAAACCGACCTGCAAGCATCCAAAGACGACCGCGACCTTTCGGCCCGCGCAAAAAACCCGAAACGCAAGCTCGTAATGACCGCGACCTCGGCAACATGCCGGAAACGCAGGCTCTTTACGACCGCGACCTCGGTGGCAGGCGCATGCCGGAAACGCAAGCTCGTCAACTCGGCGGGGCCACCCGCCCGAAACGACGGCGACTAGGAGCACCACGGCGGCAAAGCATCCGCCGGAAACGACACAACTGGATACACGGCGGCAAAGCATCCGCCCAAGCAAAGCACCTCGGCGGCAAAGCATCCGCCGGAAACGACTAGTTACCGCAAGCTAGACCACCCGGGTGTGGGAAAAACAAGTAGCACAAATAGGAACAGCGGGACGACCAACCGACGAAAGGGGGAGCGACGGGCCGAAGAGGCTGCAGGAGTGCTCAAGCGTTGCCTTCATGAAGGAGATCGACGTCCGCGAACGCCGACAACGCCAAAGGAGCACCAAAGGTCTTTCGACCCCAGCCTGCAAGACGAACCACCCTCCCACGACGAGCTGCACGAACTCCGCTTCCCATGCCCGCGCCGGTGCGATGGCCCGGCATGCCTGGAGCGTCACCACGAAGCTACAGTTGCAGGCCGCACCACCTTGGCCCCGCCACCACGGCGGTGCCACCACTGGAACACGGACGAGGAAGCCGCCGACGACGCGGGACGCAGCTGACCGGCCCCGGCCGACGTAGGCGGCGTTGAAGCGCGGCGTCGTGCGAAGCCCAGCAGTGAAGGGACTGCCGGCGCCAGGAGCCGGGCCCGGAGGCCCAGAACCGGCCGGCCGCCGCGGACACGCGGCCTACTAATTACTATTCCGCCGCTGCTGCAAGGTCGACGCCAGGGACTGGGAGACGCGCCGGGGACTGGATCCGGCCAGCCATTGCCGGCCCGGGGCCATACCCCGCGCAGCCGCCGTGCCCCTGTTGCCGCCGGCGGGCGACCGGCGGGAAGGGATTTGAATCGCCGCCCTGGGGCGGATCCGGACTCTAGGGGCACGGATCCGGCCGGGCCGGTCGTCACCAAAGCCGGCAGGGCCGCCGGCGGCAGGCACCGGAGGGGGGAGCTGCTGGGAGGTGGAGGAAGAGAGGGGGGGGGGGGACAGGACGCGGACGCGCCCCTTGTTGAGGGCGGCGCCGCTGCATGCCGCCGCGGCGGGCAGGGCGGCGACGGCGGCCGGGGAGGGGCCGGCGGCGGAGGTGGGTTGGGCGGGCGGCGGTGGTGCCCCCGACGCGCCCAGGAGCGGGCGCTCGGGAGCCGAGGAGGAGCGTTTGGAAAGCATTTGGTTCTTCTATACTTTTGCAATGGCTCCATTCCAAATTATAAAGTCTTTTTTCGATACATCTATTTTTCATATGTACTAATTATTAGATAGATATTATTTTAAGTATATCAAAATGGATGAATTTAAAAAATTAAAGTGAATTATAATTTCAAAAAAAATAAAATAAGTACGCTGCCTATAATTATATCTTTTATTTATGACCAAATAATTGTTATGTGTACATTATCTATACTTACCTATAATTTTATTCCAACGCTAAGATTCCGTCTAAGACTCATTCCACTGTTAATTAGAAATATACCGTCTCCAAATTTGTCCGAAAAAAATGCAAATATCCATCCAAAATAAGCAAGTCATTTTTGTTGATTGAGCACTTCCGCGCGCCTCCATCCGTGGATCGAGACCTCTCGTCCGTCGTCCAACCTTCTCTATACGAGTCCACATCTATACGCCGGCGTCCAGCCTTCTCTATAGGCCGTTTTTTTCTCTGAACCACAAAACCTCACCAAACCACCTTGGCTCCTCTCTCTGTAGAGGCTTTGAAGGTAGTTTTGCTCCTATTTTTCCTGCCACTACTGCTCAACTTCCTGGACTGCCACGTACTTCCAGATGGAACGGGGACTCATATCTCCCCTGTTCTTTTTTGAACATTATGGATTCTACAATTTTGGTTTTTTCGCCTGCGCTCACACACCTTAATCGCCCGATGTCAGGGAGTTTGTTGTACGTTTCCTCTTTTTATATTTCCATACCAAGATTTCTGTGCTTGAAGTGCATGTAATTGGTTGACCATATTGATTTATGATCATGGAAAATCTAGGTGCCAACTTATGATGACACATTTAATTTTCTCAGGCCTTCCCTGTTATCCACGACAATTATCTGAATCGTAACCGTCAGCAGGAAACGAAGGTGACAAAGGATTTCATTAATTTGGACATTTCCTACATCGATTTGGACACGATTCAGTACTACCTTTTCTTTTACTGGACATCATAATAATTGACAGCTAATATAGTTGTTTTAATCTTACTACTAATTATTAATTAAAAAGCCTCAAATGTTATCGTCATCGGAGGCTAATCCGTCCGCTCGGCGCAATTAGCGTTTTCCCGCGAAGTGAGTTACCCAGCCCCACAATAATCCGTAACCGGCGTTCTAATCACCGAAACCGTGGAACCGCCAATCCGGCGCACGACGGACGCCCAGCTCGCCCCCTGCAGGCCACGAACGACGCAGCTCTTTCCTTCACACTTGCCCACGCCGCCGCGCCCCGCGCGCTTGCCCACGCCTCGCCATCGACGGATCGACGCCGCCATCACCTCACACCACCATCACCTGCGGAAACGCTGCCGGCCAGCAGCATGCCGTGGCCCGTGTCCATCCACCCCTGTCGGCGAGATCTAGCGTGGCAACGGAGGAGGCCATGGACGTGTCGAGGATGTTGTCTCCCTCAACTGCACGGTGTCCACAGGATGGGAGGGAGCAGCAGTGGCCGTGGGATTAGGAGACAAGCTCGATCTGAATTCTCGATCCGTGTCGCAGATCAGACACGCAAGTACGCGAAGCGTCGCTAATCCACCGGAACTTGCAAACACGGGTACCACGACGAAGCATCCCATGCTTGGCTCCCGCATGGATGGAGCGGATTGGCCAAGTAGGAAGCGCCAGGAGTTGGCGTGACACTTCATCTGATGACCTGGTGGACCGCGCGCGAGAGACTGCCGAAGCCGAAACAGAGGGAGACGCAGCCATGGCGACGGATTCGAAAACCGCTGAGAGCTCCACGGCCACCAATCTCCGACCCAGGTCCAACTTCTCCTCCCTCCCTTCCCCCTCCCCGCTCGTGGCATGAATCCCTCCTAGCCTCCGGTTGCTAATTTTCTTTGAATACAGTTCTGCCAACTAAACAGGGGAACAAATAACTGTTGGAGCCAAGTTCGGTCAGCACAAAGTGGCAGCAAGTTTTCAATAGGACATTTCAAGAAGTGGCCAATGTTTAAGGTATGTGTATCAAAGCGATTCCCACTCATCTCATATATCAAGTGATTCTACGGCATGCTTGTCTCAATGGTTGTCCTAATCAAGGTGTCAGCTGGTTCAGCAACACTTTTGATGGCTCTGCATTAGAAGCATGTTCCGGTTATGGAAACATGATATTATAATTATATAGGATTTTTGTTCTTCCTGGAAACGTAAGAATTGGTTATATGTTATTAACTATTAAGTAAAAGGCTAGGGAAAATATGAATTTTGTTTTCAGTGAATTGCCAACATGTCTGGTTGTCATTGTAGTTATGCACTTATGCTGATGGAGAGCCAAGTGAAAGTGCTGAAAGTGCAACGAGGCTTTATAACTGGTTCCCAGAGGTTGGACTAGAAATTCATTTTTTTTATGGATGTGCATGTGTGTATGGGTCTTTTGTACTACGTATTGATTGCCTCTTTTTCAAGGAATGGCTGCAGCCTGCAGGAGAACAAAGGGGAGGTTGAACGGGAGGAGCTGATCACTGTGTTTGGGTAAGAAAACAATGCTTCCGCTGTGTTCTGTACTCATGTATTGCATTAGCTGACGCATATGAACATGGTAGATTTGGTTAGGAATAATTTTGGTGCTATGTACATGTTCATCATGATTTGGTTTTATTGGCACTTTTTCTACATATTCTCTATTGTAGAGACCAACCTTATAGTTGGGGAATTCGACAAATGTGGAGTAATGTTTTGACATCCCTCTGGTTCAGATATCGAACTCCACCTCCCTGCAACGTTGTATGGAATCGTAAAAGAATTTATCATTGAAGATACACCAATATTCTTTCGTACCTCTGCTCAGAACTCTGTTAGGCATCTGTGAGGCTTCAGTCCATAGTTCTGTGCTGCTTAGCTTGTTGGGAAGAGGATGATGCATGAGAAATCTTCCCTGATCACTGATGTTTTAGAAGATGAATCAGAGTTGGCTCTTTGGTGCTGGAGGTAAGTTGGTTATTACTTTACAAATTGGTGCTCTTTTGATTCTATTGTTTTGTATTCTTTTCATTAAAAAATTGAATCAGATGCATATGCAGATAAGAGATCTGAAATTGGTGCCTATGAAAGCATGCAACATTCAGAGATCTGTCAGAAAGAAAATGAGAAAAATCACCACCATATCTCATGGGACAAATTAGGATTTACTATTAAATAATGATTTCATGCTTCATGACTCTATCAAGAAACTGCAATGCTCACATGTTTTTTTTTTTTTCAGTTACTTTGATGCATGTGCTAATTTTAAGTGATATTTCATTTTTCTTCTAATCTTCTTTTGCTTCTGAATGTGACTAAAATACCATCAGATGGAGCGAATGCAACCAATGCTACTGTGGTATTGTTCTCTTTATTCTATAAATAGTGTCCAATGAAATGAAAATAAATATGCCTGATAGAAGTTTGGCTGTGTGAGGTCTCAAGATTCTCGATGTATAGGTGTATAGCTGATGCAAAACACCATGTGCATGTGATGCAAGAAACCATATCATCCAGGAGGTGGCCTCGATCCTGCCATCCAGGAGCATCCATTAGAGGATTCAAGGTATGGGAACTCCAACTTTTTCCATCTTATGATTGATTTTGTCGATTTATGATCTTCTATTTTCATGCATTCTGCACATGTCAGTTACACTTCTATTTAGGATAATGTTTTGCTAGGGTATTTATATGGTTGAACTGTGGATTGTGGTATTCTATCCAACTGCTCAGTCTGTCCATTTTTTTTACAGAGTTTGCTTCGGTTCAAAACATGTTGCCATGACTAGCTAATCATGGATGAAGTTTCTCTCCTGTTCAAGAAAGTTACTTATTCCAATTTACTGCAGGTGCCACAACTCGCTAATCATGGATAAAGTTTCTCTCCAGTTATAGAAAAGATTAATAATATATCATGACCAGTAGTGTTATTATAATTGTAAATGCAAATCATCTTAGAATAAATGTAATATTATTTGTTGTGTAATCTGTTTAGGTAATAATAATATTAGACGGGCCATGTTTGGCATGATGTAGCACAACATGTTTCGTTGTTCATTGGGTCTCTTGTACATTTACTATGATCTCAAGGAATCGGGCAAGTGGTGCTACATTTAATTTGAACAAATACACACATGTTTCGTTTTTGAGTGTTCTCCCGTTGCAACGCACGGGCACTCACCTAGTCCATCAAAACGATTCAGCAGGTATACATGCATCATAATATCTGTCAGTCTATTGTGTCCTGTAGGACTAGGGACTACCAGGAAGAAATACCTCATCCTGCTCCGAGCTGGATCTTCGGCATCTCCGCAGCGGCGGTGAGAAGGATGAGGCGAAGGACTATATCCCCACAACGGCGGTGAAGAGGAAGAGTAGAACAACTTCGGCGGCTCACCAGCTTCCTCTAAACTCCTCTCCGGATCAACCCAAGACGATATTATTGCCGTGAGCACCCTCTGTCCCTTCTCTACCTTAGAATCGAATCTTTTTGCGTTGTTGGGAATCGGATTTCTGACAACAATGAAATAGATTTTGGCTGTAGAGTGCGATGAATTTGTTGGGGGGTTTTCCGGGCCATAGCAATGATGAGGTGAGCTCCTACTTCTTAGGGATGAATATGTGATTCCAATCGAGGTTTCTTGACCGGAGAACTAGGGTTAGGGTCTCAGATACATGTTAGTTTAGGGATGCTGTCATATCAATGGTCTTCTCCTTAATTTTCAGTTGTCGTAGTTTTAGGTATAAATTATCCTCCAGAATTGCTATTGACTTTGGATGTCTATTTTACGTATTAGTACTTGGCAGTGATGTCCTACAAATGCATGGAACTCGCCAGACTTTATGGCTAATTCATTGTCCAAATCATTTGTGTAACTTCTGCAACTAATTTCTCAGTAAACGATTAGCATTGGTTCATCTTTAATCATTATTTTCATGTAGTGGTATGAACTATCTTTAATTTTAATTGTTCTTGCTGTGAAATTAATGATGCTGACTTCTGTTTCAAAGCTTAAATAGGATCCGTAAATGGTAAAAGTTGTTTAGTTCAAACTTCAAAGTGAATTTCAGAAAGCTGTCTCCTTGACCAAGTATGGTAAATTTCAATTTATTATTTCGCTGACCAAATATAGTATACCTTATAGATAAATTCAAACCAAATGACTACTACTGTACATGATTTTTGTTATCATTTTCTTATGAATCATAGCATCACTTTACAGTGGTCAGTAGGGACCCTCAACTAAATTAAGTATGTTGCCTTATTAGTTCTGCACCCATACTTAGTTCAATTTTTTTAATGTACATCCTGACCTTATCAATTTTTTTGCTCATGATTTTTTCACACGTCCATCAACCATGTCTATTCAAGTGACAATCCATAATCGGCAATGATAAGTTAGCACAGTAACTGAAACTAAAAGGCATCATCATGGTATAAGTGTCAAAGTTGTCGTTTGTCTCCCTCAGGAAAGGAGGATTAGTTACAGGATCTAAACAAAGTGCAACGAAAATATAAGAGTTAGCAGAAAGAAATTTCTTATTGAAGATGTAAGGATGAAGTTAGCACGAAAAAAAATCTTCAGTGAAAATCGATGTATAAGATTGAAAAAAACAACCATTGTGCACCCTATCGCAAGCTTTCTTCCACTCTGCGATCTCTTTCCGGCTTCCACCCTTGGGGAATATGGGGCGTGTAAGAGGGAGAGGACGGCTGCTAGCGATGAGGGGGAGGGCATCATCTGATGAGATGATCCACTCCTCGTCCTCCACCTCTTCTACGTTGCTCGCGGCGCTCGTCGGCTCGATAGCGATCATGGGCGGCCGGTCTCCACTAGTCTCCCTCCCCTCCCCCTCGTCGCCGTTTCCACCGCCACAGCTGAAGAGGGTTCCGCGGCTTGTCTCTGTCTCGTGCTCATCGTAGGCGAGGGAAATTGGATTTTGGGAAGGAGAGGGCGCCGTCGATCTCACCACACGGACACTAATTAGGGCCTGTTGTCCTGTCCGTAGAGTAGAGGTTGTAGTCGGCCCAAATCTTAAGTCCGTTATTGGTGGGTCGAATGGCCCGGCCTGCCTCCCCGCGTTTTGTTTGGGAAAAAGTCTACTTTTGGTCTCTCAACTTTGCGAAAAGTCGATTTTTGGTCCCTCAACTCCAAAACCGGACAAAACGGGTCCCTCAACTTTTCAAACCGTGCAGATTTAGGTCCCTCGGCGGGTTTGGATGGTGGTTTCGCTTCTGAGTAACTCCGGTTTGCTACAGTGACTTTGGTTTCATTTTTTTCTCTTTTCTTATTTATTTTAAATTTGAATCTTTCAAAAATCATAGTAAATCCGTGAAAATTCATAAAATAGAAAATCCAATTTTGTTGGACTCCACGTGAGTAGAGCTATGCAATGAATATATAATATGGTATACTTTAGTACAAAGTTTTTGCTAGAAGGTTTTGCCTTTTTTTTTTTTTATTTATTTCAGCTCAATCTTTAAAAAATCTTAGTAAATTACAGGAAAAATTATAAAATAAAAATTCAATTTTGTTGGACTCCACATAAGGCGCCGCAATAACACAATGCGTGAGTTCTTTGTGGCTCTTTAAGCTGGGTTAGGTTAGCTAGGTTTGTTTGTCTTGATCTGCGTGTGACGCACGCACACGAAGCCGTGAACCTTGTCGATGGATCCCGGCCAATAAATTAAATAGTATACCTATATATCTTTATTGTGTAAATATGCTCATGTGGAGTCTAGCAAAATTGGTTTTTCAATTTTATGATTTTTATAGTTTACTAAATTTTTTTAAAGATTGAGCTGAAATAAATAAAAAGAAAAAGGCAAAACCTTCTAGCAAAAACTTTATACTAAAAGTATATCATATTATATATTCATTGCGTAGCTCTACTCATGTGGAGTCCAACAAAATTTGATTTTCTATTTTATGAATTTTCTGTGATTTACTATGATTTTTGAAAGATTCAAATTTAAATAAATAAGAAAAGAGAAAAACGAAACTACGGTTACTGTAGCAAAACCGGAGTTACTGTAGTGAAACCACCGTCCAAACCCGCCGAGGGACGAAATCTGCACGTTTTGAAAAGTTGAGGGACCTATTTTGTCCGGTTTTGGAGTTGAGGGACCAAAATCGACTTTCGTAAAAGTTGGGGGACCGAAACTAGACTTTTTTTTCCTTTTGTTTGGCTGAGCATGCCTGCTGGGCCAGGCCCAACAAGCTCACATCCATTTTACCTTGTTGATTTTTTTTAAAGTACTGTTGTTGGAAGCAGAATACTTTTAAATGGCACAGTAGTTTTTTTTTGCTGTATAAAAAGCATTGAATTAGCAGCTCCAAACCTTCGAGAGAGGGGAGAACCGACAACGATTGTACAAGGTACAAAGTACATTGTATATTTCATCCTCGGTACGCGTATATATCCACGACCGGTGTTCTTAGGTACTACCAGAGGCCAAATAAGGATGTGTGCAATTAAAGTGCCCTCTTTTCCTCAAGTTGTAGGCGAATTTGCCTAACTGTTGTGCTTAATGAATATGTGATTCAGACTTCAAAAAAAAAAAAGTAGGGGCACTTCAGAAACTCATCCTTCATGCATTTAAAAAAATCAGGACCAAGGCTAAAGCCGGAGTACAAATCATTTTTGGAACCATTGTTGACTCTTTAATCAACATATATTGCCAACTGTATGGAAAACTGCATTAGACAACCAAACCCAAATAAGCAGGACCACTTCATACATTCATAATTCTTCATCCATTCCTAAAATCAGGACTGTTTTGCCAAATATTTTTTTCAAAAAGGCTTTTCTCCTTTTATAGAAGGAGTTGCATCACATGGGAGCCCTATTTTTTGGGAGCCAGAGCTCAACAGATGACAGTCAGACACAAATGACAGTCGGACACTTCTATATTACACAGCAGCATGGCCTAAGCTTCCAGCTTGCCAAGGACACTCATTTGTTCTCACTTCTTACGAGGGCGCAAGACCCTATCAGATGGCATAGGTACAGAAGTGGTTTTCTTTGCGCTTGGTGCTTGTAGATGTCTTCTCAACTACTTGCTTCTTCACTGGCCTCTTCTTTACTACAGTGGTGAAATCAAAACCATCCATAAAAAATGGCAAACAATAAAAGTATACTCAATGAGCCAAATTTAAATTGCTCCTAAATCAACATAAATGAAGTATTATACTATATTCATTCTGAACTTGAATCAAATATACAAGAATAAACAAGCCTACCCTTCTTTCATAAGAAGGAAAGAAATTCACTAAAAGTAAGTGTAACTAGGATAACAATTTTTTTGTCCGACTTCGTCACCCAACCCCCACACCCCACACAAAAAACACCACTGTCAGGTTCGCAGTTCAATTGGATCGAATAGATTTTTAACCGTTACTAAACTACCCTTTCATAAAAGTTATTATTAGGACAGTACCAATCACTACTACCTGCAAGCAAACTGCAGAGCAAGACCTGACTGCTAC
This sequence comes from Hyparrhenia diplandra, assembly GCA_015847255.1. NCBI lineage: Eukaryota > Viridiplantae > Streptophyta > Magnoliopsida > Poales > Poaceae > Hyparrhenia > Hyparrhenia diplandra. The sequence continues at coordinate 22,345 of JADLZK010004194.1, read as the reverse complement.
AGCAGTCAAGGTTACTAATGGTTATAAGCATTTGCATAGCAACTTCCGTGACTTAGACTAAAGACTTGACTCCTACAGCAGTCAAAGGTCTTCTCATTGTAATTTCCATGAAAGCCAGTAGGGCTGCTTGTATCATGAAAGGATCCATCAGGATCATGTGTATTATATATATCCAGCAACCTCCCCACATTGGGGTGTGGTGTGTGATTCATATTCCTTTCTACAGTTATTATCATGTTAATCATGTGCGATTTAATTAAACACAGATCCAGACTTCCTTACCTGAAGGATAGCATGAAAACCCTAGAGGCATGTCTACAGTATACTTCTTTTATGCGCTCGATTGAGTCATGAACCTTTAGCTACAAGAAACATCATATGTAATTATTAATCTTATATTATTTTTCAAAATATTTTTTTAAAAAATTTGACATTTTAATACTGCTCAAACTTTTAAATATACCTTTAGAACAACCTTAGATAATTCACTTCTTCTCTCCAAAAATTTCCAGCCAAGAGAAAGCAAATAATCCTCAAACTGAGAACAAATTTTAAACACATAAGAATAGACCAAATGAGAACAAATTTTGAGCACATAAGAATATATAAATTTTCATGTATCTTACGAAACTTAGATAAATTCTCAGTTTTTTACCTCTGGCAAAGTCGGAGCGCGATCCCATTAATTGAAAGAATCAAATCTCCACGCCTAATCCCAACTTTTTCTGCAGTTGACTCGATTTCTACCTAAAAATATAACATGAGTTACAATACCGACAACACATATATAGACTAGCAATATGACATACAGATAGTGTGAAAAGAAGTTTGAATAGATTAATACCTCATCGACAATGTAACATTATCAATATTGTGTCCATACAAGATTTCTTCTCTCTTGTGAAATTCCAGAAACTGCACCGCTCTTAAACACAAATGATGTACTGGACGAGCAATACACCTAACATAGTTCACATTTAGCCAATCATCAAATATAGAATTAAACTAGATATTTGTTCAAATTCTCCATGCCATTTTTCAACAACAAAGATAACTTAAATAGAAATAAAAATAAAAAAGTTTTATCAACAAATTATTGACTAATGTGTCATTTACTCATTTTTTTTACCATGAATCGTTATATTTATATCATACTCTATTCTATTAATAAAAAAAAACTTAATTCAGCCCTCCATGTTGTCCGTTAGCCCACTAACCATTTCAATACCTGAATTTATATCATACTCTATTCTATTAATAAAAAGTTTTTAATACCTGAATTTTGTTTCCATTTCAATCAATTTTCTGATAATAAAACTTGGAAGAACAGCAGTTTTTGACAACCCAACAAAAAGGCCAATCCAGCGAGATTTCCATCTATATCAATCACCAATCCAAATGTGCTAGCCTGCATCAAACAAATTACAAATAATTTAATAGAGTAATAAAGTACGATGCAAAATTTGAATACAACTAATTTTAGTTAATACCTGAGGAAGCACACAGCTCACATATAAATAATAGTTGCGGCCCAAATCAGTTTCATTGTGGGAGAGGACACTCAAATTACAAATAATTTAATAGAGTAATAAAGTAAGATGCAAAATTTGAATACAACTAATTTTAGTTAATACCTGAGGAAGCACACAGCTCACATATAAATAATAGTTGCGCCCAAATCAGTTTCATTGTGGGATAGGACACTCCCTGACGTGGTCAACAGCGAAAAAATCTTTATCTCTTGCTAATATGAAAACCTTGTCTCCATAGTCTGGACTTGACACAAAAAGAAGGGCATCGCAGTGGCTTATCAACTGAAATCTCCAAGACAGCAATGCCATAATAGGGATCAAAAACAACAGCTCCCCATCCTTAATTGTCCTATCTGGCATACGAACAAGTAGCTAAAAAAAAAACTAACTTAGATAGATAAATTGTAATAAGCAATAGAGAATAAAGTTAAGACAATATTACATCAGTAAAGAATAAAATAAACAAGAATTCCTGACTCCAATGACTCAAACAGACCCGTCAAGTATTCCGGTTCCAATTTTTTCACCCCAGTGCCTCGTCTAGTTTTCTATAAAGTTGAGACGTGGCCCAAGCGCCTAGGAGCATGTTGCCCACTTCGCCTCACAATCCCCTCAGTATATGATCATGTTGCATTGGTGCTACTGTTTCACAACTTCACTTGTATGATGAGTGACATAGGGTAAAAAATACAAAGCTAACTACTAAAATATGAAAATGTATTTTCTTGGCTATCCTAAAAATCAGTCATTTATTTATGTCAAAGCCTAGACATGTATTGGAGGTATGCTATACTTTCGTGCACTCTTTGGTAAGTTCTACATAGTGCTTAAATAGTAGTGCCTTCAAAATTTTAAATATTTTTGACTTTGTATCTAGACAATGGATATCTAAGTGCCATACCAAACTATATGTACCTACAAAAGCCAAAACGATTAACAATTTGTGATAGGGAATACTTATCTTCTAATTTATTCAGCTAAAATAGTACTGCCTTCAAAATTTTAAATATTTTTGACTTTGTATCTAGACAATGTATATCTAAGTGCCATACCAAACTATATGTACCAACAAAAGACAAAACGATTAACAATTTGTGATAGGGAATAGTAATTTTCTAAATTTATTCAGCTGTCCAGTAAATCACATGATGGAAAAGCTGCAGCAAACGAGAACAGCGAAAAAGTATCTTAGTTTGGCTACTCTAAACTTTGTTGATTTCTTAAGATCCAAACCAGAACTCAGTCAATTTTATTATTTTGATCAATATTGGGGTTTATATCAATGGTACCATGGCATAGTTTGCTGGCCTGCGCTGTACAAAAAGAATCTTATTTATTTCGCACAATACAACATAAAGCTATTGTGATTTGAGGGTCATCTCTGTTGGCAGCACAAGAGGGTCAACATTTTGGCTACTAGCAGGTTGTGACGACTAGCATGTTTGCAGGCCTAATAATAGCAAATAAGTAGATGAGCCAAAAGTGCGCACCTTGAGATCGAGCAGTTTCCCATCAAAGTCACATACAGTATCAGAACTGGTCAATATCCTCGCATGCTTATCAGACTCAGATGGACCAATGACGATTCCAGTAAACTCCCATATTGGCACTACATCTGAAAACAGGAACAACTGATGTCAAGATTAGCTATGAGGGAATTATTGTGTTATACTAAATTAGCAGCTGATTGTCAGCATTTCCAGTAAATTATTATTATTATTATTGGTAACTGATTCCAGTAAACTATGTCAAGATTATGTCAGTAAATTATGGCAGTGGCAATCAGTTAGAGGAAACAACAGTAAATTATGTCAATATTAGCAACTGGAGTAATAATCTAACTGCAAGTTCAGAATAATTTTACCATCTCCAAATCGGGTAGAGGAAATGCTGACAATCGAGCTAGATAACTTAAAAATCACCTCCCTTTGTCTCCCGGAGATCACCTCACTGGAAGAAGGTGTCTCCCTCCCCTCCCCTTTGTCTCCCTCAAGATAGGAGGATTGGAGATAGGATCTAAACAAAGAACCAAAATACAAGAGTTAGAAGAGGGGGGCTGGGGTGAGGGGAGCTTAATTGGAGGAGTAATGATGGAAAATAACCGTTTGCAGCCTTCTCGTAAGCGACTGTAGTAGCCCTTTGCCACTTTCCGATCTCTTTCCAGCTTCCACCCTTGGGGAATTCTGGGAATCTAATTGGGAGAGGACGGCTGTTCACGATGAGGGGGAGGGCATCATCGGATGAGATGATCCACTCCTCGTCCTCCGCCTCTTCTGCATTGCTCGGGCTCGGCGGCTCGGCGGCAGTCACGGGCCGGCCGGTCTCCACTAGTTTCCCTCCCGCCTCCCACGACCATGTTGGCTTGCCCCCTTCGTCGCCATCTCCACCGCCACAGCCGAAGAGGACTCCCCGGCATGTCTGCTCTCCGTTCTCCTCCTCCTCGGCACCGGCGTGTCGCGATCCATCTCAGGCGCAGCCGACAAGCGCGTCGCCGGTGAGAGCCTTTGATTGAGGCGCCGTCGCCCGCGGGCTCGAATCCTCGAACGGAGCCGCGTCTTGTCACATCAACCGTTCGCAGTGGGCTCCCATCCACCTCTGCATGGACTAGGCCTCGGCCCAACAAGAGACGGCCTGGTTGCACAAAGAGCGGGGTGCCATGAGCCCTTTTCAAACATGAAGACACAAACAGGGCGACGGACGGCGGGCGCCGCGCACGCGGCAGCGGCGGCGGCGGCTTCCTCCTCCTCCCCTCGCGCTGCCCTCCTCCTTCCCTCTCCTCCCCCCCGGCGTGCCCTCCTCTTCCTCTCCCTCGCGCCCTCCGCTCCGGTGGCGGCGGCGGCGAAGCTCGCGGCTGTACCTCGCCGAGGCCGTGTTCGGTGCACGTTGTGGCTGCGGCTCCCGCTCCTCCCACGCGGCCTCATGAACGACGCTCGCGCGGCTCTGCTCAGCGTCGAGGTTCGTGTCCCCCTTTCTTCTCAGTCCGGATGTACGTTCAATCTCCATGGTATTGTTGCAGACTTGCAGCCTTATCAATTTGGTTTGGTTTCACTAACATATCTATGCTCCACTGTATGTAGCATATTTACTTATGTTTGTTTCCTTCTCGATGCTGATACACAGATCGACAGTGTTTCCTTCTCTAGGCTGCAGGTACTAAATTATACTCTTCTGAAATCTTTTAGTTTTTTTATTCATGGTACCTTTGTATCCTTGGGTTCCAGTTTAATCATGTGGCTCAAGCTTCTTACTGTCCTTACGCTTGTTTAGTAGTCCTCCATTTCAGAAAATTATTATTGCCTATACATTGTTTGCAGTTCCTCTGTGCTACTTGTTTTTAGTGCCATGATTAAATTTGTGCCTATTTAGAGATTCAGATACAATTTTAGATATGCCTTGTGAGCAACGTTAGCTTAATGGAAAACTAAAAAAAGAGGAGGAAGAAATTTCTGCTGCACTGCAAAAAGTAGGAGCGAAGGTAGCTACTATGTTGAGAATCTCTAAATACCTTAACAAGGTCAGTTTGCTTCCCTTCCATTTTAAAAGAAAAATGAGTTCACTCGGAGGTTTTTTAAAACAAGCCAGCTCAACGAGCTTTTTATCCAGCCGACGGAAGTTTTGAGAATAGATCGAGCAGCACTTTTGATTATTCTGTACTAACAATAGTGCAATATGTTTGGTTTTTTAATGTTGCAGTCTGAGCTTTATATGAGCTGATACAGTCATTGGTTTACTAATCTGCCTTTCCCGATTCCAGTTTTTGATTAAGAAATAACTTAGTCTGAAGACCAAAGTCGATATCCTCTCAGTTGTCTTGCTAATATTGTAGCATTTGTGTGCTTATAAATCACCTGTTCGTAATGTATGATCATTTGGTGTTCATGTTCTGATATTTCTACATTTGCTCTCTAGCTTGAAGAGGCTAAGTTGCTCAGGGCTCAAGGGCAGCATGATATGGCTATTAGTCTTGGAAAATACATACTACAGAAACACTCTGACAAGAAAAAGCTGTCATATTTCTATCGATTAGTTGGCAAGTGGTTGGCTGAAACAAGATCAAGCAAGTAATCATTTCCACTCGGTACCTTAATTACTTCCATTTTGTCAGATGTAATAATGCAAATGTTAATGATGGTTATTTTGTAGCTCTAGAACTATCATTGAGGAGTATTTAAGACCTTCTGTACAACTCTCTGAATTGGGACAAAGAGTATTTGAGGGCCTTGTCATATTCGGCAAACCACTGCATAGGAACTTTTATTTGCCCTTGCCAGCTAATGCGAGTAGTGACCTTATCTATTTGTTGTCGCATTGCAGGTTCGAGATCCTGAGATCCTAATGAAAGAAGAGGGGTACGGCTAAGTTCAGAGAGAGCATTTGGTCAGTTTCAGTAGTTGAAAACTACATTCCTTCTTCTCTGGCATGTAGAGTCTGAGACTCTGAATCACGCCTTCTGAACAGAAAGGGTCTGTTCCCAGTTTTTGTTCTTAATTTAAGAGGTTCCATTAACACTGTTCATGCCATTTGAGAAGTGCTTTGTCTGCTTCTTTTGTTACATTGCATTTGGATTGGGATTCTGGAGCACACTATTGAAGTTTGGCCATGATTAAAGAAGAAAGGACAGGGTTCTGTGTAATTTCAGTGGTACCATTGTGGTATGTTTTTTTCTCTGCATTAACTACCAATGACATATCTGAGAATGACAAAGGCAACATCCAAATATGAATTATTTCTTCTTTATTTTGGTTTAAATAAATGTAACTCTTGCTTTTCAAGATATTTTCTTCCCGATTTGTGTTTCATCAATTATGGTTAGAGATTCAGTATTCCCGATTTCTATTCTCAACATGAAAGTAGAGAAGACTTCTCACATGCTCTTGAGACAAATTCAAGCAGTCACCGCATGCACATTTTTTGCATTCATTTAATTTAACTGAATTGAGTGTTTTACATGCTTGTTTGACTTTGATTGAACTGAGTGTCCAAGTGTATACAAAAAGAAAGAACAAATATATCTTCTCTTTATCCAGATTTACTACTGTATTGAGCCGTGCTTTGTTTTATAGAAGTTTCTCAAATGCGGGTGAAGTCATTAGATCACTGAATTAATTATTGATTCTTCTGTTTATTTAGATTTACAACTGCTTTGAGCCGTGCTTTGTTTCATACAAGTTTCTCAAATGCGGGTGAAGTGATGAGACCATTGAATTTAATTATTGATACTTTTGTTTCTATAGATTGCCGCTCTAAATTGGAGGATTCAAAATGAAATTGATAGTGTGATGGAGAGTCATCCTGTTTGTTGCAGCAATGGCACTCTCAGTTATTTACCTATTTAATTATTTACCTTCACATTATTTGGTTCTAGGATCAAAGCTGATTTTTTTCACTTCACATCTGTGATAACTGCAGTTCACCTCACAACATTTTCTTACCAGGAGTTGTACCATCTTATCTGATATTTTGCAACCACAACTTAATTAACTTTTTGCAATATATTTACAAGAGAGGCCAAGAACGTCAGATACTTCTACGGGGATGGCAACCTTTGGAGACAATATTTCATGTAGCTCCCTGTTCATTCATGGGCTCATGGCATCTTTATGAGGTAGTTAGTTTTGCTGTCATTCACTGAACTCATCTATTAGACGCTTCAGACCACATGATTTAGGAGCCAGCGATGATTATTGGTTCTATCTACATTGAGTAACAGGAAGTGGCATCTTTGGGGCACTTCCATTCTATTGTGTTCCTCTAAAATAAAAAGAAAGGTCAAAAAGCACTTTGCATTGTCTTTTTTTGTTTCCATTTTGATGCGCAATTCTATTTATGTTACCAGCTTAGGATTAGTACAGTTGGATTCTCCACTTCAAGATGATATATAATTCCACCTTTTTTTCACTTCGTAACAATTCTTTCATAACTTTCTAATACCACAGGTTCTAATTATACTCGTCAAAATAAATTGGTTGATACAGTGACCTTCGCAATCTTACCAATGTGTTTCAGGATATGTTCCAGAGAACACTCTTAAGATTGAGCTCTTCTCCTTTTAACCTGATCATGTCTTTGATCATGGTTCTTGACCCCTTTTTCTTCCTAAAATAATGGTGTGCAGTTCTCCTGCGTTTTCAAAAAAAAAAAAAAAAAAAAAAAGGAAAGGGTGTGTTAATCTGCTATGGTCAGCAATAGATTTACCTACCAAGGCAAATACTCTTGCTCTGCACTTCATGTGGCTTCCTAAGCACTTATCATGTTTCAGATTTAGAAACACAGCTAAAAGTGGCCTTGTTTTTTCTGTCTCGGTACTGCAACGTAATCACTCCTACAGCTTTTGTTTCCAGGTCCATTGGACCAGTGACCAGGTTGCGGTATGAGGGCGAGGAGACGTTGGATTCGGGCTCCCAATGAGAGTCTGGGGCTCCAAAGCACTATATCTAAGTGGACATTTCAAAGACGCCAACAAGATTTGTGGTAGGTTGTCTATGTCCCTTAATTTTGCCCCTCACACATGCATTTTCTGTTCACTTTGATACCTAAAATATGTCATTTTATCCCTATAGAAACTATGTTCTTCTTTTTGTTTCAGATTAAGGTAACAAACTATTCTAATGAGCCTAATCAATTAGTTATCTCCTGCCTTCACCTTAATACTCTCAACACTGTTGTGTCATATTTCATCCACATAGAGCAGTGTCAACAGAGGCCACATGGTTGCTCCCTTTAGTGACCTCTACTGATCCCTCCTACGTTTTCTATTTCCAGGCATGAGTTATAAATCATGTGGAGTTATAAATTATTATTCAATATATGCTCAATCGCTACTCCATTATTGTGGTTTCTTCATATTTTTTTTTCTGTGTGACCCCAAACCATTTTAGTATCTATTTTTTTTTACACAAGAGACAATGATAATTCAGTTATTAGTCATCACCTGAAGACATGTTTCTTTTAGTGATGCTATTACGAAATCTTTATGAAAAATGTATCACCGCTCTACTGTTTGGTTGGTGAATGGAGGGATTGGAGGCTAAGAAATGCTTTATTAGCTCCAATCAGAATGCCCCTTTTCTCATTACATTGGACTTTGGATTCCAATTTTGGCTTCTTATCTTTATTTCCCAGGACATTGCTCTGTATGTGCAGTTGGTCCTTCCAGATTTGGCATGGCTTTGTTTTAATATATAGTGAGCTTCATTTATTTATGCATCATTGTTTTAGCACGTTTCAGGTTAGCCGAGCCTGCTTATCTTGCACATTCCAGGTCCTATGTTCTGCTTCTTTACAAGCTAGCACCAGCTGTCGCTGTCCATTGAGTACTGAGGTTAGGATCTCTTTTCCTTCTCCTTTTCGTTCCTATTATTTGTTTAGTTGGTCAGTTAATTGCCTGTTTCTATGGCTCCTACATGTTGGCTATACCTATATTCATGTACTGTTTCTGCAGTCCTTGGGTGATACTTTATGCTGGTTTTCGAACCCTCGTCGATTCTTCCACTATCTGCTTAGTTGTCCAAGTTCCGATCCTTTTTCCCTATATTTAATCTTTCCTCACATTCTTATACTGTATGAGAACCAGCTTTTATTTGCTTATTCAAGACTTTTTATAATTTTTCAATAGATACTATGGCTTCCCAAGAAATATAACATTCAGTACAACGATTGATGCAAATATTTCAAGTTAGCCTTCCTGAGTCATAATGTCAGGACAATGATCAGGTTATTGAGAAGTACCTGCTCCTCCATAGCAACATGAGAAAAGGTTAGCACTAGGATTATTTTGGTAGATGATATGTTATATAAGTGCCTCGAAAAGGGAAAAAAATGATTCTTGCTGATGGTGCTATTTCCACGACTCTGACAAGCATTTTTAATCAGGTCAATTTGTTTTGCGATAAATAAAAATAGTCTCGTTCGTGTAGATAACCTCATAGTTGTCTGGTGCTTTGGTTTACTGTGAATTGACATCCTCGACCTCAGTATTAGTAAGGTTCCGAGGGCTAAATTAGCAGACTACTTTTCTGCATCGAATGGTGCTATGTCCATGGCACACAGTCTCTATCAGGTATAACTCGGATGTTGCAACTACTTTTTGCTTCTCTACAAAACAATGGTCTTACAGGCACATCAGTGCGTGCATACATTGTTAGCAATTTCTTATGGTTGTTAAACGATGTTGTCGCTACCAATTAGGTCGTCACTTCGTTGCCTCTCTAGCTAACCACACATGCTCCTTTTCTGCATTGAAGATTTACCCTGTGTATCGTGCCTGGTTTTTGTGGCACATTTGCGCAGTTCATTGGTGCGGCGATGGCAGAGAGTGTGTGCCATGGTCTGTGTGCAGACTGTATGGGATACTCACTCCTGTATTGAGCAAGGTTGTTATACCCCTGTTTTGCAGTCTGATACAATTTGATATCAAATTCTATATCATCCTCAGGGAACTTGCTTCATTTGCCAGTTTATGATATGTATCTCTTTTTCTTAAATTATTTACTCAGTGGTAAGTATCCATCTAGAAGAATAAAAAGAAATTCACTCAGTACAATTGCTTCCATCAAGTTTTTAGCTGAGTTATGACTAACCATAGTATCAGGTCAAACTGATCTTATACTTTTTTTCACCTTGCCAGATATAGGCCAATTTCATCACCGAAACATCCAGGTCAATGACAGCGCGTGACTATCATAGCCATAACCAGAATACAAGTTTTGAAACCTGAAGACATGGATTAGGTGACACCTGCTGCGGCTATACCACTTATGTATAATTATTATAACAACCTTTATTACCATGTAGTGTCTGCTCATTCTATTAAGATAGTAATTTGTTTACTAATTATCCATATGGTGGATAAATCCATCATTCCTAGGTGTGGGTTGTGCTTGTCTAAACCTTTTCATTTTTAGAATCTCATGGAAAATGTGGGGATGCTTCGTATACCTGATTTAGAAACACCTGGTTATGAGGCATCTAAGAGGGAGAGGACGGCTGCTAGCGATGAAGGGGAGGGTATCATGATTATCATCTGATGAGATGATCCACTCCTGACTCCTCGTCCTCCGCTTCTTTTGCGCTACTTGCGCTCGTCGGTAGTCACGGGCCGCCCGGTCTCCACTAGTCTTGCTCCCGCCTCCCACAACCATGGCTCCACCGCCACAGCTGAAGAGGGATCCTCGGCACGTCTCTGTCTCGTGCTCATCATAGGCGAGGGAAATTGGGTTTTGGAAAGGAACGAAGTTTGAGGGCACCGTCGATCTCACTACACGGCACCCCAGCAGTATTAAGGCGTGGTGTCCGTCATTCGTGGGGTCGAATTTTGCCTGGCCTGCCTCTTGAGGCGAGAGGGCGTTTGGTTGGCTGTGCATGCCTGCTTGTCGATTTTTACCTTGATGAATATTTTTGCTTACCCCCTTGGGATAAGGTTCCAGTTAGTGAGAGTTGGAAGTAGAATATTTTTATTTTTGATAATTCGACGAAAGGGGGGGAGGGGGAGGATCCCCACCTGGTTAAAGTATAATACTTTTAAATGGTACTGTAGGTTTTTTAAGCTGTAAAGCACCTCATTAGCAGCTCGAAACCTTCAAGAGAGGGGAGAACCGACAACGATTGTAGCTGCTCGTACAGGTTATAGATGCTAACGTGGTACCTGGCACGTACAAACAACATTGTATATTTTGTCCTCGGTACGCGTACGATCGGTGTTCTTGCTACTACCAGATGCCAAATAAGGATGCGAGCGATTAAGACGAGACAGGTGAGAAGTTTTCTTGTGCGATGCGCCGCCGCGACGACAGAGAAGAGAACATCTGAATACGAAAAATCTACTGCTTTCTGTGCACGACTCACCGCTGCACCGACTCAAGTTCGGGACGGAATGGAATCCGTAGGCAGCAGTAGCTGGCGGCCGCTGTTCTTTTGTTCAGTGAGTGTGAGTCGCCATTTTTTGTAAGTAGTAGATTCTTCCATCGGACAATTACCTCGAATGTGCAAGACTAGTGGATTCTTCCATCCTGACCTTTATTTTATTAGACTAGATATCAAAGTACCCTGTTTTCCTCAAATAAGTAGGGACACTTTAGAAACTCATCCTTCATGCATTCAAAAAATCAGAACCAGGCTAAAGCCAGAGTACAAACCATTTTTGGAACCAGTGTTGACTCTCTAATCAACTTATATTACCAACTGCATAGAAAACCATAGTTAACTATCTAATCGACTCATATTATCAACTGCATTAGACAACCAAACCCAAATAAGCAGGGCCACTACATACATTCATAATTCTTCATCCATTCAAAAAATCAGGACTGTTTTGCCAAATGTTTTTCAAAAAGGCTTTTCTCCTTTTAGAGAAGGAGCTGCATCACATGGGAGCCCTGTTTTTTAGGAGCCAGAGCTCAGAAGATGACAGTCAGAGACACTTCTACACACAGCAGCATGGCCCAAGCTTCCAGCTTGCCAAGGACACTCACTTCTCACTTTTCTTACGAGGGCGCAAGACCCTATCAGATGGCATAGGCACGGGAGTGGTTTTCTTGCGCTTGGTGCTTGTAGATGTCTTCTCAGCTACTTGCATCTCCACCCTCTTCTTTACTGCGTAGGTGAAATCAAAACCATCCATAAGAAATGGGAAACAATAAAAGTATACTCAATGAGACATTTAAATTGCAACCAATGTATTGCTGTTATTGCATAATTCGTTCTTATACAAACACAAAAGTACTATACTAGATTCATTCTGAACTTGAATCAAATATAACTTGAATCAAATATACACGAATATATAAGCCTGCCCTTCTTTCATAAGGAAAGAAATTCACTAGAAGTGTAACTAGGATAACATTTTTTTTTTTGTCCGACTCCATCCCCCAACCCCCACACCCCACTAAACACCCCTTTCTTAAAAGTTATTATCATGTGAATCATATGAGACTTAATAAAACAAAGATCAAGATTAGCTTTCACCTTACCTGAAGGATAGCATGAAAATTCCAGAGGCAGGTTTACAGTATCCTCCTTCATCGTGATGGAGTCATGAACCTTTACCTACAAGAAACATCATATATCTAATTATTAAGCTTATATTATTTTTAAACATAAGTTTTAAAAAGTTACATTTTATTATTTTAATAATGCTTAAAACTTTAAATATACCTTTAGAACAACCTTAGATGATTCACTTTTTCTCTCCAGAAATTTCCAGCCAAGAGAGAGCAAATAATCCTCAAACTGAGAACAATTTTGAACGCATAAGAATAAATCCAACTGGGAACAAATTTTGAACACATAAGAATATATGAATTTTCACGTATCTCATGAAACTATACATTCTCAGTTTTTCACCTCTGGCAAAGTCTGAACGCCGCATCCCATTAAATGAAAGAATCACATCTCCACGCCTAATCCCAACTATTTCTGCATTGGACCTGATTCTTACCTAAAATTATAAAATGAGTTACAATACCGACAACACATTTGTAGACTAGCAATATGACATAAAAAATAATGATAATCTAAATAGTCTGAAAAGAAGTTGAATAGATTAATACCTTATCAACAATGTAGCCATTATCAATTTTGTGTCCATACAAGATTTCTTCTCTCTTGTGAAATTCCAGAAACTGCACCGCTCTTAAACACAAATGATGTACTGGACGAGCAATACACCTAAAATAGTTCGCATTTAACCAATCATCAAATATAGAATTAAACTACATATATGTTAAAATTTTCCATACCGTTTTCAGCAGCAAAAAAATACATAGGATCAAACATAAAAGGTTTTATCAACAAAATATTGACTAATATGTCATTTACTCATTTTTCCATGAACCCCTTATATTTATATCATACTCTATCTATTCTATTAATAAAAAAACTTGCTAATTTACTCTTTGCTTAATTAATTCAGCATCTAATCTCTACTATATGAATCCCAAGCCAAACCACGGGCAGCATATAAGGCCATGTTGCCTGTTAGCCCTCTAACCATTAGATCTAGCAGAATGTGATATGGACCATTCAAACATGTCGTAATGTGATATGGCCTGTTCGCTAGACAACTCATTCCCTCAGTTCCCCAGCATGGTGTCTCCATCCTCCTGTTGTCCTGAGCCACCCCCTGCATGCATGTCCACATCGGGCTATGACAGCAGCACTAGCATGGCGGGCTATTGACACCAGCGCAAGGTGGCACGGGCCTGCCGCAATGGCCAAGAATGGTGTACAATCCCCCCACCCCCCACCCCCTACCTGGAACTCACCTAGTCACCTCCCTTCCCTCGCCGTTGCCCTTATCACCACCCTCAACAACCACACGATTGGCACTAGAGACGCCAAGTTTGACAGGCAATGCAGCGAGCCCGAGTCGTCCCACATGGGCACCGTTAGCCAGCACCTCCATTTTCATGTCGAGATACTAAAGCTCATGCAGCTTGTCTGCCACACCGCACAACATGGCCGAGGTCATTGCAGGCATTGTTCGCTGCCACGCGCATGTCGGCGCAGCAGCAGCTTAATGAGGCGCAGCCTCGCTGTCTCCGTCGCCGCCGCAACCATGGCACGAGCCGAGCAGGAGTGAGATGCCCACCCTAACTAGGCTGACTAGAGGCACAAATCGAGCTTCAGCAGCAGTGACAAACTGCTAATCTTCTAAACCAAGATCAGGGACCTCCTTATGCACAAAAGCTATAGTATTGTTCCTTATTCAAACTCGCAAAGGCTATTCATGGGGTAGTCCCCTCATTATATATTATTGTATATGCACTTAGGTCGGTCTGCTACACTAGCCACCTGCTACAGTGCTGTTATAGCTAGCAACAGCTGTGTTAGTTCATACCAAAACCAATTTTGCTCCTTCACCGCCCCCTGCTGATTCTACTACTGCAACAGTTAAAATGAAGCCTCTAGAGGGCAGTAGCCGCTCCTCTCGGCTGTTGCTGTGCATGTACTACTCATGGGGTAGTACCCTCATTATATATTATTGTATATGCACTTAGGTCGGTCTGCTACACTAGTTATAGCTAGCAACAGCTGTGTTAGTTCATACCCAAAACCAATTTTGCTCCTTCACCGCCCCTACTGATTCTACTACTGCAACAGTTAAAATGAAGCCTCTAGAGGGCAGTAGCCGCTCCTCCCGGCTGTTACTGTGCATGTACTACTTCAGTAGTCAAAACAAAATTATCTTTTTAGTTTTTACTCAAGAAAACAAATTTACATATCCAACAAAGTTTAGCCTCTCAATTCCAGGATTTACAGCTTGTGTGTACCATATAAGAACATCAGATCATGCTGATTTTCAGATTTTTATCATGGCCCTTGAGTCATACTAGCAAAAAGACATTATAGATAACATTATTAATGATTTATATCATGCTGCTATAAGCCTTTTATATCTATTTTGTCCTAATTAGAGTATCAACTTTCCAACTCAAGTTCAAAAAATGTCTCTTGATAAACAATATTTAGGTGACACATTCTCTTGGAGTGATCAGCTATCACTACATTGAGATATAATCGAAAATCTGAATTTCGTTTCTAAAATTTGCAATGCCATACCCTAAAATTTAACATATGATGCAAGATTTCTCAAGATTAGGATACACATAATATGTGTTGGTGTGGCTGCTATGCCTGGCTTTCTAGTTGTCCCTAATTTTTGTACTTCCATTACTGCAATTTAGCATATGATGCAAGATCTTCTTAAGATTAGGATATACATAATATGTGTTGGTGTGGCTGCTTTTGTCCCTAATTTTCAGCAATGATGCTAATGAAAATCATTTAATTTTATTGAATTTAAAACTGCAAGTTCTTTTGTAAGTAACTGAATCATGATATTCACTATTGTTTTTAATACCTGAAAGTATTTTCCATTTCAATCAATTTTCTGATAATAAAACTTGGAAGAACGGCAGTTTTGACCACCCAACAAAAAAGCCAATCCAGTGACATCTCCATCTTGATCAATAACCAATCCAAATGTGCTAGCCTGCATCAAGCATTTACAAATAATTCAATAGAGTAATAAAGTAAAATGAACGTTTAAATACAAGTAATTTAATCAATACCTCAGGAAGCAAACAATTCACATACAAATAATAGTTGCGGTCCAAATAACTTTCATTGTGATACATAACCCTCCCTGACGTGGTCAACAGCGAAGAATCTTCATCTCTTGCTACTATGAATACATTGTCTCCATAGTTTGGACTTGATACGAAAAGAAGGGGATAGCACTGGCTTATCAACTGAGATCTCTAAGACAGCAATGCCATAATAGGGATCAAAAACAAAAGCTCTCCATCCTTAATTGTCTTATTTGGCATACGAACAAGTAGCTGAAAAAAAAATTAAATAGACAAATTGTAATAAGTAATAGAGATTAGAGTTAAGACAATATTTCATCAGTAAAGAAAACATAAACAAGAAAGAAGCCAAGAAAGTACTCAACCCTGGCTCCAATGACTCAAAACGGACTAGTCAACCATCCTAGCTCCATTTTTTTTTTTTCACCCCAGTGCCTTGTCAAAGCCTAAACAAGTATTGGACGTCTGCTGTATTTTCGTGCACTCTTTGGAAAGTTTTACATAATGCTTAAATAATACTCCCTTCCAAATTTTAAATCTTTTTGACTTTGTATCTAGACAATGTATATCTAAGTGAGATAACAAACGATATGTACCTAGAAAAGCCACAATGATTTACAATTTGGGATAGGGAAGTAATCTTCTAATTTATTTATTCAGTAAAGCGCATGATAGAAAAGCAGCAGCAAACGAGAACAGTGAAAAAGTATCTTAGTTTGACTACTCTAAACTTTGTTGATTTCTTAAGATCCAAACAAGAACTCAGTCAATTTTATTATTTCGATCAATATTGGGGTTCATATCGTTTGCTAGCATGTCATAGTTTGCTGGCTGATGCTGTAGTGTACAAAATAAATCTTATTTCGCACCATACAACAGAAAAGCTGTTTTGATTTGAGGGTCATCTCTGTTGGCAGCACAAGAGGGTCAGCACCTTGGCTACTGGCAGGTTGTGATGACTAGCATGTTTGCAGGCCTAAATAGTAAACAAGTAGATGAGCCAAAGTGCATATCAGTAAGTTTGTGTACCTTGCGATCGAGGCGTCGAACAGTTTCCCATCCAACTTACAGACGATATCAGAAGTGGTCAGTATCCTAGCATGCCCAACAGACTCGGATGGACCAATGACAATTCCAGTAAACGCCCATATTGGCACCCCATCTGAAAACAGGAGCAACTGATGTTAAGAATAGCTATGAGGGAATTATTGTGTTATAATAATTTTATCAACTGCAGCATTTCCAGTAAATTATTATTATTATTATTATTGGTGACTGCTTCCAGTAAACTATGTCAAGATTCAATAAGTTATGGCAGTGACAATCAGTTAGAGGAAATGCCTGTACATTATGTCAAGATTAGCAACTGGAGTACTGATCTAACTGCAAGTTCAGAATAATTTTACCATCTGCAACCCGGGTAGAGGAAATGCTGACAATCGAGCTAGATAGGCTAAAGAGCACCTCCCTTTGTCTCCCGGAGATCACCTCACTGGAAGGTCTCTCGCTCCCCTTGTCTTTGTCTCCCTCAAGATAGGAGGATTGGAGACAGGATCTAAAACAAAGAAGAACCAAAATACAAGAGTTAGAAGAGGGAGAGCTGGGGTGAGAGGGCTTAATTGGAGGAGGGAAAATAACCGTTGGCAGCCCTCTCTTGAGCGAGCCTAGTAGCCCTGTGCCACTCTGCGATGTCTTTCCGGCTTCCACCCTTGGGGAATAGTGGGCATGTAATTGGGAGAGGACGTCTGCTCACGATGGGTGGGGGCATCATCTGATGAGATGATCCACTCCTCGTCCTCCGCCTCTTCTGCGTTGCTCGCGCTCGGCAGCTCGGCGGCAGTCACGGGCCGGCCGGTCTCCACTAGTTTCCCTCCCGCCTCCCACGACCATGTTGGCTTGCCCCCCTTCGTCGCCGTCTCCACCGCCACAGCCGAAGACGACTCCCCGGCATGTCTGCTCTCCGTTCTCCTCCTCGGCACCGGCGTGTCGCGATCCATCTCAGGCGCGTCACCTGTGAGAGGGATCTAGGGTTTGGAAGTGGGGTTTGGGAAGTTGGGTTTGGGAACGAACGAAGTCTGACTGTTTGAGCCTTTGATTGAGAGCACCGTCGCCCGCGTCTTGTCACGTGGGCGACGTCGGCAGGGGCAGTCAGGCCGCTCCGTAGCCGTTCGCAGTGCGCTCCCATCCACCACATCCAACGACAACAGCTGTGTCAAAAAAAAATTTCTCTCTCCATGTACTAGGCCTCGGCCCAACAAGAGACGGCCCTTTTTTTGCATGGAAAAATGATTTCGCTAATCATGAAGAGTTTTTTTTTTTTTAGAAAAACAAAAAAAAAAATTTGACGCCGAGGATCCCCTTGGGCCAAGAAGAGCACCCTGGTCGAAAAAATTGGAGGGCCATTAAGCTGGTGGGCGCCCTCGGGCCGTAGGAGAGATTAGGGCCTCGGTTGCTTCAAACAACTCGTCCCCGGGAACTTTCTCGGGGACCCACCTAACGTCTCAATCGTGTAGGGGTTAGTTGGCGAACCCCGGATCGATATCCATGGGGCCCGTCATCGGTGCCTCTTTTGCGTCACCGCCTCAGAGATCAAGCCCTGCGGGCTACCATGCGCGCCAGACGAAGAACGAGAGGGAGATGCGGGGCCTTCGCGAGCCCGAACCCCTCCTCGGGCGACTCGGCGCCTTCGGTGGCGGCATCTCGGGGACGGCCGGCGTGGGAGTCGGTGTAACACCGAATCCTTGGCCAATTGGTCGGTCACCACCGGGAGGGGTCACGGGAGGAGGCAACGATGTCGCCAAGATTCGCCACCGCCGGACGCCGAGGCGGAGACCGTGGGTGCCGAAGCTTGGGCACTAGATTTAAGTTGTTTTTCGGGGTGAAGGGTGAGCACCTCGTCCCCTTTCCCTGACATAAGAAATGAAGATGTCAAGAGGCCACAACCATACTAAAAAGAGAAGTTGACCGGCTACCTACGAAGGATGAAAAAGGAGGATCCGACTTACAACGATTTAGGGGTGGCCTTTTGGCGTGGGCTTTGCCAGGATAGCGGGGCTTAGGCAGGCGGTGTGCGCTAGAGCCTGAGTCTCGGGCTCACCAACATACGTGGTGGAACCAAAAGAACTCGAGGGGGTAAAGGTGCTCTTCCCTCAAACATCGTGGCGCCGCCCGGCCGGTCATCCCCGGTGGGCGGGCTCGGCGCCACTCACGGTGTCCCGAGGGGGCTCCCGGAACCCTCGGGATGGGCGCCCCGGGTTCCACACGCCCGCGGCTCGCACTCGCGTACTCAATCAATTCATCAAGTTCCTCGGCCGTCGGGCGACCCCCGCCGGCGTCCCGCACCGTAGGCGTCGGCGGTACTCCCTGACGATGGTGCGGAATCGCAGGAAACGAAGGCTCAGAGGACTCGCCCCCCTCGGCTCACGCCCCGACGGCGGTTGTTGCGTGCACCCTTTGGCCTTCTTCTCGTCTTCTGGGCCTTCTTGCTCAGCTCGCGCTTCGTTCCACGCCCGGTTGGCGTTGCGGATTCCTCCGGTCCCCTCAGTGGAAATCGACCTTATGCAAGTCTCCCTCGTGGGGCAAAGGAAGATGGAAGGATTAGCAACAAGCAAAGAAGATGGCAAGTCAAGGCCGCGACAAAACCGACACTTACAAAAGAAATATACCCCGGCCGGGCGAATCGGGATCTTTGGGATCTTCTCGGTCTTGTCCCCAAGAAACACGGACCGGCGGCGTCGGTGGCCTCGCCCAGAGATCTCCAAGAGTCGTCCGAGGTACCCCAAGATCCGCCTCGTCCTGTCATCTCCCTAGAGGCGGAGAGGCCGGCCGCCAAGGGAAACACCAGACGGCGAAAAAGCGGCCACGACCGCCAACGTCGCCGACGCCTTTGCTCCCGAGCATGAGGATGGCGGCCGAGGCCGCCCGTGATGTTGCTGCATCGCGGGGGACCATGGAACCACTTGTCGACGCATACCTTTATCATGCTCCCGGTGAGGCGGCCGGAGTTCGTCTCTGCTGTTAGGAGATAGAACCATTCCTCTTACCACCCTTTGTTTGAACCGCGAGCACGGAGATGATGTACTCATCCGCATGGCTCTTCCGCTTCGTGGGTGCGTGGGAATGAAAAACGGATCGGATCGGAGCGGATAATAGTTCTCCCATATCCTAAATCCTCTTTTTGTAAACGGATTCGAGCGGATTGGATATTGTAAAGCATTCGGATGCGAATACGATTTTTTAGGATGTCGGAAATGGTACGGGTTCGGACCGGTGTTGGAGCCGAAGCGTACTTTTCGAAGTCGGATAATATATGCTCACATGTTTTTTATAATAAAAAACAATTTTACCAGCCGCATCGTCGAAAGCGAATTGGCCGCCGCCAATGTGCGTGAGTACACGATCGTCGAGTAGAATTGCCTGGCCACCAGCGTGAGTGCGTTTGTGTTGTGCGAGGATAGGACTATGTGTATTAGGCAAATTGCAAATAGGAAATAGAGAATTACACACACGGCACCCTGCCATCTCCATTGTGGCGTTGTTCAGCGTTGCCTAATGCCTACCATCTAAATTAGGTAAATAAGCAATCAATGGAATACCATTCTATATATAGCAAAAAATATTATGACATATAGCAAGTTAAACTTTTATTCACAAAAAGAGAGTAAACATGTGGGATCTCCTAGCGTGGTCTAATAAATATAAAAGGTGTTTTGAACTAGACAAATTATAGTTTAGAAGAAACATCATTATGTTAGTAATTATTCACATTCACATTTTATGTATAAATCACTGAGATATAAAACCTATTTTATTTTTTAATTATAAAACCATCTAAACCATATTAATCAATTTAATTTAATATATTACCACATAATTTATTATAAGCATGTTAAACTCTATCTCTATAAATCATTAAGAGTAGCGGATGATTTTTACTAGGCGCATAAGACAATGATTATATTTAGAATAACCACGGGGGCTAGAGTGTAGAGAGCTGCACATGACTATGCTGTAGGCTAAGTCCACAAACCATGGACTGGCTGTGCAGTGTTCCTGTGATCCATCATGAACCATGTCCACCACGGTGTGTAAGGTATGGTGTATTCTCATTGTATTTGTCGAATTATTTTTGTATAGGAAAACGACCATAAATCCAACGTGACAACATGCTGACGTTCATCAAGCTAGCTTTACCGTGATCAGGCTAACAAGATCAAACAAGCACACGGCGAGGCTGCTTGCTCCGTTGCTCGCCGGCGTTGCGTGTTCGTGTGCGTGCGTGCGTGCCGTGGGGCAGTGCAGGTGCTTGCGCAGCAAACTACAGGTGCCGGCGGAGGCGCAGCTGTGTTGCGCGTTAAGCCACAGAGAGGGCACGCGCAAGACGCATAAGCCTTGGTGGATGCGATGCGCGGTTCGGCAGCGGCGGTGAAGGTCCGGGTCGGTTGTTGGTGCGCGGCGGCTGCGTCGAACCAGGGCAAAGATACCTATTTTCCGCCGTCTATCATCGTGACTAGATGAGTGGCTTCATGGCCGAACTCTACGGTGCACCCTTGTAACACCCCGACCCGGGATGACGGCTAAGATCCACTCTACACGTTGAGTAGACCACACCTGCTAATTAACTCTCTTGCGCTTTCGTCCTCGCTTCGCGCAAAAGGTTGCAACCGGAGTTAATTAGCCCCCCAGGGCGAAGCCTTTTAAGCTGGTCGAACTCGACTTCGTTTCACGATGTGGTACTAAACTTCCTGGCGGTGCTCCCGGTGGTTGTAATTCGCGATGCTTCAAGAACCATGGCTTTTCAGCCCGCCCAACTAATGATAAATGGGCTGGGTATCACATCCACCCACCCTCAAAGAACTCGACGTCCTCGTCCGAACCAGCTTACCCATACGGGGATAAATGTCCAGGATCAACTCTCTTGGCTCACGCGTCGTATTACCAGCTCCTGGTCTATTTGCCATGCCCCTACACGGAGCCATGCGCAACTTTTTTGAGCTCCCCGATCCATACGTCCGTGAAACCGCGAGTTGGCTCAATACCATTTGTAACGCCCGACCTAGGAAAATGGCTAAGATCCACTCTTACACGTTGAATGGACCACACCAGCCTATTAACTCTCTTAACGCTTTTCGTCATAAACGCGTAAAAAGGTTTAAACCCGAGTTAATAGCTTTCCCACAAAGGGTATTTTTAAGTTGGTTCGGTTCTTCTTCAACTTCCTGTTTGGGACTATCCTTCGCCGCTACAGTAACCAACATCCCGAGAACGCGCTGCTCCTGATTAACAAGGCCATTCGCCCCGGCCCATCATCTTGGCCCAAGAGCGGGTCTCACATCCACCCACCTCAAAGAACTCGACGTCCCTCGTCGGCGGCCGGAACCAACCTACCCGCGGGACAAATGTCCAGATCAACTCTCTTGGCTCACGTACGCAACCGGGCCATGCCCTCTAACTTTTCCGAGCTCCCCGATCCATACGTCCGTGAAACCGCGAGAGTGGCTCAATACCATTTGTAACGCCCGACCTAGGAAAATGGCTAAGATCCACTCTACACGTTGAATGGACCACACCAAATTATTAACTCTCTTTAGCGTTTTAGTCCCGGCGCAAAAAAAGATCGATCCCGAGTTTATTTTTGCCCCCGGGGCGCCTTTTAAGCCGGTCGAACTCGACTTCGTTTCACGATGTGGTACTAAACTTCTTGGTGCGCCCGTGGTTGTAATTCGC
>JADLZK010004193.1:0-18515 GCA_015847255.1 Hyparrhenia diplandra | reverse complement strand
TCTTGCTTTCCATCTTCTAGAAGTCCGTTGCAACAATGGCGTTGCATGAGCATCACACCCGGCTTCTGTAACAACGTTGTGGCTTAATCTTCAAAAACACCCTTCTAGTACCTGCTTTGTATACACTGTTGTTGGTGTAGCCACAGGCGAGCTACCCACCAGTAGAGCGAATCACTCAACTAAGCTAAACTCAACACTCAAAGATGTATGCAAATCGGGGACACTCCTTTCATTAATTCTCGTCCTCTTACAAGGCCCCGGGAATCTATTTATAATCCCATGAGACTATTACAATTCCATTTTACCCTTCTACCGACCCTAGGCCTCACCCGTTCGCCGTCGGTGACAAAGGGGCGGGTGGTACTCGCCCCCTCCTATTGCATCTCCTCCGGTGGCGATCTTTGGCGCGATCTCGGACTCTTTGCAGAAGACAAAAAGCGCCCGTTCGGACCGTTCAGCTGGGAGCAGCTGGTTTTCGTTAAGTGGACCGGAACAAATCAGATTCAACGACACTCGCGCGGAACCGTTCTCGACATTCGGCTCAATCAGCCCGAATCTTTGTAACCCTGCGCCGTGCGTTGCAACCCCAGCGTGAGAGATGGCTCGGCGGAAGCTCGGCGGTTCGGCCATCGGCCGAAGGCCCAGCGCCTTCGCCCCGATCATTCAGCGTCGAGTCTTACCAAAAACCCGGTGTTTCGACCATAAGGTCGCGAAAGCTCGGGTTCCGGTCACCCACCTCTCACGAGCACTCGGCCCCGAGTTCGGCCTCGGCGTATGGGTTGACATTCATCCATTGAGGCGAATGCCTCGGGTTTGGTCACCACCTCCACTGAACACTCGGCCCCGGGTTCGACCTCGGCGAATGAGTTGACATTCGTCCATTGAGGCGAATGCGACCGTTCGTTAGGCAGCCGCCATCTCTCGTCGGTATCCCCGGTTCCTTGGGCCGGCCCGTAGGGGTGGGTAGGTTTAAACTCCCCCCAGCGGTAGCCCTCGAGACCAAGGATAAGGTTCTTTCGTCCTTTCCTTGGTTTCGACCTTGAGGCCCACAAAAACCCCCTCTTCACTAAAAAAACTTAGCTATTTCTTTTAGTGTTACGTAAATTTTTTTGTATGTTGGAAATCGAATCGGCCTTGGTTTTGCGTGCCCGGCGGCGGATGGGAACGTTACCTCGGGCCGCGAGCCATTTTCGCCTACTTAAAAAGGCGTAGCGGGCCAGGCGGTCATTCCCCCAGGCTCATTTGCCTTCCGCCTCCCTCCGCGTCTCCTGCGCTCGGGCTCGGGAGCTTCCGGCGATCCTTGCCCCCGGGCTTTGGGCTTTCGGCGACTTTGGAAACTTCGAAGCTCAAAACTTTCGGCGACTTCATTCCTTCAGGTGAGTTTCTTCTGTTTCTCCTCTTTCTTTTGTGGTTGAGTTGGGTGCATACTCTTTTCTTTAGGGTTTACGCCATTTTTATTTTGCATTTTAGGTTTCGTTGATTTTATAGGATGTCGGGTTCACCCGTTTTGGGATCGGCTCTTGACCGACTCTGGTTCGGTAAGCGATTCTTCGTCCAAGTTCCGATTCATCCCTAACAGCTCCTCGAGCCCGGATTAGTCGCCTGTTCAGCGCACGCTAAGCGATCAAAGCGCGACCTCTCGATCCATCAATCCGCATACGTATTCTGGCTCGGTTACCATCCACAAGTTCGGCGAAGCCCGGTGAGTCCTGGAGGTTTTGGACGAGATGGATGTTGATATCGAAAGGTCCACAGTAGGGGTGATGTTGTGGCCCGAGCCGGATCCTAGTCTCTCGGGCTGGCTGGCGAGCCCTGAAGCTTGTTATCTTTGCCGCCGAAGGGTGGGGCGGCCAGCTACGGCGCGACGGAGGGTTGGGGAGAATGTCGGGCCTCGTGTCCTTCCATTGATGGTTTCTTGGGCCGGGCCATGTCGCGTGTCACCGAATCTGTCTTGAATGAATACGTACAGGGGATTCATGGGCCAGACGGACCAGGCCTCTGCGGGGGCGCCGGCCCTGGTGAGACCCGAATCCGGACAGGGGAGGCTTTGGTTTTAAGGATTATTCCGGGGCTGGGTTTCGTCTTCCTTGCAAGGGCGCGTTTATTGGTGCCGTGCTCGAAGCGATTCAGTTTACTGGATACATCATCTTACGCCGAATGCATTCACTCGCACAGGGGGCTTTCGTGCGGGCAATGAAGATGATGGGTGCCCCCTTTGTGTTGAAACGTTCGTTTGGTTTCGCCCTTCATAAGAAGCCAAAGAAGATTCGGGATGTAAGGAAAGAGGAGCAGCGTGTTGTGCGATTTGGTGGATATACCTTCATCCCAAAGGGTAACATTCGTCTAGCTCCCGGCCTTTTGCAATAAGTGGACAAAGTGGATGGAGTTCTGGTTCTATGCCCAGTCGGTGCTAGGAATGAAGAAGAATCGGTTTAAATCGGGGTTTGCGCCTATGTCTGGCGCCCTCGAAAGCCGAATGGTTCCTCTACGGGCAAAATGTCATCTTTGCATTTGTTGCGGATGTGGAAGGTAATGCCGGAAGCATCTCTAGCCTTCCTCGGCACTTTAGCACGGGCGAGCACCCGCGATCTTGTGGAAGAATGGATCGCTATGGAGTTCGGCCGTTGAGCTCGTGTCGGGTCGGTCGAATCTCCTAGTTATAATTATGAAAGAATTTGGTTCAAGCTTCCGGTGCCTTCGAGATTTCATTCAAGAAGAAGGCTTTTCGGGGAGTGTGACGAAGACGCCCTGATTCGATTCTCGGCATAGTGGTGATCGAGAATACAAATTGCCTGCCCAGTTATTGGGGAAAAGCGGCGAATCAGCGTGCTTTTCGGACGCCATGGGGTGCCCGTACCCTCATCGTCGACAGGAGGGCGCGGAGAGGGCGGCGCGAGTGGCTGTCGGGGCAAAAAATGTCTGCCTTGATTCGGCTCCTCATGAGAGGCGAGTAAAGCGAAGGACGACTCGGCCGGGCCGGGCGAAGAGCCTCGGGGCGTTGAGGTAGGTCATATACGGCTAAGGTCCCTGGTCTTCGTTAGCGAAAGGTCACATCGGCCCCGTTACTCGCCGATTTGGGCGTTGTTACTTTAACCCGGTATAATGTTCTTTTGACTGATGATTTTGACTCGCTTATTTAGCATTCGTCTTTTCTAAAAATTTTTCTGTTGCTCAAAGATGATTTCGTTCGCGGAGTTATCTCCTAGCGAATCCGGTGAGCATGGTGGAAAAGCGTCAAGGACCCCTAGCGACCCTCAAGGACTACGGGGATTCGATGTCCTGGGTCCTATGTTCGCGAATGTCAAGCGTCCTCGTGACGGAGGGGTGCTGCGAGTGCTGCGGCATCAAGCGAAGCCCGAACAAAGAGCCCCAGGTGCCTTCCTTCATTACGCCTTAGTCTGCTTTCGAAAGCTGTCAGTAAGTCTCGGTTTTACCGAGAGTTCATCAAGTTCCGGCATTTTCAAGGATTGCCTTTTCGACCCGCGGTGCTCTCTCTCTCGGAAGCACGTCTAGTGACTTCGAGGGGCCCGTTGTTTTACTCGGGTTTAGTTCTCAGGAGATGAGCCGAGAAGGGAGAAGACTTACAAGCTTGCTTTCGATGTCTAGGAGGCGGATTCGGATGCTAGAGTGGTTGCGGGGGTGGATCCTCGCACGCTTCCCCTCCTCCCTCGGATGCGGCGTCGGGTCGGCACCGGTATGCTCCTCCTCCTCCTTCGTCGCTCCTCATCAGAGAGAAGGAGTTGTTAAAGCGGAGCCCAGCTCCTTTGCGATGCCCTCAACTTCTATGCCACGGGGGTGAGTTCAATTTTTCTTCTCATGTTTTGTGACGAATGGTTGTTTCGCACTTCCCTTATTGATCCGTATTTTCTCACTTTGGGCGGGTCCATGCTTGTCGCCGCGCACCCTAGAGAAAAGTTCGAGGATAGGGCAGCGAGGGGCCCTTGAGGCCCGAAAAAAAGCCAAGGTTGAGAAGGCGGCCAAGGACTTGAAGACTGCCAAGTCCAGAAGACAAGACGAAAAAGAGGCCGGGCCGAAAAAGGCGAGAACAAATTGAAAACCACGGAGGCCGAGTTGGAGGGGCCGAGGAAGGCCAACCATTCACTCTCTCGAGTTTTGGACCATGAGGCGAGGGCTGGTATTTCATCCTCAAGAAAATCTAGCGGCATCATTCGGCAGCGAAGCCGTCCCTCCTTCGAAAGTTGAGCCCCAAGATGAGGCTCACCGGCTCGTATTGCAACGATCAATTCCTTGCGGTCGGGTGGAGACGGGAGAGGTTACGCCTCCCTTGAAACCCTCCGGGCTTTCGGGACAGCCCGACGAAATAGGTTGTCCTCACATTGAGGCCATTGGGCCGAATGAGGGACCATTGCCGTGTCTTGGCGCACCCCGAGCCGGCACTTTGGCCCACCGTAAATTTTACAAGGACTGCTTGGTGAAGGGAGGGGAAAAGACCTCACGATGTTTTCGGGCGACCGAATCCCGAGCTAGCGTAAGTTTGCAGTTTCTTTACAGTTTTACTTTTGGAGATTCGCTTCTTTTGTATTGATGCATTTACGAATCTTCCTTTTAATATGGCCTTGATCCTTGAAGAAAAGGATGAGATTCGGGCTAAGGTCGATGCCTTCATCGCGGAGCGTGATGGCGGACCCCCAACACCGAATCTGGCAGTCCCTCTAAAGCCGGAACTCCCCGACTCCACCACCCCAGCGAACACTGATGGCGGCGCAGCATTCGGCTGAGGATAGGAATGGGAGTAGTTTTTCTTTTGAGTAAATGTTGGATTCGGCCTTGGTGGCCATTTTACGTAATGATCTGAGTTTTAAGACATGTTTGGTTTTTTCCTTTTTAACTTATGTGGCGGGTTCGATGAGGACTTCGGTTTATTGGAAGACTTGTTTCCTTTAAATGTTGGCGAGATGGATTGGTGTTAGCGGTGCTTCATGGCTTAAGGCCGTGGAAGATCATCCTAGCGCGGTAGAGGATTTTTTACGTCACGTCGAACGAGGATCCTTCGGCGTGGCCGGCGTATGCTCGACTTTTGGAGCACTTTCGTTCCCTCTATTAGGCAAAGAAACTTAGTTCAGCGGCGTTTTGGTTGAGCCGAAAGTAGAGATAGAGACGAACCTATTGAGCTTTCGGCTCCTAGATATAGGTATTGCTCTGTGAAGGATCTTTGGTTGAACAAACCATGTAAATGACACTTTCGATTATCAATTGTTTTGTTTTCTCAGAGAAATTTTTGTCTGTTACAAGAAACCCCCTCCCCTTTTTGCGAGGAAACGAAAGTTATGTATGTTGTCGAAAGTTGTTTTAAAGTTAACGAGTTCTTGTACAAGTGATGTGCTGCGCCAAGCGGACTCGCCTACCTTGTGTCGAATGCTTCCTTTATGAACATTCGGCCATCTTGGAGCTAGAGCTTTTTCTTCTTTGCCCGGGCATTCGGTATGAGTGAGGGTGCTTGACATTGTTACGTGGTAGGGCTTGGGCGAGCGTGTGATCTTTTCGGCCTTGATGAGCTGGCCTTCTTATGCACTTTCGGCGGTCGGCCTTGCACGTGCCATGCGGTGGTGGGATGGACTCGTGCAATGGAGAATGCTGTCTCGAGGTTTCACCGAGCATTGGACTTCAGATTTCGATGTTCGAGAGAGTTGAGCTCTTGCTTTCTTTGAAACCCGGATATTGTCAGCTATCGGAGTAATCCCCGCTAGGCCTGAATTGGTCGATGGCGCATACGCAGCTCTCTTTCAGGTCTTATTTGGGGAATTCCCACATGGTGAGGCTGTCCCTTCAGCTGGGCTAGTTTCGACTCTCCACTTCTCTTTGGCGAATGCTCCCTCGGCCTTCGACTCCTCTCAATCCTAAATGGCGAAGCCACGAGGCGGGGATGTAATCCCCTATTTAAAGGCTTATTTTTTCTTGGTGTCTACTTAAGAAGGTTGTTGTCACCTATGCGGCTTGTTCTTGCCGCTTCTGAGAGATATGTGACCCTTGGGGGTCTTTTTATAGTGGCCTTGGATGTCCTTTTCTGAATCTTTGGCCTTTATTGTTTTCATTTGCACGAAGATGCAATGGATGACTACGGACACTCATCTTTCATTGATTGCGCATACCTACTTATTGTCCTTTTCGGACTTTGGTGTATTAATCCTCTGCGTGCGTCTTTACTAGACAACTTGCATTGGTGGCCGAACCTAGCCTTTTGCAAGTTTAGGTTGGCTTAGGCGTTTTGCCTTTTGCTTATTTTGGGATTGTCACTTTGTGACTTCCTCCCGGCATTCGGTCCTTCGACCTTGGTCTTTTCGGCTTCTCAAGCCTCTTGTTTGCTGATCTTTTCAGCATATACATCCTTTCGGATACGTGATATGCCGAATATAGCAAGAATGATGAAGCCACTTCTTGCTTTCGGCTCTTTTCTTTGATGATTTGATGCTTGGGGAAAATGGAACCTTTAAAGGGGCTCACAACCGAATGTTTTAGGGTTGCCTCATTAAAAAACCTCACACCCCCGAAAGGGCTTCCCCAGTGAGGAAAAAGAGCGCGACCCCTATTGTAGCTTCTGTGTTAATTATTACAAACCATAGAAAAGAAAAGAAAATTACAACTCCCGGCCGAGGGGGCATTCGTTACGCATAGAATCTGCGGAGATTTTCCGTTCCATGTGTGATTGGATTCGTCGCCTTCTTCCGTCCGTGGCGAAAAGACCCCGAGCTTGACCATGCTTGCGACGACGAAAGGCCGTACCATTGGGACTGTGGCTTGCCCTGCTTGTCGGCATGCGAACCCGATGCGAGATCTCGGGTAGATGTTCTTTCGAAGGATCTTCTTGTCCCTCCGACTTTGTGTTTCCTTGTGATAGTTGTCGGGTTCTTGGCGGCTGCGACTTTCAGAATTCAGATATGTGTCGGCATCTACAAACCTTTAATTTCAGTTACATCGGCTATCTGCGTGCGAAATGAGCCTAGCTTGAGCTCTTTCGGGTGTTATGGCCTCTTCGCCATAGAGTAGGCCGAAATGGGGGTGAACGGTTGCACGAGACCGAGATGTTGTGGCCCCGGCATACCAATGATCATCTCGGTGGCCATTTTTCCTTGCTTGCATCGGAGACGCGGAGACGGTGAAGATTAGGCCATTGGCCTTTCCAACCGCTCCGTTGCTTTGCGGATGGTAGACCGATGCGAAAGTCACTTTGATGGAGAGCTCCTCACAGAAGTTCCTAAACTCAGTTGAGTCGAACTGCTTGCCGTTGTCTACAGTTATGTAGGATGGGACTCCAAAGCGATAGATTATCTGTTGCCATACGAAGGCGATCAAGGTGGGTACGAGGTGATTCGGGGCGGAGGCCTTGCTTCTATCCACTTGGTGAAATACTCAAGTGCTTTCGGCCGAATCTCACGTTCCACACGTCTTTGTTAGCAGCGGCCCAACTATGTCTACGCCCAGCGTTGAAGAGGCGGGGTTGGCACTATCGATCGGGTTGGGTTGGATGGCGCTGTTACGTTTTTGGCAAACATTTGGCAACTCGCATGTCTTTACTTAGGCTGTTTAGTCTTCTTCCAGGCTTTGTAGGCGATAAAATCCTTGTCTCATTGCTCGTATGTGCGATTTCGTGAGGTCCCCTATGAGCTCCACACATTCCTCCATGTATTTCTTCTAGAAGCTTTCTTCCTTCTTACGTCTGATGCACTTGAGCTTCGAGCTACTATACCATCTTTGTACAATTCACCTCTTATGATTGAATAGTGCTTTGTTCGCGACTCCATCGTTCTTTGCTCATGCTTGGATTCGGGCTCATAGGTGCACACTAGGAATGCGAATATGGGGCTTCTCGGTCATGGCTTGCGATGACATGAATGCTCTTTGGCACTTCCTCTTCATCTCGATTGCTTTAGCTGAGAGTTGCTGAAAAAATACATCCGGAGGGTTGGGATCCCTAATCTTTGCTGCTTTAAGCCAATTAGATGCGCTTCTGCATTTTCCTTTGCGTGGTATGTACTTTATTGAGAACCCCGCAAAGTGCTTCTCCATCGATCTTACCTTTTGTAGATATCTAATAAGAACTGGTTCCCTCGTGTACTCCTTCTCAGTATCCCTTGACCACTGAGGAGTGCATTGCGAATGATGCATCTTTTAACTCCCATGGCCCTTAGCTTTCGGTGCTAGCAGTCTGACCATTACTCGGCTGTATTGTTGGTGCTTGTGAACTCACAACCCTGGCTGCGTATCTGATTGGCGATCCCACTGTTGGGGTGTCGAAATTGCGAAACCCCAGCCCCCTTATCGCACCGAGCTCCGTCGCAATATGCCGTCCGGGTAAGGTTCGTCGAAAACCTCCGGACCCTGGTTCAGCGGCGGGTGTCAATCTGCTATGGTCATTTATCGCTGTGACTTTATTCGCGATCGTGTTCATGTCAATCACGAATTCGTTGAGCTCAGCTGCCCACTTTCCAGCTCTTCCGGCCCGGCTTCGGTTTTTCTGAGCGAAGGGGCTTCCGATGTTGTGAGATAACGGGATCTTATATGCACGAAAGTAATGTCTTAGCTTTCGGCTAGCCATCGGACCGTGTAAGCTATCTTCTCTAGCTCGAGTAGTTAAGCTTTGCCGCTGAAAGGGCCTCGGATACGTAATAGATTGGAAACTGTTTAAGCTTGTTTTCATGTTCTTTCTCTTCGATCGGGGACTGCACTTACCGCCACTTGGAGATCTTGCCAAGTACAACAGCAAAATCGCTTTTGGGGACGGTTTCGTCATGGTTGTCGGGTTGGTGAGATAGTCTTTTAGGTCTTGGAAAGCTTTTTTTTTGCTCGGGACCCCATTCGAACTTCGGTGCTATTTTTGAGTACCACTGAAGAATGGCAATCCCTTCTCGGTGATCTTGATATGAACCTGCTGAGCGCCAGCAACTACGCCCGGTAAGTCGGCTGAACCTTCTTTCGGCTATCAGGGGCTTCATGTCTACAATGGCTGAGATCTTGTGCGGATTCGCCTCTATACCCCTGGCTGAAACTAGGCATCCCAACATCTTGCCCTTGGTGATTCCAAAGATACATTTCTCGGGATTCAGCTTAAGGCCGCTTCATCGTGGGTTCGCGAAAGTTTCTTTTAGATCAGCTTATATGAGATTCTTTTGTCTTTGCTTATTACAACTATATCATCCACATATGTCACCCGGGTTCTTCTTTTTCTTTTGTTCTCACGAACACCTTGTGCGACATTACGGAGAAGGTAGATCCGGCATTCCGCAGCCCTTCAGGCATTCGTTTGAAACAATAGGTTCCCCTGGGTGATGAAGCTTGTCTTCTCCTCATCTTACGGGTTCGGATGGATCTGGTGATATCCGGAGAAGCGGTCGAGTAGGCTCATTCTTTCACAACACGAGGCCAAGTCGATCAAGGTATCTATTGCAGGG
Organism: Hyparrhenia diplandra; assembly: GCA_015847255.1. Classification (NCBI taxonomy): domain Eukaryota; kingdom Viridiplantae; phylum Streptophyta; class Magnoliopsida; order Poales; family Poaceae; genus Hyparrhenia; species Hyparrhenia diplandra. Next base: position 9,108 of record JADLZK010004193.1, on the reverse strand, counting down.
GAGGGTGCGGGTCTTTGGGACATGCCTTGTTTAGATCGATGAAGTCTACACACATTCGCCACTTTTTGATGTTGGGATCGATGTCTTTTTACGGACCATTACCACATTCGCCGACCGATACGGATATTGGGCCGGGTCTTATGGCCTTTTGCATCGAGGAGTCTTTGAACCTCGGTTCTTCTGCTGCCCGTACTTAATCTTCGGATAACTTTCTCAATCTTTGTTTCTTTGGTTTCACTTGTTGGTATGACACTTTCAGTTTATCTTTGAGCGGGCTTCACTTACTCCTTTTAGGTCCTCTGTTGACCATGCGAATACATCGGAGTTGGAGTCAAGAAATGCTGATAAGCGAAGCTGCTTCCCCGGTTCTAGCTCGGATCCTATTATGATCTCTCTTTCGGGACTGTTGTGGATATCGGAACCCTTCGGTGGATTCGGTGATTCCACTTTCGGCTCTTTAGCGATCTTTGGGTTGTGTTCGAATCTTCTTCTTAGTCTTCATCTCATATTTGTCTCCGTTACCTCATTGATCATCTTTGTGGCGGTGGGCTTCGCATCTATTCTTCGGGCTGCCTCTTGGTAAGCCCCAAGCGGTTACAACGCCCGAATGGGGATGGTATTTTTCATACCGCGAAAACTTTGCTTAATCACCGCCTCAAACTTCTTGATGACACCCCTGCGAATATTGCTGCGTATGCGGGTAGTCTATGTTGACTATGTCGAATGTGATTATTTGGTTTGGCACAACCCAACCTCACCGAAAAGTCAACGCAATGTCTTTCTTTCCTATCGCATCTATCCTCTTTCCGCCAAATCCAAACAAGGAGTTACCCGGTGGCTGCCGTAGCAATCGGCGATCCATATCCATGGTTTGGAAAGCTTTGATGAACAGAATATCAATTTTGAACTGCCATTGTCAATTAGAATGTTGTGAAGTGTGAACTTGTCAACATTGGCTGTTGCTACAAATGCATGCGTATGTGGGTAATCTCGTACCCGAAAGTCGGTTTAGTCAAACGTGATTGGTACCATCGACCATCTTTGGCTTTGTTCAAGGGGTATCCTTGGTGTTATCGTGTGAACTCTTCTCACATAATCTCTTCTCGCTCTTTTGTTTTTCATGCTCAAGGTTTGATCCGCTTTGTGATTGCGTAGATGTGACCACGAGATGGGAGAACGAGTTTACTAGCTTTGTTTTCTCACTTGCTTCGGGCTTCATTTGCATATTCTCTTTGCGATTGATCCAAGTTTCTTTGGGGAAGATCTTTGCCGCCGATGGTGGCTGAGCTTGTGGAGGCGTATCTGGTAGTTCCACGAATCTGCGATTATGGTGGTTTGGTAACATCGGAGCTGTTGCGTTAGCGGAGTTGGTGGCGGCGGTGGATATTTTGATAACGAAATACGCGTTCGGTATTATTACTTTCTTTGTTTCTCTCATGTTATATACATGTTTTGGAGCTTAATTTTGCTGTGTACTTTCGTCTTTAGATTTTTGATCTTTGGCCATCTGTCGTACTTGCAATCCCGGCTGGAAATGACCCATGTTTTCGCCGCCGAATGAAGCGGTATGGCACTTTTGGGTTTGTCTCGACCTCTTCCGCCCTCCTCCCCTTAGAGCTGACCACCTCGATTGGATTGATTAAACTTTAGAGATTGAGCGTCACCCGAGAATGGTTCTTTGGTTTTCGCCGTATGTGGCCGAATCCTTTTGTACATTGTTGGCGGTAGGGAGTCTTGCCACCCCTTTGAGCATTCTTTGTTGTTTGGGTGTGGCGATTCTTTGCTTCTCGATCCTTTCTTGCTGCCTTTCTTCTTTTTTTAGGCCTTCTTGGTTTGGCGAATTTCTTGATGATCGGTCATATAACTTCGGTCGGTCTTTGGACTTCTTCTACGTCTAGAAGTGCGGCGCGCATTGGCGATAGCCATGCCCTCAATTGCGGTCGATTACTACTTCATCAGAGACATTGGGTGTATGCGTTACGCGGGCGCACAATCTTCTCAAGTATTGAGTTAGCGACTCTCAGTCCTCTGCTTGAGCTTTAGGAAGTCGGGTTCCCTTTTTTCAAAGCGGAATCCCTCAAGGTGATGATTAGGCATTCTTTTCGGTTGCTTCGGTTTCTTATCGATAGCGGGCGCGATTAACTATGTACCATTCATGCGCGATGTCCTCTACCCATTATGAAGATTTTGCCAGCGTAATCAATCTCCCCTGCCGAATATGCTGCGGCTTCATAGCTGCGATGAACTTTCTTGGATCGATTTCCCATTGAATGGCGGTAGCCTAGGCTTTGTAACCAACCGTACCCGGCTAAGGCTGGCGATTCGAGGGCGAAGTGGCGCCCAATCGACCTCACCTCACGCCCAATGAAAGTGGTTCTTGCTCCCCCCCTTGGGATGTTTTACGCATTTCTCTCCATCTGCAATATCTCCGTGGCGGTTTTCTTTTTCAATTTTGGCGAGCCTCAACCGCTCCCTGGCGAGATCCTCTCTCCTTCTGGCTGCATCGCCCCTCTCAACATTGCCTCTTTCCGGCCCTTGGTTCCCTAAGCTCGGCTTGTTTAAGGCTCAACTCTTGAATCGACCTTGCCCGCTCTTCTTGTTCGTTTTTGGTGCTGATGATCCTCTGCTTGGCGTCGTGCGTCGGCGTTGTCTTCATCTTACGGAGGGTCGGACCTCACGTCCGTCAACCCCGGTCGGAGCCGGGACCGTGGCGGCGTCTTCGCCGCACACCTTGGCTGGGCGGCCGGTGTGACCTCAACGGAGGATCCGAAGATGGATCATGGGAGGAGATCGGCCGGCTGAATGCCCCGCGACCTTAGGCCTCCCGCGTTGGAGCCATGGGTTGCCGCCAACCCGTGATTGCCAATGTTGAATTTAGCCACGAGGCGGGCTACCCACGGGTAGAAGCGAATCACTCAACTAAAGCTAAACTCAACACTCAAAGATGTATGCAAATCGGGGAACACTCCTTTCATTAATTCTCTGTCCTCTTACAAGGCCCAGGGGAGTCTATTTATAGTCCTTGAACTATTACAATTCCATTTTTACCCTTCTAAGCCACTAGGCCTCACCGTTCGCCCGTCGGTGACAAAGGGGCGGTGGTACTTCGACACCTCCTATTGCATCTCCTCTCGTGGCAGTCTTTGGCGGATCTCGGACTCTTTGCAAAGAGACAAAACCGGGGATTGGACCCGATTCGGTAGGGCGGTAGTTTCGTTAAACGGGGCCGGAACAAATCGGTTCAACGACACTTTCGCTGGAACCGTTCTCGCGACATTCGGCTCCAATCAGCCGAATCTTGTAACCCTCGCCCGTCGCGTTGCAACCCGGCACAGTGAGGCGGGCTCGGCCGGAGGCTTCGGCGATTGGCCATCCGGCCAAAGGCCCTTGCCTTCGCCCCAGATCATTCGGTAGCGTCGAGTCTTCGAAAACCGGTGTTTTACGACCATAAGGTCGCAGCTTCCAGGGTTTAGGTCACCACCTCTCTGAGCACTCGGCCCCAGAGGTTCGACCTCGGCGAATGAGTTGACATTCATCCATTGAGGCCGAATGCCTCGGGTTTGATCACCACCTCACGAGCACTCGGCCCTCGGGGTTCGACCTCTCGGCGAATGAGTTGACATTGCGTCCATTGAACGAATGCGGCCCGTTGGTTAAGCGACCTCCATCTCGTCCGTATCCCCAGGTTCCTTGGGCCGGCCGTAGGGGGTGGGTAGATTTAAGCTCTCCCCCCACAAAGCTGTCTACCCATAATAAAATGTGTATGTGGAGGACTTTCTCCCAAATAGAGGCCATATATGTGTATAGGAAAATGGGCAAAATAACGAGAAGAAGTCGGTCGGTACGGTTGGCCATACATGCAGCTCCATCGATTGCTCGGCTGGCGGGCTATTTTATAGGCGGTGGTAGGTGGATTGAGTGGCCACCGTAATGCGGTGGTAGGTGGTTTAGTGTCCACCCGGTATGCGATGGTAAGGTAACAGCGTGATGTCTTATCAGCGTCGTACTAAAATGAAGACCGGCGGCGAACCTTACTATAACCTTTGCCCGGTGCCTTGGGCAACGGTAGTGATTAACTATAGATCACGAGCGTGAGGTGAAATTTTCCGGGTTATTTGAACCCCGCCCATACGTCCCCCACCAACGCGCCGAAAGAGCACCGGCCTTGGCGATATATATAGGATGGCGTGGGGTGAAATTTTCCCAAGTCATTTAACCCCGCGCCATTAAGTTTCCCCCACCCGTCCGAGAAGAAGCACCACCTTCCACCATGGCGCTGACCCTACGCGCCCCGCCATTCTCTTATTCATCTCCGGCGTTCGGTGCATCCCCTAGTTGTCGTGTTGCGATATCGCGGTGACCAGCGTCCACCCGATGTCGGCGGTACGGTGCGTTCTCGAATAGGCCTAGCTCTAGAGAACAATGACACAATGTTTATCTTTGGTTGGGGGCAAAATCGGGCTCCCCTAGTCGGTGTGATCACTATCAGAGCTCAAATGCTCATCTTTAGAGGTGCGTGCAAAGCGGATTGAGAGAGGGGGCGGGCTCCCAAGTCTCGTGATTGAGGCTAGTGCCAATATGAGGGTGAGTGAGGATGTTGGTTTGAGGAAACTTAGGTGGGTCGTCTCCTCTTCTTCTTTTTTGCTTTGCTTACCTCGCAAAGCGAGAACCACGCCCCTACTTTTTATAATGGCAAGGGGAGGCGGGACATATGAAACTCTTAGGAGTTGAGGCGAGTGAATAGGATGAGGGGCCATGGGGGCGGGTAGGTGAAGGAGCTCTCGAGCGAGCTTCGTTGATTGGCCGAGGAGCTCTCTTCGAGCTCTCGCAGCTTTGGATCTTTGGCGGTTGTCGTCGCCGCGGGGAATCAGTGCGGAGGCGATGGTCGGCGTCATGCGTCTTCAATCCGTAGTTGGAAGCCATCTCTTCCGGGTATGGGAGGGGAGGCGTGCCATCTTTCGTGGCTGTAGGGATGCACCCCGCATGTACAGTAGGGGCTCCCGTAGTAGAGTTGTTGAGATCGCGGCAGATTATGGCGAGGGAAGCTCTCGGGATGAAGCTCTTTTGGTGCGGGCGAGTGCGTCTTGAGCTCTTTGGAGACTTGGAGCGTTGAAATTGAGATGTCGCCCGCCGTAGCGAATCGAGGAGCTTGGTGGTCGAGTCGTGCAGCTATATCGCGGTAGGAATCGATCCGTCGACATGGGCGTCGACCATACCATGGATGGGGCTTCGCACCGCGTCGGCCGTGCGAGAGAACTTGCTGGCGGCCATTTGTTGGGTCGATGGGGTATGCTGGTATGATGGAAAAAGACCTCTCCACAGCCAGGCGTACATTATCTGTGGCTACTCGGTCTTGTCGACAGGTAGTTGGTAACTTAAGGTACTAGCGGCTTCGTAGCGGAGGAAGGCGAGGCCGAGCTCCTCGTCGTCGCGCGAGGGGCTCGTTGAGCTTCGAGCTTCGAGCAGGCGGGAAGAGCCTCTAGGAGATGTGCGTCACCTGCGAATGGAGGAGCTCTCCTCAGAGAGCTTCGGTGCGAGCACGAGTCCTCGGCCTTGTACCACTTTCCGCAGCACGTACTTCGGCCATGGTGGGGAGCTCCCCGGCGGAGCTCTTCGGAGAGGGAAGGCCTCTTTGGGTTGAGCGAAGTGGGCGTAGGGCTGCATTAGCTTGTCGGCGTCCGGTAGGGAGCTCATTCTTAGTGTCCCGGATATCCGATCCCCACACCAGTCTTTCCACGCCCGGTGGAATCGAGGCTTGATTGTTCTCCCATGCTGCGCTCCACCACTCGGCGTCCCCAACACCGCCACGGTGTCGCCATGCGCTACACGGTGAGACCTAATTAGCCCTTTAGGTGTTCGAGTTTTTGCCTATGAGAACGAGAACTAATTCACCGCTGTCCTAGCCTACCCCTCACCCGCTTGGTCTTCCTCCACGGCGATGGAGGATCACCGCCACACCGCACCGCCGTCCGCTGACCTCATGCCGCCCCCTCCTCTTCAACGCTTAGATGTTGTACCTACCGCCACCTCGTCCTCCTCGACCTGCGGAGAACCGCCCGTCCCCGGTACCCTCGTCTTCCTTCTTCGACGCTGCATCTCACACCGCCGAGACAAGATAGGGCGCATGGGTACGCATGAAAGCTTGGTGGATCAAGCGTCGGTCATTGCCCTTGAGGTGTTCGCGGAAATGCCCATGTTGATAAGCGTAACCCGTTATTTCCCTTTTATATTTAGATTTTGCTTTCAAAGCAGTTCGGATCCTTAGTAGCAAAGTTTTTTGGTCTATGGTTAACAAATGAGCTTAATACATTATGGTCACATTTTACGATGATTGAAGACATACTAGTGCTCGAATTGTGATTGAAATGAGATAGATATTAAAATTCATGAGTTAAATGGTGTTCAAAATCGAGTTTGGATATTTAAGTATAAGTCTTTTGCTTCTTGTAAAACATTTTCAATGACATAGCATTATCATCCTAATTTGGTTACATGTATAGGCAACCATGGGGTGTAATGCGTAGTGTTTCTTCACGCGTCTTGGGGATCTATCGAACTTTGGAAGAATGCTATGCTCAAGTCAATGGCTACCCTCAGAATTGTTCTGAGTAAAATACAACATCAAGGTGAAGGTATCATAAGCCTACAATGATGCAAACTAGTCAGCCCTCGGAGATTGAAGACCCCTAGCCACCCCCATAGATATGAAGATTAGGAGAATTGCCCCTTGGCCTTTGAAAGATGTCATGCTTTCATTTATGTCTATTGTCATTATTTTTCTAATTTGGAAGTTGATGTCATAGTCTTAGTTTCCAAGAAGGCTAGAACATTAGGTGGAGTTTGTTGTATGTAACCATTAAACCACAAATGTTTTTGTCGATATTAATGTATGGTGCATTTAGGGATTTAAAGGAATTCCATGAATAAACTTAAAATTACAAAAAATTTAAACAAAATGCAGATTTAGCATGGGCGGCGATTGAATGACAAACAAAGCTGGTAGTGTTACTACTCCTCACCTTGTCGGTTTGAATTCGATAAAGAACACATCGATGACACAAACAACATTGTAGGTTTTGCATTAACCAGCCGCGGTGTCACACGAAAAATACTTATTTGTCGGGTTAAATTAGCAAATAATGGCCGCGAAATAACACTATCGGGTTCACATAAACCGGCGGTGTTGTCACTTCACTAGCTTCGGCACAATCTAACGACGGTGTGATTTTCTAACTCTGATGGGTTCTTTGAAGCTCGGCGGTGTTCTCAATATCATGTTTGCCGTTTGACTTGAACTAGCATTTGCTTGGATGCAAATCTTTGTAGGTCGAAGGGAGCACCGGAGGCAATGTTTTGTTCCTTGCGGTCTTATTTGCCCGGGTTGGATAGTGAACGGTAGTCTCTCTTCAAATCACCACCGGTGTTTTTGACCCGATAGTGATTTGAACCCCCGCATCACTACGCTTTTGGTTACCACAGGTTCATTTTTCGAAGGGGGTGGGGACCTACAGCGATGGCGATGCGGCGTGAGTGCTTTTACGGCCGCTAGCGTGGCTATAGCGCCGCTATGGCGCTTTAGCGGTAACTTTCTTCATTCTTGCATTTATAGCTGGCGCTATTTGTTTCAAATGTTACGGGGAACAACATGACAATGACAACCCTTAATATAATTAAAGCCCGCGACCAACATAATCCACGATAAGTGATAAGTGATAACCATAAATGCATAAAAGGTTCTCAACCTCAAAACAACTGACCATGAAGGCATCAAGTCAAGTACATAAGAAGCAAACAACCATAAAGTTCACAATTCAAAGCGACCTAAAGTTCCTGTTGATTCAAAGGAAACATGTAGCGATTACCTTCTAGATTATAGGGCCCACATGCATGTATCATTGTCCCAAAGACCTCAAATAGAATACATGTGTACCAAATGATCTAGGAAGTACTATTGATTCTCAGAAAAGGATCTCATCATTAGCGAGTCATTGCAACATTACAAGCACTTTATTCAAATAGTATACATCCAGTAAAGGTGGAAGGATTACACTTAACATAATTTTTTACAAACCAATTATTCAAACTTTAAACAAACTTAAGTATCTTATTACAAACCATAGTAGTGGAGTAACAAACTACAATTATAAAACATTAGACCACGCCCAAAAGGGGTCACCATACCTACTCTTCCTGCGGCATCCACGGAACAACTGTCACACAACAGGGCCAAAAGCACATGCGACCACGACTCTCACACGCAACAAAGTTTAAAAGAACTACGATGCGGGTACTCAACAAGACTTAGCAGAGCTAAAGAAAGAGGGAAGACGAGGGTATGCGGTGGGAATCAAGGAAAGGTTTTTAGCAAACGAGACTCCCTTTGCATAAAAGCTTACTAATAGTGAATCCCCTTACTTTTCAGCGTTTTATTTCAAGTTTAGTTAACCATATCCTCTAAGTGATCCTACACTAGACCAATCACTTTTTAAACAAGTCACTTTCCTTCCCTAAACTCCATAGTTCCAGCCGAATACTATGATATGAGAGGTCGCGAGGATCAAGTCTCCTTTTATGCGTGGAGCAAGCGGCGGTCCGAACCCGCTTGCAACCCGGCGGGGGATACCTCACCACCACGACATATGTAGCGCCGAAAGCATGCATATCAACCACCATCTCAGTTCGTCCAAAGCGGGACGCGTCCCATGCAGAATACGGTACACCTCGTCAGGGACTTTAACCCAGGGTATCTTGTACTCCACGCCATCTCTCCACTCCCGGTCTTGGCGATTTATGCGTTCCCGATTTGGCACACCCCCAAGATTAAAACGCTTACCCAAAGTATGTGGCGGTATGCAAAGTTCATGATCAAAGGCCAGCCAGCGGGCCGGTCCTTAGCGTGCCACCTGAGGCGGGACAAACGCGACCCGGGGAGGAACACAATGGAAACAACCACCAAAGACACAACCCGTGTCCGTCGGTCTCAAGTTATCATTATTCTCTACTAACCATGATGTAAAGTTATCAAAGAACATTTAAATCATTTTGCAAGAAAAACATTTACTTAAGGGGCAAGCATAGCCCAGCATTTTTATAAAGAAGCGAGGTTGA